>CM068838.1:81027443-81557443 GCA_028554795.2 Sinohyriopsis cumingii
TCCCAAATGACGTCAGCCACTTTTAACGATGCTACCGCTTGACACTCAGGTGCCGCTCCCATGTTAAAACTATGGACACTTATCGCCAATATAATATATGACCCCCAAGCGACGGCTGCATGCTAACCTACGGTCGTCTATATAGACCCCATACGACCCTCAGTTCTCGTATACACCTACTGTCAAAAGCTAATTTAATTCTTTTTGAAGAAAATATTTATACAAAATATAGTGAATTTGTGTTAAAAGAGGCGAATAAATAAAAGTAAATCGCAGGTTGCTTTTCAGTCACATAACCATCAGTTCTTCTGTAATTCATTTTAATGCAACTAACCACTTCTTTAGATCATGTTTCTTTCATGCCAGTAGATATTGTGCATTGAGAGATGAGCAGTCTGATTAAAGTAAATTCATCAATTTATTTTCAAACTATACTGTGCCTGACGAATCATACAATAAAGGCTAAACTAGTCACTTAACTCTCTCTCTCTCTCTCTCTCTCTCTCTCTCTCTCAGGCCCATTTTATCCGACGTTGCACACTGCAACTTTAACCTGGATATAATACTTTTTCTTATCTACTTAGAAGGGCATTGTTTCATTTGAGAGAATATATATATATATATATATATATATATATATATATATATATATATATATATATATCCCACTATGCATGTAGCTCGTGTAGGTCCTTTTTCAGGGCTCAGTTGGTTGCATCACATGGCTACGTGCTGTTTACATTGTAGCCTGTTGAGAGAGAAATATGCAGCTTGCAACAAAGCCAGTCCCTTTATCTACATGTTTATGGTACGGAATTTACCAAGCCACGTCATTCATATTTGGGTACTTTAGAATCACGGGTTAACTGTTCATCCATTTAAAAGGATTAATTGTTTTGACTTTGTATGTTTTAGACTAAATAATTTAGAAGCTTGTTTACAAATATGTTTTTACATAACAATTAATTTTATTATTCATTGCCTCTTGCCATATTCATCAGATGGTGAAACGTACTATTGTATCTTTTTTTCATGATACAGTCATCAAGACAGGTACATGTTATTCGAAAATATTATCACCATTACAGATGAGTTCTGTTAGTGATCATGGTAATATATCTTGTTAACTTCATAAATGTCCTACTTCGTCAACATGGACAAATACATTTTGAAACATAAAGTATGAATTCGGATATAATGTTTCTCGGTTATAATATCTGAAATCAAATTTCTCTGTGAAACATAATGAAAGGTAGTTTAATTCCATTTTAAAAAAAAATCGGTACATAATTGTACAATGTGGAGAGCGTGGAGAGCATTCTGAAGTTGAAGTTATCTGTTTGGATACAATTGTATCGTAAAAGAACCCAGCAGAATAAGACAGACTCGCTCGACCTAATATGTTTTGAAAAATCTTATGTAATTTAGCAGTGGGCATATTTTTTAACCAGGTCATCCAAGAGAAGTTTACACGCTTTACTGAATATAAACTAATATAATCTTGTCATAAATAAAATGCTGATAAGCGTTCACAAGGGTCAAAAACGTCGATTAAATAAAGATGTGTGTGTGTGTGTGTGTGTGTGTGTGTGTGTGATAAGGATTTTTAACGTAGCTTTAACAATGTTTCAGTCATATCACTACGATGTCGATTTTGTGGCAGTTTATAGTGATCTCTAGCACTGGGCATCATGCCGCAGACATGTGGCATGATGTCCCACCCAGTCACATTATCCTGACACCAGGCCGACCAGTCCTAACACTAACCACGTAATGCTGAGCGCCAAGCGAGGCAGCTGTTAGTACCAGTTTTGAAAGTCTTTGGTATGACTCAGCCTGGGGATCGAACCCACGAACTCCCGCATCCGTAGCGGACGCTCTAACCACTACGCCACGGAGCGCTCAGATATTTTTAGATAAGTGTAACGGGCAATGGTTGGCTGTATTTTAGTATAAGGAGAAAGCCAGAACATGACTAGAACAACCAGAATATGATGGGGGAAATATATTTCTATATCATACATTTGCATAGGATATGAGATGAAACATAGAGTAACTACTTCTACTCTAAATTCAGGTTCCAATAGCATTACACGAATGCAGGCTCGTATAGATTTCTTTTGAATGACTTGGAAGTGACTGATATCTTATAAAGAATATTTATCATGAACAGATTCTCATATAATTCAAAGAATGCAGTATCTGGGTTTTATTGGAAAGTTGGAAGAAATTTAAAACATATTAGCCATATTACAACGACAAACTAACAATCAATACTTCTCTACTGACCCGACATAGATGATATGCAAATATAGATGCATAAATGGTCAATCCCATGCAATTATTGAAGATATCATTAAATTGTGGCAAGAGATGGAATATATATCTGTAAAGTGTATTAATAAATTGCTGAGTGTTTGCACTGTGATAAATACATTTCCTCAGAGTACATGGTATTGCTAAATAACACTGTCTTAAGTGTACGTGCGGTTATGTACAAAACATAATTTCTTTGAGCCGTACATTTTTCGCATTGAAATAGAAAATGTTTAGCCGTTTTGATATATTCGCATGTAAATACCTAATGTTCGTAATATGATTTAAGAGCATATCGTTATTTGAACTATTTCATTTGGTTATTAATTGCGCATGCTGCACTTGAACCATCATGTTTTTAAAATAAAATATTAATACAAAGTGACTGATCGGATGATATCCAGCCAGACATCAGAGTTTGGGTTTGATGATATCCAGCCAGACACTGGAGCTTTGACGTGATGCTATCTAGCCAGACATTAGAGTTTTGATCTGATATTATCTAGCGAGACATTCGAGTTTGGGTTTGATGATATCCAGCCAGACATCAGAGTTTGGGTTTGATGATATCCAGCCAGACACTAGAGCTTTGATATGATGTTATCTAACCAGACATTATAGTTTTGATCTGATATTATCCAGCCAGACATTTGAGTTTTGATCTGACGTTATCCAGCCAGACATTGGAGTTTTGATTTGGCATTATCCAATCAGACATTAGAGCTTCGATCTTACATTATCGCATCATGTATGATTTTGGTATTATCTGACCGGACATAAGAGTTATGACTTGAGTATGAGAGTGGGTATGAGAGTGAGTATGAGAATGTAAATAGAATCTTGGAGTCAGTAATATTTTAGTATTGGTAATGTATTTCGATCGAGTCATTTTACCTATTACATTTCGTAATGTTCTGCATACTGTTTAGTACCGTTGCATAGAGTTGAATATTGTTTAGAACCGTTGCGTTCTGTTTAATATCAATGCGTATTCAGTCTTACATTTCCCTGTACATACTGCTTCATTTTCTCAACTTCAATCAAAGCCTACCTCTTTTTTACCTTTAGTGTATCTTTAGAGACTGTTAAATTACGCAATGCTTTGTTTTTATACAGTTTCTGACTGTTTTTGTATGGTACAACATTGTGTGTCTACGGACCTTTTTTAAAAAGGCTTAAAAACTATTGCTTTCTTTGATATAAAATACGTTTCTAGGTACAATGTAGCAGTGTTCCTATCCTTGAAAGAGGAGTACCTTGTCATCATATTTCTTTTATTCAATATATTTGACAGCAAGCTATCGGACCCTTTGAGATTTTAGATTAAAATTGAACACTTGCACATGCACCATTCTCACAAACCACATCTTCACACCAAATTAAGAATTGGTCAAATAACGTTGGATTAAACCATTTACATCCATGTTCATTCCTTTCAAATATAAAATATCTCCATGCATGTTCTCGAAAGACACGAGCTTGTAAATAAAAAGATTCCAGGAAAACAAGGAAAGACATGACGTCAAACCCGGATCTTTCTAGCTTTATTTTTCGAGGAAAAAATCTTTCCAGGAAAAACAATTAAAAGTATTGCATTATGTTTCCACGCAATTGTGTGGGTTTCTGCATCCTATAATAAGGAACAGCTCCACCGAGGACGACATTCTCCGGGTGACAGTTTAAATGTACAGCTTTCTTCCAATTCGTTCTGTCGATTAGACAATGCCATCGAAGCAAGCAGAAGACTGCAGCGGCATCAGTTAGTGTGCGATAACTTAGGAATACGGGACGGAAAATTGACAGCATCAGTAAAAAATGAGAAATACAGAGATCGTCTTTATTAGTGGCAGTGTTTTGTATGGTCACTAGTGTGGAAGCACTTTTGCCTTTGATTGGCTGTCTTACAAGGTAACCATGTTGGTAATAATAAAGAAAATTGTACGGGGCATACACCAATTGTACATCCAAAATTAAATAATGTCTCACTCGGAGAAATCACTCAGTAAATAAATATCATTTCTTTGCAATGGCATAAGGGTTGGGCATGGAAGCCCTTAGTTTATTTAAATGAAACTTGTCGACAATCCTGAGAAAATTGAATTAACTAAATCTGTGACCATTTCGAGTTTAATACAATCAAATATATGAAAGCAGCATTTAATGTTTCGTCGGCTTCTTCACGTTGTGACAGTGGCTGTATACCTTGTTCGCGAAACTGTGACAAAACCAAGAATGTTCTGACGGAAAATTAAGGGAATTCAGTTGATAAATTCAAGTAAATACCATTATTTAACTCATCAATAAATGGGTTTAGTATTATTTGTTATAATTTGTCAACCTTCTGAAAATTTGCTTTACTTCAGAAATGCTTAACAAGGACACAAAACTTAATATGAAAATATTTGTAGACCTTGAATTTAACATTAGCTATGGAATGTCCGATTGACTTGTCGCTTTCACCATATAATAAATGCGTAGTTGTTAAAAATGAGTTCAGGGTTAATATCGACTCCAGGAAGCTTCGCACATTCCTTACATGGATTTCTTGATTTTTATGGTACAATTAGACAATTTGTGTTTCAGATCCTAGCACACGTCTGGCAAGGAAACTCGGAGGTAGAAAGCTGTGACGAACATAAACAATTTTTCTTCATTCGTTATGTTATAGTTGTGTTAAGCATATCACCCAAGACTGAATTTAATTGAAACTGCGGTAGATTTAACATTGCATCTCAAGAAATTTCAAAACAGTTTATCCTAGAGTTCCTTGCATCAGCGACGGAATGGAAAACAGCAAAAATAATATCTTCGAGGCCGAAACTAACCATTTTAGTGGCATTAGTTCAGGGAACGAGACCGAGACAAGCAATTTACATTGTCAAATCAATGCGAAAAGAAACATTTTGAACAAACACCTCATAAACAATGCTTCAGATTTGCACGATGCTACTGGGGATCGTAGCGACCATGATGCAAATAATATGGAAGACGTTACCGAATTCAAGGATAAGTATGGTCTAGCAAAAGAAGAGAAAATAGATTTTGGGAATAGATTCAAACATGAAAATAATGACGATGCCAAAAAGGAAATGCTAGAATTAAGTGAAGGAGATTATCCGGACATGTCAAAAAACAAAGAGGAATTCGACAACTCCCTTAATGCGAACAAGAAATGGCTGAAATTAACAAATGCAGCTGATGCAAGACTGATGTATATGGACACTTTGCATACGAAGGCGTTACAGGTTCTCTCTCCCTCTCTCTCTCTCTCTCTCTCTCTCTCTCTCTCTTATATCACTCACTAGCTCGTAACACTCGAATTAAGTGACGGTGTACGAGTTTTCGTAAGTCATATCAGAGACCATATCAAGTAGGATTTGGGCAAAATACGAAGTAGACGAAATATTTAGTGTAAGAGCTAGACTCGAAGTCGGTATAGATGGAATAACACGACACCTTGAAACATGGATCATGAGAGCGTCTGGCAAGTCACAAATCTATTATAACGTGCTTTATCAGATTTAAGTCATATCATCATCTCCTGACATAATTGACCTCTGGACACATCATGTCAATTATGTCTCTCCAGATATTAACCTATCTCCTCTAACGTCTATATCTGTCTGTCTGTCTGTCTGTTTTGTCTGTCTGTCTGTCTGCCTGACTGCCAATCTGTCTATCTATCTATCTATCTATCTATCTATCTATCTGCATGCATGCATACTTTCTTATCCACCTACCTATCTCGCGAGCCAGCTAGCTACCTATCTATTTACCTGCCAGTCTCTCTTTATCTAACTATTTATCCATATGTAGGTACGCTGGTTCATGCATACACAAACGTTATTAACTGTAATTCTTCTTTAGCATCACATCTCTCCTTTACCACCCCCACCCATTTGCAGGATAGACGAGGTATAATAGGTCGAATGCGTCCTTCCTGCAAGTTGTATGAGACTACTAAGGCGTATGTCAACGTTTTAGATATTTGAACATTCTTTGTCTTTATCCTTGTTTAACATGCTTTTCTTGAAGTACCTAAACATTACACATGCATATATGTATACATGCTGCATATAACTTTCAGGTTACAGGCTGCACCCCAGGACGGTGTGTAGGATCCCTGATAGTAGCCCCTACAACTCGATCGCAAGGAACACCCTTATCAAAAACAGATTTGATATGTCAAGCGAAAGATTTTATCGATCAATATTATGCCAGCATTAAAAGGTAAGAACATTTACTAGACGCCAGGCTATGAAAATATATACGTTTGGGTCATGATCGGACAAGTTCAACATATTTTCCCCGCAGATATCTCGTCTTCAATCCTGGAGAATAATTTATCCTTATCTATAAGTTATATTTTGTCCTCAATTCTGATCAAGAAATTGATAAAAACAGATTATAAAAATGTCTTTATAAAATAGAAACACGGTTAAGATAAGGAGTAACATAATTAATATGTCTGCATGCATGCACAAATGAGTGTGTGTTTGTGTGTGTGTGTGTGTGTGTGTGTGTGTGTGTGTGTGTGATAAAGATTTTTAACGTAGATTTAACAATGTTTCAGTCATATCGCTGCGACGTATACAGTGTGACAGTTTATAGTGATGTCTAGCACTGGTGCATCATGCCGCAGACAGGTAACATGATGTTCCCACCCAGTCACATCAACCTGACACCAGGCCGGCTAGTCCTAACACTAAACTCTTAATGCTGAGTGCCATGCGAGGCAGCTGTTAGTACCTTTTTGTAAGCCTTTGGTATGACTCGGCCGGGGATCAAACCCACGACCTCCCGCATCAGAGGCGGACGCTCTAACCACAAGGCCACCGTTACGAATGAGTATGTATGTATGTGTGTAGGTAGGTAGGTAGGAAGGTAGGTAGGTAGGTATGTATGTATGTATGTATGTATGTATGTATGTATGTATGTATGTATGTATGTCTCTTTCTTAGAGCTGATTGTTATTTCATTCCTTATAGTTGGTAAAAGAGCTTAATTGAGTTTACGTTTCTTATTATGTCAGTCCAAATATACTCAAAATTAAATGTGTATGTTGTGTGTGTATATAAACAGAGGAGAAAATACAAGTCGTCATGGTTTAACGATTCATGCACTTCGTTAATAGTAAGAGGACTGGTAGTACATAATAAAGAAACAGCTTCGGGAATAATAGTTGGTTGGTTGGTTTATTTAACGGAATTTTTAACAAACTATTGGGTCTATAATGCAGTAGAAATGGGAGCCATCTCCCTTTCCTAAGGACTGACGAAACAGCCTATCGGGCACATCTGGTAGGGTATCGAGTCCATGATACTTGGACCACGAATCCAACTGCGGCCCCTTTCGAAGAAACTTTCAGAAACATGCTTCTCTGGAAAGTTGATCAGCAATGAACACCGATTAAGCTTGGACTATTTATAGGTCAAACGACGAATTTTATCATGGATAAGAAAAGATAAAACATACTACTTCATTGGTTATTGCTTCAATTTTTGATGTGAATCTAATGACTTAAAATATGACAATTATGTTCCGTACTGTCGAGCCCAAGTAAGTGAAAAGTGGGACGGAGAAATCACTTTTCAGACGGCATCGGTGTCAACAGTTTGGTAAGGTTTTGTTTAAAATTTGCGTATATTTCCAAAACCTTGTATAAAGTATCGTGATTTCTGGCCTGAATCATAACGAAGCATTGGGAATATACATTTTTGTTTGCTCGTTAACTCGCTTCTTTAACCTTGGAGTCAACGTAACACGTTAAAGTGTTGGTAACATTTTTCCATTGTTTATATTGCGTAATCACCTTTAAGGATTATCATTATAAATGGAAAGAATCATTATGGAGTCGAGGCAATTCATTATATATGCTTACTCGGCCCTTCCTTTGGGGCAAGTTCGGTCATAGAAAAGTTGCATTAGGTTTTTAGATTTTAAAATATTCATTTGCTAATACTGCGTAAACTTCGTGATGAGTTTTCTTCATGCTTGGCTAAGAGGAATCATCATACCCGACACTTGCTGGCCCCTTTCGTTCCTGTTGCAATGTTTACATTAGTAGACAATGTGCGGTACGGGTTTGGCAAGTGTTTTAGTTTGTTTATTTGTTCTGTTGACGGACTTTTATTTCATGGTTGGATTAAGTCAACATCAACCAAAGATAAATTATATTTTTTATTCGACGAATTGTCTGCGCCTCATGGAGTTTGGGACCAAAGTCGCATTCAAACAAACTTTGAGTTAAAGTTTTGGATCATGTTTTTATCTGTTTTTAACTATTTCCAAAAAGCAATTGATGGACTTTACTCATGCTGTGGATGGATAATTATGAAGCTTAAATTATTCAGTTTGTAACATGCTACTTCACCCTTCTGCCATGGGGTCAAGATCATTCGTTATGCTGTAATGATTTGATGGTAGGAGTGACATCCAAATCCTGGATTTTTTAATCTAAGCTAGAGAGTTTTATATATTTTCAATAAATATCACGTGAGACGTTTTCGAGAAAAAATGGCTGTATCAAAATGCAAGTTTAAACAATAATCGATTTTACTTGCAAAGGTTTCGCTGTGGAGTTTGGTTTTAGTGCCAATATTGAATTTAACAGGAAGATCTTTGGTAAAGAGATGTAAATGAGATTTCTCATTAACAGATTAAATAAAACTGCTCATCAAAAACGCTGGATGGATATCCTCACATCCATTGAAGACACGGGCACATACGAGCTGACCACAAATGAATTGATTTTTGGAGCAAAGACAGCGTGGAGAAATGCTCCAAGGTGTATTGGCCGGATTCAATGGTCCAAGCTTCAGGTAAGTAGAACTTTCCTCTACCTATCTACTTACCTACCCGCCTAGCTACCTGCGTATATTCTGACTAACTGGCAGACAGTCAGATAGCGAACAGTCTAATTAACATAATTTCTCAGTTTTAAAGGCGAATAAACATTTATAAAACTGCAACAAATATCTATTTTAATTAATTGCATAACTTGAAATTAAATCAGTACTACTGTTAATGGAAGTTTGCAGAGTTTCTGGGTTGATTTGTGCAACTATTTCAATTCAGCCAGTCTTCGTAACATTTAATTTGTATGTAGATGTACAATATTTCATTAAAAGTTTGCCTTGGTTTTGAAAGCAAACAATTAATTGAAGGTAATATTAGCGGCCATGATGACAACTTTTCAAATCATGTGGGTTTAGATAGGCAAGTGCATATAGGTATGCTTAAGTAATTAGTACAGGTGGAGTCAAGTGATGTTTTCAATTGGTGCAATTTAGCAAGTGGTAAAGCAACAAAACGAAAGAAGATCGACGTAGTTGTCTTTCATACCCCAATAATCTAATGAATTCTTTGTAAATCTGAAATTTTACTGAAGACATTATATGTGAATGAAATCCCCTGCGTCGAATGGGCCAGCTTGTTGACCTTTAAAAGGCCCAAAGCCAATTTGTCTTACATATAATGATGAGACTTCGTTTATTGATGTCTCATCTCTTATAGCATACCATATGGGCCCTTTAAACGTTATTTGATCAAAAGGTTTCATGGTGGTGTACTTTAATCAATACGAAGCCATTATTTTAAAGTAGGTCACTGTAACATACTTTCAGCAAGTCAATAGATTCACTTGGTTCCATGTCTAGTACCAGGTCACAGTATTCTACATTTGAGCACCCTTTCTGAAGTAGTTTGTATTTGCTGACAATTGTAATGCAGATAATTTATCAAAATATATATTTTGTCTTTTTATTTGCTTGTTTGTTGGAACCTATATGGACTAAACACTACAGCGTCCCTTGTATTGTTTAATTGCTGTACAGAATAAATTACATTATACAGATACTAGTAAGTACAGAACAATCGAAAGAGTCAACATGTAAATAACGGCTTATAAAAGATATCATTATTAACCACTTTGCCAGCATTAGCTTACATATTTCACCTCTGTATAAAGGTTGCCTGGTCATAATGGACAACATAATGGGGTTCTGGTAGTGTCCTCTATTGGCATGTTTCGCTGTGATAAAGTGTCCTCAGTGACGAGGTTTCACAGTGTAAAATATTATAACAGCGAGATATATATCTTTGACTTTTTCAGCTATTCGATGCTCGTCATATCACCTCAGCGCGGGGCATGTTTGATGCTATATGCAACCACCTCAAGTATGGAACGAACAATGGAAATATACGGTAACCTTTTATAACGATTATCTGTACTTTATTTGGAATTATGACTCCATACACATTACAGAGTTATAACTGTATATCACTAAACATTGTATGGTCTCACTTCCTAATGGCTTGATAGGTGCAATTTTTCTCACAGCTGAGTTGTCAACGAGGTTAAAATCCTATGGTACTTTTTTAAAGTCTCATGTCTTTATTAGGTGATGTGTTCAATTGAAATTTTGAGATAATAATTTGCTTTTGTATAAATCGTGTAACTGTATGCTCTGGGATTCTGCTTTACCCATGTGTGCATAAATATGCTTAATCAAAGCACTTCCATTTACAGTCATGAATCTAAACACCAGCTCACAAATTGCTGACAAGAACTGGCACACAGAATGCTCATTTACATATTGACCATTTTCATCGATGCCCTTGTTTGAAATCTACAAGCTGTCTGGAAATCTACCCTTCCGAAGCATTTAAAGTTTGAACCTTACGCTTGCAAATATGTATGAAAAATGCTGATGATATATGCAGAATGGCAAATTTTTGTTGGTGGGGTGGGTAGCTGAGGTGGAATATGAACAACTTTGAGAATTCAGAAACAAGACCAAAAATGTCTGGATCATAATTTAACGGGTGATATTTATTTTAAGCAAATTTTTTTTAGCGCATTCATGATTCCTCGTCCGCTGCAGCTAAAGTTTCATAAACTTTTTGTATAATCAGAAAGATGTTACAAATCGTTCAATATACTTTAAACAAATTTCGCATGACTCTTCGCGTATCATATATGTTCATGGTTATATGCGGCATGCTGAGCACCTGACTAGTAATATGTTAACCATGTGAAACACCAAGAGCAAATACAGCAACAGCAATTACAATTCAAGAACCATTCCAGCAATTTTGTATCAAATATAGAATTGGTCGTCAAATCAAATACCATATGTGATGTCAGATTGGATATATAACTCTCTGCATCATCCATGTACTTAAGATCCATGAAAACAAAATTTCACTAAATTCTAAAATATGTGGTGCATAAGATCTTTTATTGGGAATGTTATTTGGAGTGATGTTTCAGTCTCGTTGTTTCTTTGCTCCAGATTTTCAGGTTTTACCTTCGATAAAACGTTTGTGCTAAACGTCCTCAGAGACTACTATAGAACTTTATGTACAGATGTTGTACAGTTGTTGTACAGGTGTTGTAAAAAAGATAAGGCTTGATTCATTTTGTCCCTACGAATGTTTAATACTTGGGGTTTAGAGAGATACAGTACTCATTATGTTCATTTGAATCGCATATCACGTGAGGTTAGACAATTAAACTGTTTAAGTGCCTACTGATAAATGAGGCTCGGTGTCATTAAATAATTTTCGTATGATATGAATTTGTCTTCCTGGCATTCTATGATCGCACTTAAAATCGTCTTTATGCAGATCCGCCATAACAATATTTCCACCTCGGAGAACGGGACGAATCGACTTTCGTATATGGAATGCACTGCTGATTTCCTATGCTGGCTACAAACAACCTGATGGAAGTGTGATCGGAGACCCAATCAACGTGGAGTTTACCGAGGTTATTCATCTTATTATTATACTATTTAGTTTCGCTTGTTTTGAGCATACTGTATTGGAAATATTTGAATATGACTTTATGATGGAGAGTAGCTCAGTTGGTGGAACGTCGGACTCAATCCAAAGGTCTTGGGTTTGACACCCGCCCAGGTCAACCTTGGTCGGCTGCATCTGTTTGGCCTTGGGAAAGGTACTAAGCTCCCATTCTATATGCATGATATATCCATTAATGTGTTTAAAATAATTAAGATAGAGTAAATATTCAAGTATTGCTAGTACCTAAGATTCCAACAATGCAACAGAAAAAGCAGGGTATTGTCAATACATTTAATGTCAATGGCACTTTTTATGAATTTATTTCCGGCATAATTAATGTAGATTATGACTCGTGCAGACTGCTGAAAGATTAATAGATGTAAGGTTCCTGATCTTTGATGATATTCTTCTTGTGATTTGAAATGATTCGTCCGAAGAGCTATGAAACAGTGAAATAATTCGATATTTCGTCTGTTCTGAAAACCGCAATTTATGAGATTTCAATAAATGGCAAGTATATGCTAACAATGTTATTTATTATTGTACTAAAATCTGAAAATTCAAGTGTTTCCAACGTTTTAATTAATTTATTCAATTTGTTACAAAATATGGTCCTTTACTATGCCGTTTTTGTTTTCCACAGATCTGTCAGAAATTGGGTTGGAAAGGAAAATGCGGAAGGTTTGATATCCTCCCACTGGTCCTACAGGCCGATGAGCGTGGTCCAGAGCTGTTCGAAATCCCACCTGATTTAATTCTGGAAGTTAACTTAAAACATCCAAAGTAAATCTATTTTGCATTGCTTTTGTCTTTTCAATGCACTATATGTTGATGAATCATTAGCATAGCATGCCGTGGCCTACACGTTGATTGGAGTGAACATCATTGTTTTCATCCCAAGAACAAAGCCAGAAGTTTAACATTTATTTTTGAGTCTTCGACAAACGTTTGAACACAGCAAATCGTAGTGTTAAATGAACGATTACTCTCGCTCTCTCTCTCTTTCTCTTTCTCTAACAATTTATACTGGGAATAATCGTGACATATTACGTTTAGTCTCAACGATTTAAAGAAATCTCTATATCAAACTCGGCTAGTCCAGAGTTTGGTGGCAAAGTCACTACTTTAATGTCAAAAATGTTTTTTCTTCTTTCTTCCAGTGAGTGGATGATCATGCTATTTAATATTACCTCCATTACTGGCTGCGCCATTTCATGTATTTTCATGAATTCACCAAACACTTTCAAGCGGGTTTTATTTAAGGCTATATAAGTTCTAAATTTGCCTAAAAATGGAATCAATATAGCAAGTTAGGTAGAACGGAATGCGACTGACCGTTAGATGCTTTGTCTAAAAATGGTTTTAATTCAACGTAGTTTTATTCTATACCTTTCTTATTTTGTTTATTTCTTTTAGTCCAACGTCTTATCACAAACTCGATATTTTCTTTGAAAAAGTTTCAGAAAGTCTATACATTTTCTATTAAAACACACTTTAAAAAAAAAAACAACAATATGTACAAAAAGGTTTCCGTTCTCTTTTTTTAGTTTTCCATTTTTAAACTTAAGTCTTATATATTCACCTCTCGAGATGTGTAGAAAGTTTCCCAGGGACAACAATTACGTTCTGGTCTTCTTTATCCGTCATTCTGTTTTAACTTGCAGATTTACCAGGAATTTGTTGTGTCTGATAAAGGAAGCTGAGAGAGAGAGAGAGAGAGAGAGAGAGAGAGAGAGAGAGACAGAGTAAAGGGACAGGAGTATAAAGATAAGACACAGTATCCCATCCAAAAATTCATCTTACCGATGTAAAGTTGATACCGTGATTTAGGAACGAATATGCAAAATTTAGTTCATTAGTACTGATATATTTCTCCATATTTGCATCTAAAAACTCATCGAAATGAGAGGAAATAAAGCAATTTCTTGTCTGTCATAGATTTCCCTGGTTCGCCAAATTAGGTCTGAAATGGTACTCGTTGCCGGCTATTTCGAATAAGTTGCTTGACTGCGGCGGTCTAGAGTTCACGGCCTGTCCTTTTAATGGTTGGTACATGGGTACAGAAATAGGTGCCCGGAACCTGTGTGATGCACATCGCTATAACATCCTGGAGGTAAGCACAATCTTTCAGCCTGTACAAGGGCATTGAGTGAGAAAAGTGATTCAGCAAAGCATGGTTTAATGATACTGCAGCGGTGAGTAAGCATGTACATGCGTGTGATCTTCAATGATGTTTTACATAGACATATTAATCTGGGGCTTACGCGTGACCATCTAAAACTGTTCTGCATATTCGCATACCAATATGTCAAGGAAGGATGTGCAAGAAAATGTAGAAGACTTTGTTTCAGTGCACTGATTTACCTGGAGATTTATTTCTTGGCGGTGTAAAATAGTGATTTATGGTCATTCAGAGTCGTACGGTTACAGTGCCGGTGTAGTGTTAAATTTTGACCCTCGTTGAATTCTGACCCGCCGGGTCATTTTTCAACGACCGTGAGCAAAATTTCACGTTAAAATCTGACCCTTTTTTAAATGTCCTGTTAAATAACGACCCAGATGTAGTATCACATTTTGACCCTCGTTGAATTTTGATCCAGTCCGTAATTTTTCAACGTGATCAAAATTTCACGTTAAAAACAGACCCTTTTTGAATGTCCCGTTAAATAACGACCCGTTCAGGTGAAATTATGACCTTAGGGTAAAATGTTCTGTTATCAAAAATCAACGTTGATTTTTTAACCACTTCTAAAATGAAATCAGCTTATTACTCACTGAGCTGTGTCTTTCTTAATTTTTTCTTTTTTCTTTTAAGGAAACAATTGTGTGCAATAGAATGTTGTTAATCTGTCACTAACGTAATTCTCTCCGTTATACATTTTTTTTTAAATGTCCCAAAATGCGGAACATTTTCAAAATAGCTGAACTTTGCTTTGGACAAATTGGACAAACTGATAAATGAATGACTCTGTTTCACTTCGGTAAAGTCGCAAGGTTCAACAGGGCAGGTAAACAACTGAATAGTATATTAGCGACGATCAGGAGCGTAGCTGCCTACGCAGAATTTTGACTATTTTTTTCAATGGTATAACTTTCACTCACGAAACCGATATGAAATCTATATTTATATAATACAATACATACGGAAAAGAGGATTCATTAGAAGCAAGAACACGAACAAGATAGTAGCAAACTCGATTTTATTGAGTCTATTAATAAGAATTTGATGTTTTCTTTTTATTTTTACAGTATTAAAACTAAAACTGTACCAAGGTTCAGAAAGTCTCAACAAGATGCACGAAATGCTATCTCAAAGTCTCTAGATTGAAACAATATTGCCCCGTACCCACACAAACCCCACTCCTCTAGCAGTTCGAGGCTTCGCCGTTCAACATGCATAATCATCAATCATATACTAGATACGTCCCTGAGGATAATTATAACAGTAAATAAGAACCCGTGAATAATGAATAAACCATCTACAGTCGGTTTAAAGATACTAATGAACGACTTTATCTATTTGTTACTGTAAGTAAATCGGGTAAAATTAGGATTTTATTAAATGAAAATGCAGGTTATATATATATATATATATATATATATATATATATATATATATATATATATAAGAATTAACGTTTCAGTTTAAAATTTGATGGATCAATTGCCTAAGCAGTTCAGCGTATTATTTAAGAAAACTATATATATATATATATATATATATATATATATATATATATATATATATATATATATATATATATATATATATATATTTATATGTGTGTGTGTGTGTGTGTGTGTTTCGTATGTGTATAAGCGTTTTGAGGTATTGATATGCAATTTGTTCTAACGTTTTCTAGTTTATAATGTATTTTTGAAATTATTTTTTGGGAAATGCGTATTATTTTATTTTCATAAACATTCTGTATTTTAAATTACAAATTAATATTCAAGCGATACGACAAAAAAGGCGTGGCGATGTAACTCTTGCTAGACCTAATATGCCGTGTATGTTTCTGAAGTGACCGTGCCTTCGCTTGCGGTTTATATATACGTGCATTTAAGACATTTTGATACGATCTTAAAATTGCACACCGGTACTCTTAAAATCGATAATGCTAAATGTTTTGTCATGATATCGCATCAAATAAAAATCTCAGATATGCATCGGCATGTATTATGCATTATATCTATCTTTTTTTTAAAAATCATATTGATTGGGAATAGAACCAACGACCCTTTCTTGATAGACAAGATTTTAAAAAGCTGACAATGGCATGCATTTTAATGCGAATCATTTCAACTGTTATCAATATACATGGGTATAACTTATCTCCCTATAAATACACCAATGTTTATAACGGTTATCATGTAACTATCGGCCGTAAAATATCTCTAATTTAGCACGATTTACCTGTATTAAAAGATTTCCAAAAATGGCTTCCTTCACTTGGAATTAAATTTTATTGTGCTTGGGTAGCGAACATTCCATTAATATTTTAAATTCTGACGAATACAATTGAATAGTTGGGAGCAATCAAGTTTCCAAAAAGCAAGCAAAATCTCTTAAGTTGTTCTACATTTAAACTAGTATTATGTGTTATTTGTTCAAAATCCCTCAACATGTAAGGGTGATATGGAGCGGAAACCAAATATATAGTCTATTGAACCATCACTAACAGGTGTATGTGGAGTTCCAAAAAACAGCCCTTTTCAGGGCTAACCAAAAACTCTAGAGAAGAAACACTATTCAATTTGCCAATGTGAGAATGTGGAGCAGTGTTTATATAAACACTCCCTCCTTTCCTGGTGTGTGTGTGTGTGTGTGTGTGTGTGTGTAACCGCTCACTTACGTTTGTGTGGATGATAGATTATTGGGTTTTGTAAGCGCTGAAGTACGTTTGTGTAGATAGTAGAGAGTATGGTTTTTAAACCTTGACTTGTATGGATAGTATATTATGGTTATGTTTCTGCTTTTCCGTGTGTGGATAGTAGATTGTGGTTATGTTTTTAGCTTCTCTCGTGTGTGGATGGCAGATTTTGGGGTTTGATTTGGCATCTCTGCGTGTGTGGGTAGTAAATGGTGGGTTTGTTTCTGCTTCTTAACGTGTGTCAATGGTAAATTTTGGGTTTGATTTGGCTTCTTCTCGTGTGTGGATAGTATATTGTGGTTATGTTTTGGCTTCTCAGCGTGTGTGGATAGTGTATTATGGTTATGTTTCTGCTTCTCCGTGTGTGGATAGTAGATTGTGGTTATGGTTTTAGCTTCTTCCGTATGTGGATGGTAGATTTTGGGGTTTGATTTCACATCTCTGCGTGTGTGGGTTATAAATGGTGGATTTGTGTCTGCTTCTTGGTGTGTGTGGATGGTAGATTGTATGGCTTGATTTGGCATCTCTGCGTGTGTGGATAGTAAATGGTGGGTTTGTTGCTTCTTGACGTGTGTGAATGGTAAATATTGGGTTTTATTTGCCTTCTTCTCGTGTGTGGATAGTACATTGTGGTTATGTTTTGGCTTCTCAGCGTGTGTGGATAGTATATTATAGTTATGTTTCTGCTTCTCCGTATGTGGATAGTAGATTATTGGGGTTTGTAAGGTAGGTTTGTGTGGATAGTAGAGTGTGTGGTTGTTTAACTTTCCTTTTGTGTTAATAGTATAATTGGGTTTTGTTTTTACTTCCTGATGTGTCTGAATAGTATAGTTAGGGTTTAATTTGGCTTCTCCCCGTGTGTGGATAGTACAGTTTGGGTTTGATTTGACTTCTCGGTGTGTGTGGATGGTAGATTTTATGTTTAATTTGGCATCTCTGTGTGTGTGGATAGTAAATGATGTGCTTGTTTCTGCTTCTTGACGTGTGTGAATGGTAAATTTTGGGTTTGATTTGGCTTCTCAGCGTGTGTGGATAGTATATTTTGGTTATGTTTCTATTTCTCAGCGTTTGTGGATAGTAGATTGTGGTTATGTTGTTAGCTTCTTCCGTGTGTGGATGGTAAATTTTGGGGTTTGATTTGACATCTCTGCATGTGTGGATAGTATATAATGTGGTTAGTTTTTTGTCTCATTACCTTTGTGTGAATAGTAGATAATATGAGAAGACAAAAGTAGGGGATGTTTTCCTTCACGTCCGTGCTTTAGATATAAACGTTCTACGAAATAAGCGAAAAGAAGATGGTATCAGTATCTGACTTGTTTAACCAGTTGAAGAAGAGTTGGTATTAGATGATAGATCCGGAGTATGTAGTGGAAAGACTTGAAAGAGAATGGAAGTTCCCAGGCAGCTTGGCCTTTGCAAATAATCGGAAAATAGGCAGGGAGAACATTGAAGGGATGATATAAGAAGAGGCAAAGAAGTTGAGAGGTTTCATCTCGCCTGAATATGTAAGAGTCGGAACATTGAAGCAGTCTCTTGAAATTGTTATCAAAGTCAGGTGTTTTTTTTTTTTTTTAATGATATCTTCAATTTGACAGAGTGGGCTTTTGTCAAAAGGGGACGGGACCAAGTGCACAAAGCAGAAGGAATTATGAAAAGGGTCTTGGAAGAAGAAGCCAAGAACGTTAAAGACACGTGGGTAAAAGATAGGTAAGAACAAGAGAACAGAAAGAAAAAAGAAGCATTTGAGAGAATGAACAAAAATTGGATGAATGTCCAGGAGAAATGTAGAGCGATATGTCATCCAGACTTCAGGATTCCTGAGTCGGAACACAAAAAGAAAGGGATATTGGGAAAATATAGGAGATAAATAAAGAAATGGAGAAAGTAGAAGAAGAAAAAACAGAAGAACCAAATGACTTTTATGCCTAACCGTCAAATTTTTTTTTGTTTTTAAATGTGGTATCAGTGTTTATAATCCACGATATATTCCCATGTTTATTTCCCCTTGACGCTAGGCAGGCCCATGATATATTCCTATGTTAATTTTCCCTTGACGCTATACAGGCCCAGGTTGTACTTCAAAGTACTTGTCGCTATATCGTCCCACGGGACCTTGTAATGGTAATTCCCATTGTCGCTATAACTCTTGTCGCCATATCCTCCCAGGGTGGTTTGTAATGCTAATTTCCATTGTCACTATAAATCTTGTCGCCATATCGTCCCAGGGTGGTTTGTAATGCTAATTCCCATTATCGCCCTATCGTCCCACTATACTACTCTGATGTCTTTCTTTAAATGTTGGTTTACATCTGAAAGTGCTCTACAGGCGTAGGCAATAATCTTTGCATTATTAGTTAATAATGTGCCTAGACCGACATGAATTGCTTGTACAAGTAATTGCGTTTCCTTGTTAAGATCGAATTACGCTATTATTGCGTTATTTTATTGAATTCTGTTTGAGTTTTTCAAACGCTTTATCGTTTTTCGCTCCATTCCCATGGTTGATTTTGTTTGGTTAAGGCTCGAAGAGGGTCATTGATTGTTTGATGGAACGCAGCAGGCGAAGTACAAACAAAATTACATTATATCCATTTCAAATATGGAAGATAACTATATTCATAATTTTATTACTACATGTAATGCATTACATTGCTTTTGTTGATTTTATACATACTAAGCATTTCCTTATTGACGATTCATAAACCCATGTATGCATAACTTAAAACAATATCCGTTAAAAAATGACCAGGAATTCTGATCAAAATTCAACGCTTCGATCAGTTTTCAACGACTGTGAAAATCAAAATTCAACGTTAAGAGCTGACCGTGGGTCAACTTTCAACGTTAAAAGCAGACCCGGAGGGTCAGAATTCAACGAGGGTCAAAATTTAACACTACACTGGCAGTAAGGTACACGTTTTAACTCGAACTCTCTGGCCATGGATGCGGCCATTGCCAGCTTACTTAAAACCAAGCTTCTCTTTTGTATCGTCAGAAGACAGACGAATCTTGTCAGGAAGCTGTCCACTTTAAGGAAGCAATCTTTAACTATAGCGGTATGTGAAAATATAAAATGAAAACATATATACACTCCCGATATCAGTTTTATAAGATGAAATTGTTTAATGTAATGAATGTATCGGAATTTATTCAAACTTTTATAGAACGTCGGATCTGTCAAATGAGGTCATATTATTTGATACAATATGGTCTGTTCAAAGTTTAAACGTTTTATAGCTGAACTGAGAAGTTGAATTCAGTTAGATGTTGTACGCTTGAAATAATGAGCAATGTTCTGGTTTTAATAACACAGTGCGATTATTCTTGGAGAAGGCCGGTTCATGTATTGAAATGGGTTATAATATTGATAGTTTAGTATACTCGTTTTTATGAAAGAATTTGAATGCTTAACGAAGTCAGTTCAGATTCGCCCATACGTAATGTAAATCGTTTCATTAGTTCTTGAACGTGTCTCATCTATTACAGTTCTTCGTAATTGTATTTAACTTTTACGGGAATATTCGAACACCAGGGTTTCGTCTAACCGGATATTCGAATGACCGTACTTGTTTACTCTTTGTGAGGGGCCAAAGTTTATGGACCATCGGGTCCGTATGATAAGTAGGTTCGCTACAGATCCTTCATCAAGCTCAGAGAACCACGCATGGTCGTTCTTTTACCGCTGACGGGAGCTGTGGAACTGAAAATATATGTTGTGCTGTTAGACTGAATTCCATGAGATAAATACCATCATGTATTCCATTATGAACCTACATTGCATTGCCACTGTATGCGTAAAAATCAATAAGGTCAATGTCACTATCCTTGTGAAAATCAACCAAATATCCATTATGTTTTTTCATGCATCAAACATTGGCCAAATTTGTTTATAATTCCATATATAAGTCATGCTTATTTGTAATTCCATACATTGATAATATCTGTTGATAGGTCTATGTTTTGTTTATTCTTATTTATAATTTCATACATTGATACTATCTGTTGATAGGTCTATGTTTTGTTTATACTTATTTATAATTCTGTACATCAGTTATATGTGTTGATCCATTCTATAAATTGGTCATATCCAATGGCACAATAGATTGCTTGTTATTATTTGTTTAAATTACACTCTTTGGTCGGTTCAATTTCTGAACAATATCACTTTTGTTAAAATATATGTGCATGAGTAAGGTGTCAGATTCATTTGTCATTCGTCTACATTACAAATAAACATCTATTTCATGTGACTGTTGTTCAGGTGTTTTCGCCAGAGCTTATCCCACCTAGCTTGGTCCGGTTATACCAAGGGAGCCAATTCCACTAAGCTATATTCATTACCCTTAGATATTCAGAGTTAATTGTCGGGCTTAACATAAATTCATGAAGCAATTGAACCAATATGGTCTAATATCATAAATACTGAATGCAAATCTCCTTCCGCACGTGAGAGATCGCTAGTGCAATAAATACGCTAAGAAAAGATTGGCCAAACATTTGCTGTTTTAAACATGCTTGGATTGTTAACGCCGTCATCTTTGTGTGTGACAATCTGAACATTTATTTGTTTTTGTCTTTTTCTTTCTACAAAATTCCATTTCAGAAATATTTATATGCAGTTATGCAGCATCAATAGAGGAGATCATTGAACAATATTGGAGAAATCAATCACCCGCTAAATTAGGTTTGCGAAATCGAACAAGTAAGGCTTTCTAAAGACCTGAATAGTTGATTGGTCATCTACGTTTCTTCTTGATATTTAAATACAGTAAGCCTTTTCTGGAAAAGGAAGGCACATATCTTTAATGTAGAGAAACGTTTTCCGGACATGGGTATCACTGGATGATTGACGTTCGATTCTAATTTTATAGCAACACATTTGCAAGCAAAGACTCAATAGCGTAAAGAAATTTAATGCCAGTGTATAATACAAATTTATTACATGAAAATATTGATCTTTTGCATTTTGTCTCATATTTTTTTCCAATCATTTGCGTCTTTGGAAAAGATTTGTTAGGAAAACCATCAGGTTTAGATATGGTCCAGTGTCTTTGTTATCGCACTATAAACCAAACTATAGTCTGTAGCCTTTACTTAAGTGTTTTCACTAATCTTCTAATCTGTAAATCTCCTTGATCCTGGACGAAGGTTATTCTATTCTTCAGTACATATCATGATAAGAAGAAAATCCTGCGTGAGGTAATTATCACTTTTCGTTGCAGACAATTGCTGAGAAAATGGAACTGGATACCCGGAAGAACTCCACATTGTGGAAAGATTGGCCTTGGTAGAAGTGAATGTGGCTGTGTTATATAGTTTTCAGGTCGATATAATGTTATCTTCTGTTCGATACAACACTGTAGGCTAAATTGCTTGAAGATTTGTTCCCCGAATTACGAACGTTCGGCGGAATAAACTCTGTTTGGATATTTAAGAAAATTAGGGCAGTAATAATCACGTTTGATATTTATCTGCATGCCGTATTCATTTTATTTCGAGGACATATTTTTTTCTGATGAATAATTTAGTTTTAGCAAATGAATTCTCTGTACAAGAATATGAATACAGGATATTAAAATGGTCCACTTTCGTAGAAATTAAATTGACAAGATCTTTTCATTGGTAAGAAACTTACCGTATATATTCCATAGTCATTCTCTATAATGAGTTGTTGTAAGTGACAGCATATATTAAAAGTGTCCACTGATAGATTCCACTAGAAAAGATAACGATAGCATAGCATACCTGTAAGTACGCATTGATATGTTTATCTCATGCACTGTAGGTACATTAACCCTTTTCAAACATCATATCTCCTCACAGGCAGTAATCATGCGGTAATCAACTTCAACTTAATATCAATGTAGACATAAATAGTTACTAGGATATAATATAGTAAGCTGACATCAATGTTAAAGTGTCCATTGTCACAAAGGCTGACAAGTTCATACAGTATATTGAGATCTCTCCATTAAGGTCGCCAACATATTTTACATGCCAACAGTGGCAGTTTGTGGATCAGATTCATTCTTCAGTCTCACGGAAATGCATGAATGAAAATGACTATGTATAATATATGGACGAAAATAGTGTTGGGTTTCTTTGTCGCGTCAGCATTACCAGGGTGTGTATTTTTTAACCAGCCAAAGATGTATTAGAAAATGAAAACCTCTATCCGTTTTACGTAATGAAATTGTTTTATATATTAAATGTTTCGAAAATTATTCAAATTTTTTTTTATAGAACGTCAGTTCTCTGTCACATAACGCCATGTTATTGGATAGAATATTGTCTATTAAGAGATACACATTTTATAGATGAACAATCAAGATAAATTCGATTATATGTTATCGACCTTTGATGACGAGTAATTATCGGGTTCTTATAATCCCGTGCGATTGTTTTTGTCGAGATAGACTTGTGCATGATAGTAGTTATTCTGATGATAATTTTAAAGCGTCGTTCCTATGAAATAATTCAATGTATGTCTTTGTAATCGCACTTGAATGTGTCCTATGTATTGCACTGAATTTGAAGTTGTACCGACAAGCCCGCAGACTCTAGAGGTTTTGTATAACCCATATACTAGGGTCAACAGTGGAATCGGTTCATGTAACGGTAATAGTTTATTTATTCCTTTGGGCCAAATATTCTGTACCAAACGATCTGCGGTATTCGGAGGTCCCCGAGGATCATCTGGCAGGCCCGTAGGAACGGTCAACACACGCTGTTGATCGTTCACCATTTCTCAAGAGATGTGGAATCAAAATCAAGTTTTGATCATTTGGATGCCAGGATATAAATTTCATCATATATGTGGTGCAGTATAAATCTATACAATAATTACGTTTGTTGATGGACCATGGATTGATCATACTTGTTGACAATTCCATGTATCAATCATATCTCTTGATGAATTCCATGCAGTGATCCTATCAGTTGATATAGGAAATCATTCGAGATTATTTGTTAAAATGCCATGCTTTGATTGTATCCATTTAGGAATGATATCATTTTGTTATATGCATAGTTGATCTACGTGTGCCTTATAAATAAATATCTCATTCACGTATAATTTGTTAAGTGTTTTCTCCAATTCCAATCCCGCACTTTTTCACACTGTTACACACAGTTAAATTCAATGAATGTGCATGTGTTGTCTCTTACTTTAAAAGTCCCTTCAATCCATCAATCTTGCCAGACGAAATTCTGTATATTTTGCAGGAAATGGGGGTGACGATTATGGATCACCACTCCGCCACTGAGTCCTTTATGAAGCACATAGATAACGAGCAGCGCCTGCGTGGTGGGTGTCCGGCAGACTGGGTTTGGATAGTTCCTCCCATGAGTGGCAGTTTACAACCTGTATTTCACCAGGAGATGCTACTTTATAAGCTGAAACCATCATTTGAATTCCAGGTACGGTGAACAAAGACAGAGCGCAAGAGAAAATAGATTAAGGGTGTGTATCATCACATGACACTAACATATAGAGTGCAACAACGTCAGATCATAAACATCACATGACACTATCATACAGAGTGCAACAACGTATGATCATAAACATCACATGACACTAGCATATAGAGTGCAGCAACGTCAGATCATAAACATCGCATGTCACACTGTATGACACGAGAACTACAACGTCAGAAATTAACACAGTTTCTGCATTATGAGAAAAATGTAACCTCGCACTAATAATGAAATTTACGAAATTTGTTTTAAAAAAACTCTATGTTACAAACTGCGGATATTTTATAAATATTATGTTTAACAAAATCTTATTTGCAATTTTTTTTCCACCTCACCTGGCGATCATAAAACTCTTCAACCCGAGACCTGAGAGCGTGATCTGTGTTCACCCAATGGTTCAGAGAGAGAGAGAGAGAGAGAGAGAGAGAGGTAGTTACCTTGTATATAGGAAGGTAGTTAAACAAATAATAAATATTCTCCGTTTACTGCATTTTAAAGGAAATATTGGTAGCTTAAACAACCATTTCGGTCCCTATAGAACTTTGTCGTGAAAGGTTTTATTCATAATGGTACGAAATCTTTGTTGTATTATTGTCATAAAGTTTTCAATAAAATCGTGCCATCCTTGCGACAGCCCCATTTATTATTCTTGTAATCGTACAATATTGCAAAATTTTCAATAACATACCAATTGTCTTTAGAATTATTATCGAAATATAAAACACCAGTCTTGGAGTGGAAGCTCTTTTGATTCTCACAGCTAATGTGACAAAGTGTAATTGTCTCTCTCTCTCTCATGCCATGACCTTCCTTACCGCCATGTAACAATAAAATCTGGAGTGGTAGTTACTTGCTGCAGGACAAATATAAGAGATCTTTACCATTGTCAACACTGGCGAATGAACCAATTTAATCCACATAAAACAGTAGCATACGCTTTCTTACTGTCACTGGATGAATATCACAAGTGGTTGAAAAACAAGAAATGATTTCACTTAGCGCACAGACGGGAGATCTTTCCTAAATACGAGCGACTTGTAAGAAAGAATGTAAAGCTTTATTCCACCTTGTCATCTTTGTACATTCTGCCTAATCTAATCTGAAGATCACAGAATAATCTGAGGTCATCATAGTTTATTGGTACAGAGTGGACAAATTTTCGTGGAGAGAAGAAAAATGTTATAAAAGATGATATGCTACAAAGAACGTAAGACAGTTATTTAAATCCATATGCAACATTACGAATATAAAATGATAATCATTCTGATGTATGAATTCCCTTTTTTGGTGAGAGTATGCGTCCTTCCGTTGCAAATCGATGCTTATTCAAATACTAGGACGTACCCAAATTAACACGAATACTTTGTTTTGTAGGAGGTACCTTGGAAAGCACATGTCTGGAAGAAAGACGAGGATGTAAGAAATGTTGTAGACAAGACTAGACATATGATTAGATTTCGCGAATTAGCCTGGTAAGTAAAATAAGGAAATACTTGCATTAGCGATTTATTTAATATTTTACGAATATTTCAAGTACAGTACTGCGAAAATAACAAGGTTGAAAGTGATTTCAATCTTACTTCAATGAAATAATAATCCATATACTTTAAGCAGTGATTGTCTCAGGTTTTATTCAAATTAAAGCACATTATTATTTGGTCATCAGTGATGCTACACGTAGCACGGTACTCTAAACTTTTTATTTTCATGTAAAGGGCGGTCAAATTCTCGGTCAAACTTATGGGAAGGGCTCGTTCGAGAAGAGTGAAATGCACCATTGTCTTCGCCACAGAGACTGGAAAGTCAGAAGGATTTGCTGGGACCCTCTGCCAGATATTCAATCATGCATTCCATGCCAAGGTCTGAAGATTACCGTTTATTTCTCATGCGTTATATGTAACCTCATGTCAGAGAAACAACGTCATATAGACAGGTCACTGAGTGACTCAATGTCTTTCCATTTACAGTGGAAAATATAATACTCAACTTGTCTCCTTCAGACATACAATGAAAGAATTATTTTGAATAAATAAGTTTTTTTCACCTGCTGAAAGTAACTCATGGCATATGATATCGTGGAACACGTTTACTTCAATTTAAATACTGAAAACCCTCTGTAAACACTTTACTGTCATTATAGTTGCCATCCATATACCTCCCGACAAACAGACAATGCAAGAAATAATGTTAAGTTCTTCTTACCTGGCTGACGGGTACAAACGAGAACATGTATGATATACTTAGAGCCCACCTAGACACGTATGCCGACTCAAAAGCTTGATATTTCATTACCAATATCAGGGACATAAGAGTTCCTTGCAAAGAGTACTTCAGTTATTTTTAAATGACTTTGTGGAAAAAGACAAATCCGAGCTTAATGGGCATTTCTTCCAAGACATCTTGGTTTTTGCAACCAAATAGTTAACTTTTACTTAAACTTTAACTTAAATTGTAAACTTGATTGTTGCCACAAATTGCTAAAGGAAGAAAAATAGTATTTTAGTATATTTTGCATAAATTATTTTATAACGTTTGGCATGTGCCAAATAAATGGAGTTCGAATTTTAACTCCAATAGAACTAAAATAATTTTGTTTAATTTCTGTGGTTTTTTTTTTTTTGTTGTTGTTGAGTTTTTGTGACTTACAAAATATTTACCATATACCTCTAGAGATTACCTACACAACCTCTGAAGAATCAATCAATGAAACCTTTTTAGTTGCAAAAGTTATTCTTTTACAAATTATAAATGGCGTTGGAAACTTATTACTCTCTTCTAATACTCTCAACCTGTCAGATCAATGCACTGAATAAATCAACATCAAGGCAGATTGTTTGATCCTCGTAGGAGGTCTTGTTAACTTTCCTCATTTTGAACTTCACACACACTTAATCATTTGTTTCTTATAAAAACATACGTTTGAAGTCCTTCAGCAGGCAATAATCCGCATTAAATCGAGCCTTCTGACCAGCAATGATATTTACCCAGGTCAAAATTTTAAACTGATGTTGAAATTTAAGTCAACCTTTGCTTATATCTCCAATCAAAATTGAACATAGCATTACTATGACACATTGGAATTGCATGCATATCCTTTCCTATATAAAAACCTTTGCTATACATTAAGTATTAATAGGTCTTGGCATCTGTTTGTGCAGCAACGGTTAAATCGACAGGAAAGGTCAACTACTTAAAGAAATTAGTGAAAAGTAGAATAGACATTAACCCATCCATGTCACTTGTCTAAGATGACATCCAAATTAGTATGAAATTTGGACTTGTTTTCTGATTCGTAATTTGTCTAATTATATCACTTTGTAAACAGAACAATGCTTCGATGCCCACTGTTTGGTTTTCCTTATATGAATATCTGACCGATTGAAGCTATTACTTGATTACAATATTTTTGCGCCTTGCATGATGTGGATCTCACTTCAGGTACTGTCAATGGATGATTATGACTCCATTCATCTTGAACACGAGGCACTTTTGCTGATCGTGACCAGCACATTTGGAAATGGGAATCCACCTGAAAATGGAGCGGTAAATATAACATACATCCTCATGTTTAGTGGATGTAAAAGTATTAGTTATCAAATAATAGTTATGAACAGTTCAGGGTATAAAAAACCCGAAAACTTCTAAGTTATGTGGGAAGAATCAAATTAAAAATTTGTCCTCAACATAGTTACCCTTTAAAGTTAGATTAATTATTAGTAATTATTATCATTACTTATATTCATTACATGTAAAGGTTAACTGGTATTAAGCAATGCTTGCATTAACAGATCGATACTTGCTCCTTCTGCCGATGTCAGAATATACAAAAAAAAAAAAAAGAGTCGTTTTCAGAATGGAGGTATATCTAACTTGAAAAAGCTGAATAAATTTTACCATTTCTGTAAAATGAGCATCTCCTCTGTTAATTAAAAAGTGTTTGCTCTAGTTTCACAAATTAATTATCTGTAATTTTGTATTATGTTCGAATTATATAATATCATCTGCAATCATTGAAATGCTTACCACTCCGGTTGCCTAGTGGTTAGAGCATCCGCCTTGTAAGCGCGTGGTCGTGGGTTCGAACCCCGGCCAAGTCATAGCAAAGACTTACAAAAATGGTATCAACAGCTGCCTCGGGGGCGCTCAGCATTAAGAGGTTAGTGTTAGGATTGATTGGCCTGGTGTCAGGATAATGTGACTGGGTGGGACATCATGTTACATGTCTGCGGCATGATGCACCAGTCCTAGACATCAATATAAACTGCCACACTGCAGACATCGTAACGATATGACTGAAAAATTGTAAAAGCTACGTTAAAAATCCTAATCTCTCTCTCTCTCAAACACACACACACACACCCACCCACCCACCCCCCCCACACACACACTTATCTTATTAACGACACAAATTGTATGGTTATAGGTGAAGGTAACAGCTTAAGACAACACATTACCAAAGTGTCTTTCATTATTTATTTTTCTAACGGATATCTATGATTTTGCTCTACAGGCGTTTGGAAAGACTTTATTTGAACTGAAAAATCCAGGGAACGAGCACAAGCACGAGCACGAGTACGTACAACTAACTTACTAACTAACCTTACATACATACATACATACATACATATATATATATATATATATATATATATATATATATATATATATATATATATATATATATATATATATATATATATATATATGTGTGTGTGTGTGTGTGTGTGTGTGTGTGTGAGTGAGTGTACTTTTTAACCCGTATAACCAAGTTTTGGGAGAATATGCTGGAGTCAGTTTTATTTACTTAGTATGTCTTGAAACCTTTGGGATATCTCTGTGAAACTGCATATGCTATGTGTCATGACTAGATAATATGTCCTGTAAAGAATGAGTCCGTCCGTGCGACAGTTTCAGAGGCATCGACATTTTTATTGAAAATTACATCTATATGACCCTTTCACATGTCCATTTGATATCTTATGGTTCATAAGATATCAATTGGACATGTGAAAGGGTCATATAGATGTATGAGGTATGTTAATGAAACGTTGTATGCATGTTAGTTATCTCATTGTTGGATTCATACTTGCAACATTTTGATCCAAATTATGTCAGTCCGTCACTTTTTCCGGTCAAGATACCCTGGGATGTTTTAGATATCTTCTGGAAACCTCTATGTATTCATGGCAAGAGATTGTGTCTTCTATAATATTCTGCTTTTTAATTTTGGTCCTTTTAGAACAATTTAACATTTTTGAAAGTGGTATTTATATTTCATATCCGTCTACTTTTTTTTTAGATCTCTTCATGTATGCATGCATTATGATTAGTTACGTAAAGCACATGTCTTTACCGATTACTCACACATTTCATCTCTGTCCGCGTGAGTTCAAGTCTCAGCTCAACCGACGTTGGCATTTGAAAAAGCTAGCGATTAGCTTTCCATCTGTGGTGAATCTACCCAGGTTCTTTCTCCATTCCATACATTACAAAAAATCCCAAACGCAAGTGCTACACAAAAAAGGTGACATATTTGCAATATTCTTTTCGGAAAAAAGAGTCCCATGCATGAAGTTGCAAGATGAGTGAATCAACAATGCCATTTGTAGGGTCGCTTGCTGTTCATTGCAATCATAATATTTGTGTTATCCCTATTAACAGTTCCTTACAAACACATCGTACCTAGCTTTGAACGCCGACTTTAGAAAGGAGTCTTTTTTGGTGATACCATTCCCTGATTGCAATTGTTTAAGCAGGTACCAGTTGCTAGGTAACCTTGTGTGGATCTACACGCCAGTATATTTTCAAATATACATATCCCGGGAATAAAATTTAATAAAATGTATTCCACTTAAACCGATATATAAATATGGTTTGCTTATACTTATATAGCGACTCCAACATAAAATACAAGTCACAACATAAATGTAGTTTTTCCTCGTTCTGTTATCGACTTTTTTTATTCTCCATGTCCAAAGTCAAACAATTACATTTTAAAATATTTCTTTCTCGATCTTAATGTTAACTTCATTATTTTGTTGACTTAGATCACGTGCAAGATTCCTTAAAATTGAAAAACGCATATCTATTTGGCTGGAAAGTTATAGTGGGTGGTATTGTTGATAGTTTTATAATTAAAGCAAATGTGCGTGTTAAAGACTGAATAAAGTACCATTTTTTGCTGTCTGACACATTTCCCTGAATTGATATCTTACAAGTATTACACAATGTCACTTAAATATTTGCCATCCCTTATTCCCCAAGTTCCAGGTTCTACATTTACTTTCGACATCTAAGGGAATTATAATAATACAGGTATCTATGGGATCTTTAAATCTGACAATTTATTTATGACAAAGTACTGCCTGCTTAAACATTTCTGAAATAAAACTTTTTCTGTTGTGTCTAGTTACCTTAGAATGAGGTTCTAGCCAGGAAAGTGTCATGGTTCCAGATGACATAATTCAATTTAGAATCTGTGGGGTCTTTGAAATGGGAACTCAGTTATGTGAACGAATTTATGGTCATGCATGCCTGACAATAAATTCTAGCTCTTTACTCTTACAAAAATTATTATTATTATTATTATTATTAGTATTGTCATTGCAGTGACGAAGGCAAACAAGCATTTTACATTCGCTTGGGGACATCTTCCTTACAAAGCGTGGACTATTCTCTGAACCTCAGCGACATGGAAGGGGACAAGAGAAGCAAGAACCTGTCTTTCAATACAAGGCTTCTTGGAAATGTCAGGTATTCAACAATGTGTAATGCCGTTTGTTTTTCGTTTTGTTTGTTAAGAAAAGAACCCAAGATGTCACACGTAAGACATTAGAATATTGTGCTCGCGCACAAATGATATCAAAACGATACCGCTGTGTTTATAGAAAATAAAGTGAGGTGAATAAGGTGTCATAACCAATGCTTGGGTATTTTATAAATGATAAAAATACAAAAATAAAAGTAATCTAATTTTATTGGAGAAATTTTAAAAATATTATTTCCGTCGTTATAGCAGTGAGTTTGTTTATTGGCTTGATTAAATGAGGTTTATTTCGTGTTTAACATTTTACCACATCTATAATTTTTAAAGTCGTACATATATAGGAATCAATGACAAATATGGGTACCAACCATTCCCTTTTGAATGTGTATCAATAGTGAACGTTGCTTCATTGCAAGTAGCCATATTTGTTTGCCAACTGTAATGCATTTTAATTAATCGCTGAGATTATTGAGAGAAAGATTATGCAATCTAGATTTGTGTACTTTACGTGCAAAACATTTGAGTATGTCACTGGATTTGATCTCTGTAATCTGTGCGGTTAAACGATAAAATTAATTGGGTCTGTCGGTATTTCCTTGCCCCCGTATATCGGACTTTTATTTCCATATCATACTCGTCTCATCTATTGCTGGATTTCCACCAAACCTAGTCTGATTGTTGACAAAGACGAGACCTTTTCTTAGTCTTAATTTCAGCTTTCTGTCTCACAATTTACAGGGTTACAACCTTTGGTTGTCAGACTTGCAAATATCTGTTTGCACACGGTAACCCCTTTATTTGACTTTAAATGCATTTATAACGTAGTACGAAATTAATGAGACCTTTACCTAAGTTCGTCAGTGTTGACGAGGTACATGTGTAGCATGCAACAGCATCTTAATAGGGAGTTATGAGCCATGATGTCTTCCATTATAAATGTTCCTTAGGTCATTTACTATATCACAACAGTAATCTAGCCCTTTTCTCTACACAACTGCATTCCGCTACTTCAAACATCAGATGACTGGATTTACGTGTTCCAGACATAATATCCAGTCAAACATTTGTGCGATAGTATCGTATTTAACTCGGAGAGCTTTCTGGAAGGCCTCTTAGTATCGCTCTGTTAAAAATGTGTGTTCCTAAAAAAAATACTTGCATCATAACGCGAGGATCATGATTGTGGATTTATATATGTATCATCATAGGATAACAAGTTATTTATGCCTTGGGCTATTTTAATATTTATCTTTTTCATGGTCTGCTCACAAGACAAATGGTTCTGGATTTGGCATCTCGTGTAATCTGATAAATGTATTACTGCGTACTAAGTTCTCATATCGTAAACAAAGCGAGACATTTTACGAGCAGAGAAATAAGAGAGTCTATCTACGGTGCATCGTACCGATAACCAGCTGAGAATATTCTCATCTTCTATGCAGTCTGAGTAAGGTGTTAGTGTGCATTCTCGGGTGTGTATCAGTCCAAGTATGGTTCGCAATCTATGTAACTTCAATTAAATTGCTTGCCTTGTATAGTTTATATATGATCTAATTCTCAGAAAAGAAACACATACTATGCTGAAGATCAGGCGATGTGGGGTGGGGGTATTTTTCCATACATCCTAATTGGTGGCTCACATTTGAGATGATTATGCACATCGAATAGATTAAGCCTGCTATTTGGGAGAGCGACATCCAGGATAATGACACGCAAAGCCATTGTACAGTGCCGAATCCTTTACTAGGAAAACTTTAAATTTTTCTTAAAATATCCAAGGTTTTCTGTTTTTATGCAAGAATTGTTATCATACATATTTTACAATGACATTACCGTTCTCTGACTCTCGCTTGTGCTGAAATTGTCGCCGTCCAGACTCTGTTATCTCTCTCTCTCTCTCTCTCTCTCTAAATATATATATAACGTAGCAGCAACAAATCTACGAGAAAGGAGAAATACCGTAAATCGTTTCATAGCGCAATGTTCAGCCAAAAGTTAAAGGCGGGCCTCTGTGATCAAGTTATGGTAAACGGCGCAGATAATCAAACGAACACTGGTAATTGTGTAATTATATCATTTTAAAAGAGCGCTTCTAATCTGTTTATGGATACGTAGCATTAACGCATTTTGTAACAACTTTCATATATTCTAGATATTCAGTGTTTGGTCTGGGCTCAAGGGCTTATCCTAACTTCTGTGCATTCGGCCACTACCTGGACACCATGTTACATGCTCTGGGAGCAGAGAGGATACTGAAGATGGGCGAGGGGGACGAGTTATGCAGACAGAAAGAATCCTTTATTATCTGGTCACAAAATATTTTTAAGGTGACAAAAAATAATGCTTATAATTAGTAATTTAGCTATTTACTTTTTTAATTTCTTACTTGCTCTTCTTCCTGATAACTATTATCTCATAAGATACTGACAAATTCCGACCAGTGTTTCGGCCAAGTAGTGTAGAATCATATCAGGTCTTTGAAGCAATTTCCTTCGCCTCATTTGTCCCCCTTTAATTAGTTTGGCTTTCCAATCAACCTTTCGAGCCTTGAGTCCATTTCACTATGTCATGACGATTCCATGTCCAAACACATCAGACACTTCATATATTTTTATGAAAAAGGGTGCCCATTTCAAAAGCCGATTTATGCAAATTGTGCTTTTAAATTATTGTAAATTTTTAGTAAGAGTGAAATGTGTTAAAAAATTAGGTTTTCCACCATTATCCAACGATTATAATTACCTTTGAAATATGCACTATAACTCTTACTAGTGCGGATATATCGAACTGCGTTGTATTGCATGTGTTAAAGTCTAAGGGACCGAAGTCCAGTCAAATCAAGTTATCGCAAAAAGATAATTCATTTTTGCTGGTTCTACAATTATAGACATAAGTAGGTCAGTATTATCAGAGACATATTTGTATCTAAATTCATGAACTCTGATGAGTATTTTCACATTTAAAATCACCAGATGGTACATGTCGACAGAAGCTTTTCTGATGTTTCACTGAACTTTTTTTCGTCATTTGCATGTAACACAGTTTCCTTGATGTACAGGCGAAACAGTCGAGGCATACTACAATAATATCTCAGTGGTTTATTGATAGCAGAAATCTTCATATTTTTATCAATGAAAACACAGAAGAAGAGAAACATGCTTAATTGGGATTACTTTTGTGGACGGGAAACATAGCAATAAATCCGTTTCATGTAATTTCACTCTATTCTCAATCGATACTTCTTTAAATTCATTCAGATTCCTGTATGACTTTCTTCAACTGGAAGCCAACAGCATCTGCAATAATTGGAACTTTAGGATTAAATGGTACACCTATCTCACAAATCACGTCTGATACTTACTTTTGTTGTCAAAGCTTGACGTCAACTGACCAAACCACAATTGGAGAAAAATTGTATGTCGATGATCTGCTTTGTTTGGCTTGCAATAACAGTCCTTGTAAGACATCACACGTGGTTTAATGTGAATAGCAGATTCTTCAACCCATCGTATCGCCATCAGCATGAAAGATCTTCATTGGATGTGAAAATATCAGTTTTGCGATATGTTATATATTTACTTTTGGATATATGCTAATATGCTAATGAAATAATTTTCAGCATGAAGTCACGACTTAGCAAAAATAGGGTTTTTTCTGTAAGACCAACCCAATCTATATAACAAATGCATATGACGCGTTTACTAGTCAGTTGCTTTATTTAAAGGTAAACATTTAAATATATCATTTGCAGATGCATTTAAAGCTATACATTTGCTGAAAAATTGACTTCTGCAGGCTGTATGCGAGGCATTCTGTGTTGGAGACGAGAGCACAATCCGTGATGCCGTAGGATCCTTTTCTCAGACTGATTTCACGTGGTCGCCAGGGAAGTTCAGGCTCACGCCCTCAGAAGAAATATCACCTGACATTTGTGAAGGTAAAGGATTTGAAAGAAGGAAAGGATTTGTTTCTGTATTTCATGCTCTTTTCAAATTTATTCAAAATGTAGCAGTGCAAACAAGCTTTGGAATCCATGCTTTTTTAAATGTATCAACAACGGAAAAATATATTTATCAAATGACATGTGAATCACTAATATAGTTTATGGATGGATATGTTTATCGGAACAACCAAAAATGAGGTCACAGAGTAATGCAATTTAATATATCTAAATGATGTCAAAAATATCGCAACATTACGATATAAAGTGTATTTTGTTCTGTATTAGGACATGATTGTTGGAATATATCATAACAATCTGCAAGAGTTAATATCATACATGGGTATTGGATTTTTAAGGTGCCAACACATACAGCTGGCTTGGGATAAATGCGTGAATGTCTTTAAATTAAAAATGGCATTGCCAGTAATGTGGTATAGTAAGCAATGTGACGTTACCCCCTCCCGGAAAAAGATATGTGTATAACTTCATGACCTTTAGGTGTATTTTTTTTTCTATCTAGGTCTCTCAAAGCTACATGGAAAGACTGTTGTTCCATGTCGCCTTATCAAGAGTAAACAGTTGCAGTCATTTGAGTCGAGGTATTATTTTGCATAATGGCTGGGTGCAGATTTATAAGTTGTTACCTTCTTAATTTTTCTATTTTTATTGTTGAAATAAAGTGTAAAATATGCTCTATTTAATTTATGAACTTTACGGTGTCCAAATATATTGAATTTTAAAATATATTAGTATTTATTATTTTATCTTATTAGATATAACACACACACACACACACACACACACACACACATATATATATATAGCTTTATTGAATTTCTAATTTAACGCACAAAATGTTCTGACAATTGTATAATAGCGATGGTGGATGTACTTTACATTCATTACAATTACATCATTGCTGCTAATTATAGACAGGTAGGAATGTAGTCGAACGATATTAGCACACAATATTAAGCATACACATGCTGGGGGTTTCTTACGTCTGGTAACTAATCAATATTAGACACGATATCGATCTAATACATGTTCGGCTTTCATAGTTTAGATTTACACGAGAAAATGCCAAGAACTCCAATATATGTTTATTTTGATTTTCGTGCAGTCGCCAGACTTTGCTGGTGCGATTAGATACACAGGGGGCATCAGAGATGATATACTCGCCAGGAGACCATTTGGCGATATTTGCAGAGAATTCACTTGCCCTCGTGGACCGGATCCTTGCCTGCTTACATAATGCTCCCCCTGTCGACCAGCATGTTATAATTGAAATTCAGTCAGAAGGTGCTACTCCACTAGGTACGGTGAAGCTGACTGTATGATTATATATTATTTATAATACGAACTTTGTGTGTGTGTGTGTGTATGTGTGTGTGTGTGTGTGTGTGTGAGAGAGAGAGAGAGAGAGAGATTATCTGCGAAAAGCATTCTTAAATGGATATTATTATTGCATAGCTTTTATATTCCTAGGGAATTGGATTGGGTCAATCACATAGCATGGGTTTATCATAAGAGAAATTCGTCAATCGTTTATGTTGATAGGATATTTATTAAGCGTTATATTTTGTGGTTTAGTCTCAATATATCCATGTACAGGACGTATTATCTAATCCAAAATTATATTGAAGACAAAGTATTAATATTATGCATAGAGTAAGGGATCTTTAAAAAAACACAATCCGGTTTCAGGGTCATGTCAGGTAAATATGGCCAAGGAAAATTATATCCAGAAAGCTGTGTAATGATTCCTTTTCTTACTTCATTTTCCATGTTTCGTTGTGTACATTTTTCCAGGCAAAATTAAGACGTGGGAAAGGTTTCCAAAGTTTCCAATCTGCACGTTGCGGACAGCTTTGTGTAGATATTTGGATATTACGACACCGCCGACCCAAAGTTTCTTGAAAGTCTTAGCGACGCAAGCATCTGAAACCGTCGACAAAGAAGCACTGGAACACCTGGCAAATGTAAGTTGTTTTGTCCTTCCCAGTGCCAACGCAAAACATTGACCAATTTTCTAGGCATCAATTACTGCTGTAATATATTGCATCTGACATTGCAATCTTTTAATATGGCAAGGCGAAGTTGTATGAGAGTGGGTTGTACGTGTATTGCTTTAAATCAACACGACAGTTTCATATAATCATTAACGCATGCCAGGACAACATCATTACTACGACGGGACAACGGGACAACGGGACAATTAATGGGACAAATTATTATCGTGAACACGTAATTCGACAAACATTAGCCAACAATGACTAAACCACCAATCACAAATATATAGAAATGACAGTCATCGCCAGTGAAAAAAAAAAAAAAATTCATTGAACGCTCTCTTGCGCAGTGACTTTCAGTTTCCAGTTTGTTAAAGATAGAAACAATTTAAACACACATAAATAATAGTTACCAATGCGTAGTTTCTGCCTTTGTTGGTTTGGCTCTAGTAGTCAGCGTTTATATTCTTTTGATTCTGGTTGCATTGCCCTTATTTCGATGTTCTATATTTTTTATGCTTTGCTGAATATTTCAAAATATTTAGCATTACATTCTAATTATACGTATCTGTCATCTTGATATAATTGAAATATTTTCCGCCTGTGACATATGATACAGTTTTAATTATAGTTTTATCTCTTATTAATAGTCTTAAATGAATCTTTAATACTGCCGACATCGAAACCTGTACACATCTTAAAATCGTGTAATAATTTAGGATCTGCAAGCGTATGAGGATTGGAAGTATGAGAAATTTCCCAATCTTCTGGAAGTTTTGGAGGAATTTCCATCTCTAAAGATCCCAGCGGATCTCATTCTAACGCAAATTCCAGTGCTACAGCAGCGGTACTATAGCATCAGTTCATCCCGAGCTGTATACCCGGGAGAAATACACGTTACGGTAGCTGTCGCCAAGCACAGAACTCAAGGTATGGAATTACAATGTCCCGTTAGCATAATGGAATTACAATGTCCCATTAGCATATCAGTATGACTTAGTTCATGTGAGCTATACAAGTAACTACGTTATTTATAAATGCTTCCACATTCGTCTGATGTTTGCTAAAATCACGGCCGAGATTTAATGTGGTATATTGTAGACGCAACTACATACATAACCATGTTGTGTTTGAGACTACATTGCAATACCTTCTTATAATCGACAAAACCAACATACAGTGGTATAAATTAGGCCTTGAGGAGGATAGACGTAAATGTAATCAATTTAATAGCATCCATGACCATATCCAAGATATATATATATATATATATATATATATATATATATATATATATATATATATATATGCATTATCAGAGGGATACTACTGTGATAACTTCTTCAACATATATTGCCTCAAGACCATGCATAAACCCGTCATATTGTAAAATAGTACAAATAATACAATTTGGAAGCATTTCTCAGATGTACTATAAAGAGATATGTGAAATTCCTAATCTGTTTTGTATCCACTATGCTCTAATGTCGACCACGCAACCAGTAACTGATTTGTCATTGCTTCACAAGAACACTGGGTTCTGACTGAATGCTGACAAAATAATTTCATATTATTTGCATGATTTCTCTCAAACGATTTATTCGTCCTCAGAAAAGTTTCACAAGAGGCCTTGATTGTGTGAAACATATGCCAATGTCTAATTTGGATTCAGTTATTTTTTTTTGTTGTGTATAAAGGATCTTTATATCGATCTCCTTAGATATTTGACCCGAACGTTTCTGTGATTGATTCCAGGTGGCAAGGGAGCCTTGCACGAGGGAGTCTGCTCCTCTTGGCTGAATCGGATAGGGCCAGGAACGATTGTACCATGTCTTGTCAGAACGTAATTATTTTTTTTTCTCTCAGAAACTGTAGATGTAGCATTTAATGAATGTAATTTCAATTATGTATCTTAAGGTTGGACGAAATGCAACGGTTACATGGGTAGCATCATCAGCAGTTGTTTTAGAATGTATGGATGTTAGGGTACTCGGTTGATATTGAATCATAGTAGGAGTTGTCTGCTCACAATGTCCTAAAATAAATGGTCGACTTTAAACCAACATTCAATAAATAAGGCTGATAGGAAGTTAATAATACAACTATATGTAGCACCTTAATTATTGATTGAAACAAATCTTTGATATCACGGTAAATGCAAAAAAGAAGAAAGAATTCAAACAAAGGGATGGGACGAGCAAACTGTTACTTCACACACACACACACACGTAATCATGAAATACAGCAACGGAATTTACTAAATTATTTATGATACTAATTTCACATTTTTACGTGTATGTATGTTTCCTTGCTTTGGGTCTTTATTTCCATGTTACTAATGCTTGGATATGCAAAAACATTCGGAAACCTTGGAATAAGTTTTCAAACAGCATATTGAACTTGGATCAAACTGTAGCAGACAAAATAGAGCAGACGTTTATGGAAGGGCGACCCTGGTAGGCAGCATATCCACTGATGACTGGAATGGAAATTCATTTATGTAAATCCTTTGCCTTGATAGCATCAAAATAATGATATTCAGTCTGAGGTGGATTATATTTCAGTGCATCATCATTCCACATGCCCAAGGACAACACCCTTCCGGTCATCATGGTGGGCCCAGGTTCGGGTATTGCTCCCTTCCGCAGTTTCTGGCAACAAAGGAAAATCGACAGGGAAATGTTACCAGTGCCGCATAAGCATGGTACATACAAAATTTTTCTACTCAGCAGTTCTTTCATATTGATGTTGAAGGGAATGAAACTATGTAAATACTCTACCATGATATTCATACTGTACTATACTAGTCGCCTCCACCCACACCACAAACAATTTGATTTCCAATTTATGTAGTGAAACAATTATAATAGCAAGAATAATCCATTCCTGGATGTCGACTCGAGGTTATATTTAGTGGCTTATGTGTTCAACAATGTCGAGAATTATATGCAGGTACTAAATTGGGCACTCGGGAAATGTATATCGGTTTGCCCAAGCCAGAGAGAAAATATTTTCTCTCAGAATCAATTTTCGTTTTCTTGATGTAGATCTTTGTACATATGTTGAAAGTAGTTAGAATGCTAGCTGTCAAGCGAACACAAATGCCACCAGCAAATAATCATAAGTCGAAATTCTTGAATGGATTTTATCGTAACTATAAACAAAAATGCCATTTATTTTATACTGATTATTTCCAACATTTCCCCTTCAGGATCAAAAATGAGTTTCTAAAGTATTTATTGCTTCTTTTTCTTCTTCTTTGTTTTGGAGTAATAATAATAATAATAATAATACTAATACTAATAATAACAACTAAAAGAAGAAGAATGCTATGATGAGTTTTTCTCTTCATTGTAGATAAATCACGGTCGGGTTGGGGAGAGATGTACCTGCATTTCGGGTGCCGCAAATCCACGATGGATAATATATACAAAGAGGAGCTGCGGATGGCTAAGGAGGAGGGCGTACTGACGAATGTCTACACGGCTTTTTCTAGAGAATCGGACAAATCCAAGGTACCATCTTGTTCAATCAGTTCCTTTATAGTTAAGCGAAGATACATCAGTAAGGCGATTTGTCAACAAAATATAGCCGCTTAAAGACCTGTAATACCCATGTGCAAACATATTTATCTCTGTCTTCTGGTTCATCTTGCAATAAAAAGAAAGCGTTTGAAAGTTGCATTTCAATAATTTTTTTTCCAATTTTGATAAAGCAGAATAACACAAAAATTTTGCATCTCTCGTAGCTAAACCAACCTTTAGTCTGTCCATCAGTATAACATGTCCCCTGCATTTAACTTGGAAATATATTCTTAATTTAATCTATGTTTAAAGTCTAATTTAGAACCTGGAAGGTACTACACATGTGTAAAATAAGGAAATAGTTCACTACCGCAGTTGGAAGATTTTTTATCAAGAGTGGCAGCATTACAACATTGATATAAAGATGTTCCCACATTTTAAAATCTTATTAGGATAGAGATGTTTTACTAATTTAGCTTGTGCACATGATGCTTAAAAATTGTGTATTTTGTCAAATTAATGTCTGTTGTTTAGGAAAAAAATTTTCGTTAACACACTTCTTGCACGGATTACTACAGTAAACATTGTTGATACTATGGTACTCTCGAAACATCACAGAGTTATCGTATCTCACAGAATTCAGATTGTAACGTCTTTAAACAAAATGGTTAACTTATTAGGATTTGACTCCTAATTTTCCTTATTTCTGCACTGGGAAGCTTGCAGTCTAGGTAGGTACAAAATCTTGAACTCTAATTTCGATCGACAGTTTATTTCAGTTTGCAATCAACACTCATTGATACACATTATCTCCATCGTTTTTGAATGATTGTTACGATTGTGATGAGAGTAGAAAACACTACGCAAACAAGTTCATTACTGTCTTTAAGCAAGAGTAATTTTCCATTTTGTGTGTAATTTTGTGTGACAGGTATACAATAATATATGGGTGACAGAATGTTGAACAAGAACAGATCAGGTAAGTTAAGTCACTAACAATGAGCATGATTCAATGGAACTTATTATGACAAAGTGAATATTGAAAAGCCACTTTTTGTTGGTTCGAGTTGGTTTTATGAATTTCTGGATGACGTCTCTATATTGACTATATAACTGTGTAATACGGGGTCTACAGTCTTGACATATTTTACGATCTGTTCATCCTGCGAGGGGGCCCCGAGTGGCCGAGTGGTCTAAAGCACTCATCGTTCCGGATCACTGCCATCTCAACTCTGCGTGGATTCGAATCTTAGGCTCGGCTTACGTGAGTACGTGAGAAAGCTTGCCAGTAGCTTCTCCTGGGTTGGTGGTTCTACCCGGGGATTCCCAGGTTTCTTCCTCCACCAGTTATACTGGCCGCCATGTTATAGCCTATCTTGTGCTGAAAAATTGCGTTAAACCCTACATAAACAACAATAACAACAACGTCCTGCGCGAGACATACCGGCAAACAGAGAGAGAGAGAGAGAGAGAGGGGAGGGGGAGGGGAGGGGCGAGAGAATTGTAATAGCCAAAATTACTGAAAAACAGGTTGAATAACATTGTTTAGACATATTTCCTAGATTACAAAAGAAAGTAGTTCCACAAATGATACGTTACTGGAGCGATAGGATGATTCCCGTTGATATATTTTAGTACTTCATTATTAAATATATAAAAAAATCAATGAAATACGTTTCTGTCTCTGTATAAAAGTAGGCCACTTTAGACTGACGACATATCACAAAATAAACATTAACTAAGTTTATAATCTCGAATTTTTCCGTTGCAGATTCTCTGTGTCTGTGAGAATTTTTTTGCCAACAATCTTGTTTCATGCCGTCTGGATATCTTCTTTATTTGTAGATATACGTTCAGGATTACTTAATTCAGAACAGTTGCGAGATTTACAAAAGCATTTTTCGTGAGGGAGGACATTTTTATGTCTGTGGTGACGCCAAGATGGCAAGAGACGTCACGTCGACTTTGGAAATAATTCTTCAAAAAGAAGGAAGCATGTCAGCACAAGACGCCAAGAATTTCATTCTGAAATTACGGGTAGGAAAGAATCAGTTTAATTAGTAAATTGATTACACCGTCAAGGATAAATTACTATTATATAGTATGTAAAAATGCACTTTCACATCAAGAAATGCATGTTTTTGAAAAGATACAAACGCTAAAATTTAAGAATATACCAAGCAAAGTTTCGAGAAACATCACTTAGTCTTTCTTTTATCAGGACCAATTTCTAGACACCATGCTATGAGACTGCTCCAATACCGATTATGTGTTTCTACTTTTGTCCTGGTGGATATGTCGGGTAATAAATCAAGAAAACAAAAATATTAATTAATGTATTTTGTTGTGAAATTTTGAAATTGAATAACTTGAAGACAATAAAGCAATATCAACGTGAAACGTTTGGGACATTTAATGAGTCTTAGCGGAGGTAATTACAATTAAAATAACAGTATCTTTATCCAGGATTCTAACCAGTTCCACGAGGACATTTTCTGGAATGTCTTTGAGGAATTCAGGGGTAACAGAGAAAGTCAGGTTCGAAGCGAACAAGGCCAGCAGGTACACCAAAAAGCCAATGGAAAACCTGTCATTAAGGGAGGTGATGGCAACCATACAAGATACGGTAGGTGTGCTTCTCTGTTGGCTCAAACTGCACTGTCATTACTCGTCAGTACAATTCTCTATTGCTGTCATTTTACTCCTATATTGTACAGCTTTGGTTGGCATAGTCAGGCATCTGTTTGTGCCTATGAACACCACCAACTGCAATCATAATTGCGAAAGTCAGCGGCAGCTGTTTTCGTTTATTTGTACTATATAAATTGCAACCATTGCTGTGCAATGTGAAACCTGAATTTAGTCAAACGATAGTGCATTTTGTTAAGCTTTGTCTCAAAATCAAACTGTTTTATTGTCGTGTCTGCCTCTTATGCGGTAATGTGTTTTCTTCAGCCGCCAACATATTGTCTTGATGCTTATTTTTTCATACTCCTGCAATGGCAAGAGATTCTTGTCCGTACAATTACTTTCAATCTCAATAGCCTTAACAGTTATTACAATATTCTTCTCCCACAAAATTTTTCTGTATGCATTTTATTTTGTGCGCCAGGAAAAGTCCGGTAGTCTAAAGAATGCCTCTTTGGTTGTTAACAGAACTAGTGCTAATTTTGATCAATCAGAACATCTGGTGTGTACTGATCTGTTCAGTGCACACAAGGTCTTGTTGTGCAAAGTTAACACTGATTTTTATTGACGATGCTCTAACATCAGAACTATTTGCCCGTGTTACCAGTTAGCATTATAAATAATCTTTTCACACTGGTATATGTGTCCGTACATTAGCGCTTAATGCCGACATAATGTTTGTGATCTGATGATCCGAAACAAATGAGTACAGTAAAATAATAAATTTTGTGTGCGTATTACATACATGATTGATGGAAGAAAAATTGAAATATGTTTGAACGAGGTCTAGCAAGATATTCTGATGATTGAAATGAAAAGGAATAAAAACATCGAAAAAGGGGAGAGAGTCTAAGATTACCAGGAACCCTTTATTGGTACGGAAAATGTCTGCGACTTCCCGGGACACTTCGTTAAACGTAAATCGTCCTATCTCAAATTTTGATTTAATTTCTGCTGCTAAAAATTAAACATAAATATTTCAGAGGTGATTTATGCGCGATCAATTACCGAAATAACCAAACCGTGTTGAAACCGGTATCATTAATCTCGCTGGAAGTTTTGGTCGAAGTACTCATTGGGTTGCATACGCGATTTATCCACGTGGAATTAATTATTTCGATTTGCATGGGTTGGCGCCACCAAACGAATTTTTAAAATATGTCATCAGCGTGCAAAGCACTCACCTGCGAAGTATTCCCGTCTGGTATTCAACATTACCAACACTAACAACATACAGGTTCTCAGTATTTAGCGTTACAAAAATTACAATATCCACCATAATACCACGGCATTATCGACTAAAGGGATCTTCTAGATATATGCTAGTAATATTGAAGCAAAACGACGAGGAAACATTTGTGGTGGCTCCCGAAGAAAAGAAAAAAAGCTTGATTTATTGTTACTGTCTTGAATTATTAGATAAATGCCCATCCCATAATGAGCTCCCAATCAACGATCAACATTGCAGATACAATCAAGTATGTGAGTGGCAAACCAAACTGAAAATATATCGTTGATGAATATACTGTAAGAGTAAATAAAATATCGCAGACGTGTAGTTGTTGTTGTCATAATTGTGTATTCGTCGTCCGCTGTTATTGCTGGAACTGGCGCATTGCTATTAACAATAACAATGACATCCCCAGCAGTTACAACAATTTGTGTTTCAGCTGCAAGAACAATTGCTGGTATTCTTAACATCATCACAAAAAGTATATGCGTGTACAAATACAAAATTGCATGAGTATACGATTAAGTTGCATACAGCGACGCTAGTATACTCCCATACCCCAAATTTTCTTCGATGATATCATCAGGTCTTAGCGGTGGAACAATATCAGATGGTGAGTTTACAGAAATACTACTGCAACAGAAAATCGCTAATGCAACTCTGCCAAAAACCAAGATTATATCAGTAAGCACAACCAATCCTAAATTTAGCCTCAACTTTCCAAATGCAATTCGCGCGAAAGAAATAACACTAGCACAATTACGAGTATGTCATAGTTCGTCAAGTATTAGATCAAAATCATTTGGTGGATTGCCTGCAAATAATTCACTGGTATTTACAAATAACAATAAACCAGATGGAACCCAGACAGGAATGTTGTGAGTATACCTACAGGAAGTGATCAGATTGAACAAATCAACGATGAATTTCAGCGTAGAATTAAATCTGTGGTGGGAAAAGAATCTAAAATAGCTATCAATATTCAGGAAAACATTATCAGCCGCGATAGAAATATCAGCTCCAGATTATGCCGTAGATATATATTCTTTATCCATCAGAAGTGCAATAGGATGGCCTGAGGGGTGATTTTTCTACTAGCGAAAAAATAATAAATGTTCCAGAATATCGACATATTTATCCGTGGAATGGAGCTAATAATTTGTATCGCTGTTATAGTTTTAGTGGCGAGTTAATATATATGGACGTTTATAAAATTTATTCCGATCCCATTAATTCTGAGATCAATCAATCAGCAAAATACGAAATCTATTTTCTTTGTTATCACAATAAAGTAATGATGATATAAGACTACAGATAATCGAAACAATATAACATCTAAATCAAATAGAATCAGATTATAATTAAACTAATAAAGCTTTCATTTAAGAAGTACTTATCAAAGTTATTTCTTTTCCCTGCCCTAGAAAACCATTTATCGGTTATTATACAATAATAGAAGAATTCAAAAGACCAGGTGAATTTACATTCGCAGTACAAAAATTTAATAAAGAGTAACTAAGAAAATATCAATGAATATTATCCTAAAATCGTCAACTCAGGGAAAAAAATAACCCTGGCATCAAATATTCTCAAACATAACAATTATCCATACGACGGAGGTTGTCATATTTCACCAGGAAATTAAAATATAACATCAAGAATTGCAGTCAATCTTGTATGTGATGCAATTAATGGCAGCTGTCAAATAGATATTGAACAATCCAGTCCGGCGCAGCAGGGACCTATTTTATATACATTTTTCACCTCAAGTACCTCCTGGATATTAGGTCGTACATGAACCCATTAATCCGGTTAATGTCATAATTCATTATTATCACGGATACATTTCAAACTTACTGACCAATACGGACACTTGGTTGATTTGAGATATGAAGTTTCGACTTTTAATCTTTATGTAAGATCATAGATTTTCACGTTCGTGATTGATTTTCAATCCTTATTCCTAATCAGGGAAAATACAATATATTATAACAGAATTTATTTTTTACTGATTCTCGTCCAGATTTCAGGTAAATGTTGCTAAACGTTGACAAAGTCAAGGCAATCAGATTTTATAATTTAATGGAAAAAATGTTACTCAAAATCACAACAATTAGTTATAATTTGATGGGGTAATTGGTACACAAACAAGACAAGTCAATGCAGTATATTTCATCAAATTGATGTGGTAAATAATACTCAAAATAATAAAAGATCTCGTTGAAAACAGATATTTGTCAAGTAAAAAAAATATTATAACAGAATTTGTTATTTTACTGATTCTCGTCCAGATTTGAGGTAAATGGTACTCAATCTTGACAAAGTCAAGGTAGTCAAATTTTATAATTTGATGGAGTAAATAGTACTCAAAATTAAGAAAATCCTACTGTAAAACATAATATTACATAGTAAATATTAATAGATTGAATATTATTATCAGAATAAATATTATCAGAATTCAAATAAAAATCATATTCTTCTCTGATTATTGAATTTGGTGGAGGTAAATAGTTCTCAAATTTGAGATCATCGATCACATTTCATAAAACGATGGGGCAAATAGTAATCAAAGTTGTGATCAGTCAGATTTTATACTTTCATGGTGTAAAAGATACCACAATTATAGGGCTGATCTCATAATTTGTTGGGGTAAATGCTACTGAAAAAAATAATTATAGGACTGAATCAGAATAAATATAATTATCAGAATAAAAATTAAATTTGAATCAGAATAATTATTATAATCTGGATAAATAGTATAATTTGAATAAATCTTACTATCAGAATAATTTTATTCTTCACTTATTATTGAATTTGATGGAGTGAATGATTTTAGAAATTATGAAATCATTTGGATTTTAAAATTTGATGCGGTAAATGTTACTAAATATGATAATTATAGGAGTGATTTAATAATTCGATGAGGTAAATGCTGCTAAAAGTAATAATTATAGGACTGAATGAGAATAAAATCAGAATGAAAAATTAATCTGACTCTGACTAATATTATCATAAGAATAAATCTGAATACAAATACTATATCCTGAATAGATTTGAATCAGAATAAATCTGGATCAAAAGAAATATTACATGCTGAATAAATCTGAAACAGAATAAATAAGAATCAAAATAAATATTATAAACTGAATAAATATTATAATCGGAATAAATCTTAATCAAAATAAATATTATAATCTGAATAAATCTGAATCAGAATAAATATTGTGATCAGAATGGATATTATAATCTGTTATTATTTGGTGTTTACACTTTTACAATCACTAGTAGTTTTGTCATTGTATTCATCAGAATCCGTTACGCCAGATAAAGCTAAACGTTCGTTGTTGCCATAACTTTGATTTTCATCAATGACGTTAATACTATTTTCACGTTCACAGTCATTACGGTCACTGGTGATAGCACTTTCATTTTTACCAGTAACAGTTACTTACAGATATAATCTTTCTCAATCGATCACGCGTGTATTCACAATTGTTTGCTCGTTTCGCATTCATGAGAGAATTCTGATTCAATTGTTTCAAAAGCGTGTGGGAGAGAAACGGATTGCTCAACATCTGTATCTTTGACTGTTGCCAATTATTGAAACATTGATTGTTGAATCAGCTTAATGAATAGGGTTTCTGCTTGTAATGCATATCTGTCTTAATATTTTCATTGTTGCGATGATTCAAAATCACACAATTGTCACAATTCAGTTCATCAGATATTATTATACCGTCATGTTTCAATTTTTGAATTGCAAAAAAAAAGAAATCATAATATTTATATTTTTGATATTCATTGCATAATAAATATCTGATTAAAATAAATATATACTTAAAATACAATACATACCTTTACACTACACAACCTCCACGTGAACACCTAGATTGCCAAACAACATTCTATCATGTTCAGAACGCGATATATTTACAGTTTTAGATATCAGGACGGCACAACCCCTTGTTAACGCCTAGCTTGCCAAACGACATTCTAGCAAATTCAGAGGGTACAAAATACTTACAATCTTAGATCTATGGGCGGCACAACATTAACTTACTTGACTTAAATCTAAGGACGGAACAACATTACCTTAATTAACTTAACTCTAACGATGGCACAACCCCAGGTTCAAAGGATACACATATAATCTTAGTTATATGGACAGCACAACATACAATCTTATCTAACTTAATTCAATGGCCGGCCCAAGACTAACTCGTTCTATAACGTAATTCTAAGGACTGCACATTACATATATGGGGCCTTCTCTATGTTCAACAGATGTCTGCATACCACCATAATCATGGTGGGAAGGTGTGCTTGTCTGCTCAAGGTCGAGCATTTGGGAGAACCCAATAATAAAACTGGTCCTTAGCTATATACGCTAACCAATACTTAGAAATCCAAAAGTAGCTCACGCAATGGGTGTGGCGTATTTGCTGTTTTATTTCTTAATTAGAATCGCTAAAAAAGTCCAGAGAAAGTAGGAAGCCTGACAGATTCAGAAAAATAAGGATGTCGTTTCTTAAAACAACAAAGAAAACATATTTCATCAGTAAATAAAAATTAGAATTATTTCCCTGATTAGATTAGGACGCTGTCAAGGATCATTTCAGGACTTTGTCATTGACGAGGTCATTGACGTTTAATTACTTTGTCTTACCATGGGAGTGCTTCCTATTTAACATGAGTGTTTTGGTTTGTTGCACGGAAGGGGAAAAAAAAAACAACGAAACAATATAATTTATTTATCAGCGAATATTGTAAAATAAAAGTGAAGTTACTCTTTCACAACTCTACATATCCTTGACAGAGTTATTTCCCTTTATAATTTTTGCTATATGTAATACTGAAAGGTTAGTTTTTGTTTATATTTCTTCGAAAATGCTATTTGTATATTTTATTTCCGCCAATTTGTACCGAATTTTGGTGAATATTATAATAATTACCAGCTGTATTAATCGATGGAAATTATATTTCGTCGCCAGTCTCCACGTTCAAAGATTTCACAACCCTATTTGCAAAATCATTATACTTACCAGAAACACCACGTGCAGAATTCTGACTCTGTGTAATAGCCTGTAAATTACACAAGGAGTCATCGAGTTTCCTGCCAATTATATGACACATCACAAGTCCATTTTTCGAATAATCTGTGAAAACACCCGTAGATAAATTTATGACAAACTTACATATTCTTTCCAGCAGTAAATTTGAGATAACCAGTGTGAATGACATTACTGACTGGTTTGTTTAGTCGGCTGGTACTTACGATACCATAACGGGATGTTTCCTACTTTTTGATAATGGCATGTTTCACAAACTCATTTTGCTCAATTTATATAATAATATTATTTGTCTTAATAATTATTTTGAAATTCTAGCGAGATAGTCCTTAGCGTTTCTTATGGGGGATTCATTGGCGTTATTTTTTAAAAATCATAATAGCCTTTCAGCCTTCTGTATTCTTTACCACCACATTGCACACACAGCTGCGTTTCTCGTCTAACCCAAACACCACACTTCAAACACGGTTTTGAACATCGGTGTCGCCGATGGTTTTGTCGATGCTACAATGAATGACCAACGAGCAGCGATGATTATTAATTATCTCGACATTCAAATATATTTTATAAAGTAAAACACATTGTGGAGCTAGACGATACTTGGATTATCCGTGACAAACATGACCCTATTCGTCTTCACGATGGAAATACTGTTACATTAAATATAGTTTCTAAACCAGGAACGTTGACTAGTATTGATAAACCGTTTTATGAACGAGATACCCTGTGACTACAATTATTTAGGCAATTTATCCGCTGAATAATAAACCCAGCGTTCGTGATCTCAAACCAATGAAAGAATCGAAAATAAATTGTGTAGCCGAACGAATTACAGTACACTTCACCAACACGATTCGTGGGAATAAACTAATAAATGGGCAGAAGCAGTTAAATATACCGGATCGTCTATCAAAGAAGTTGCTTAACTGAAAAGGAAACTAATATTCCTAATGATGGTAAAAGCAATAACCGGATAATTATTTACGAGTCGAACTATAAAGGAAAGGAGCTCCGATACATATTATTGATCATAATGCGCATGCGTGGACCTCTGCGTTGACAATATTTCCACGTGCTCGAATTGTTACGTTCTATATGTTACGGTGATATGTTTGATTTTATCAAAAATATCAGTAAAAGCGATCATGTATCCATGTGGCTGTTTCAAAGTTCCCATGATGGAAATTATGATCAGTTTGTACGACCTAATGGAGATATTTATCGTGCAGAATCTCTCCATGAAGAAGTGAAAAATCTATCGCAGCTGAAATATACCCATGACGATACTGAACAATATCGCAGCTGAAATATACCCATGACGATACTGAACAATTAATGAGTACTTGCCTTACCGTTCCGTCAGTTGCTGCTCAATTTGAGCAGAACGAAAATTCATGGAGACCAGTACGTTCGGAATTTCTTGAAGAAATACAACGCAGTTGTGTTGAATACGGATATGGTGGATTGTGGAATACCATACACGATTATAGGCATGTTATCTCGGTTGATATGGTTGCATGTTATTTGGAAATGTCCTTGGAATGTGAGAATGATATGAGTATTTTAAGAGATTTGGACATCCAACACACGAGATGACCAGAGTATCGATAAAGTGACCATTACCAGATTTTCTCCTAACTGGATTTGCTTGTATCGATTCATTTATGTTTGCCAAAGATCTCCATATGATTTGTTATGTCTGGTTTGGCAAACACTTTTGAGAGCAAACTTGGGCACCAATGGTTTTATCACGATATATGCTTGATGTAAAAATATTGAAATCGTTGGTTGTAAGTGAAGCAAGGAGGGTGCGACCAAAAATGAGTTTCTGAAAGGTAAACAAACACATATTTTTAAAAAATAAATGCGATAAAGATAAAGTAACAAAATGAGCTAACCAAATTAGAATAAATCTCGGTTGGTTAGAGGCTTCTTTTTGACGTTAGTGACCCTATATTTTCATTTATTTTTGTTTGATTATTTTTTTTAAAAAGTAGACTTGCTTCAAAATTGGTCTGTTCACCCTCCCTGCTGCTATGAAATTATGGAATCATTGAGTAAATTTCACTTTCTCGAGTAATACCTATCACTTTACTATTTCCAGGATAGAAAAGATGCCCGAAATTGTTAAAGTACACCCGCAAAACAGGTTTACAACCAAGTTTCCAGTCTTTGACGCCGTTCCATTCTCTCAGGATTGATATCTTAACAACATACTCCCGGGAGGTTTAATCAAACCCATTGCGTGTATTTTAAGAGACCTCTCCAAACTGGTTATTAGCCAATATATAAATAAATATATATATATATATATATATATATATATATATATATATATATATATATATATATATATAAAAATTATGTGTGTGTGTGTGTGTGTGTGTGTGTGCAACATATATTGATAATTGTTTATGCAGCTAGGTTACTACAGCGTAGTCCTTATTGCAAAATATGTGTTACTTAGTGTAAACAAATTCCCCAGATAAATTTAAGTATGAAAGACACTTTTACTGTTCACTCGATCGTACATTGTAAACAGGTTTCTCAGTATTTATTGCAAAATGTCTAAATCACATAATTGCAGGTCATTCCACAAGAAGAGAATTTGCTGTCAACTGACTGTGCATGAAGTCATATTTATCTTTGCTGACAAGAGTGCTAGTGTTATGTTTCTTTTTTCTTTCAGTGATAACATTATTGTACTATGGATTGCATGTTTTACTCTTCCTCGCATCACCCATTCATTGAAGACTTGATTTATTGACCTAATACCTGTGCATGCCTTGTTTCATTCCATGTTGGGCCAGCGCAATTTTTCGTCTTTTTCTTTCTTTATTTTCCGTGTCATTTGTTGATTTAAATGCTGGGGCATCCCTTCAACACTTTACGAAGATATAATATAGTATTTAATTGATATTATTTATTTATATATACAAGTCTATTGTACCATATTTGGTTCTAAATTCATTGTCTAATGCATTATCTAAAGATGTCATTGATGAACTATTTTTACTTAGATCTCAATGTTAACGTTCGATGAAATAAAAAAATATAAAAAAACGATTTACCCTACTTCAGTATGCATGACACACTTTCTTAAAATCAATCTTATGTTTGTCAATTTGAATTATGTAATCTAATGCATTTAGAAACAATAACTCTGCCGGAAATAGACAGAGCAAAGAGTTATCTTGTCAAAGAGAGATACAATTTCAGTGACATCGCCACATTTAGAAAGCAATCATAAAACGTACAAAAAATGATCTAGATATGGATCATTAAAATCTCACGTGAATTCAAGAGACTCTGTATGGTTTTGACTTGACTACAACTCTTACATAATTTGCCAATGACAGCTAGTATTATCATTTATTACTGAACAATTCCAAGTCATACTGCTCTGCACTTCCGGTCCAATCCAGCTTGCTGGCTTGGAACCATTATACCAATAACAAGTATTTATTTTAATATTTGTATATCGCTCTAGACTATATAAATACAGTGAACTTAATCGCACTTCTCTTACGAGGTTGAAACTTATATATTATATAAATATGTATGTACATCAAAGTGAGGTGTTTCAACTGCTGCTTGCCGCATTTTTTATTGTGAATAAACAAACTATTTTAGCTAGGAGTTGTGTTTTATTTATATGAGCCCTTCCTCAACTTAATGTTGATGATCTGGGATCCGTAATATTATACAAAAACCAGGAAAAGGGTCAAAGGTCAGCATGATAATTAGCACGTACCTCTTCAACTACTAAAAGGAGATTTCATCTAAAATAAAGAAACGGACATCTGCATAGCAGGCACATAACTTACGCACGACCCCATTCCTTGCAATCAGACCATCTTACTGAATCCTCGTTATAACAAGAATAGAAATCATCCCTGCTTTGTTTAATGAACCAAAGTCAGGTTATAATCAAACCTGTCACTAGACAGAGAATACAACAGCTTCTGAGCACTGCCATGTTTCACATGTTTTGGAAGTGGGAAGGAAATGCCAAGGAATAATACAAATTATAGCATTGGAAATGCAGGAAGCAAATGAGAGAGAGAGAGCAGTCAAAGAGAACTGAGAAGGGATAGTTTGAATTTAAAAACTGTCTCAAGAATGGGACGAGAAAACAAAAATGAAGTTGAGAAGAAAAATTATTCGTGTTTGTCAATGGTCTCTATTCGAAACCAGATTGTCGTCTTCTCTGAATTTTTAAAATACTTTTTCGATACAAAGCATGTCAGTACTTGAACAAAAGTGCTAAATCTCGTTTTTAGAAACCTCGTTATAACAAGAATAGAAATCATCCCTGCTTTGTTTAATGAACCAAAGTCAGGTTATAATCAAACCTGTCACTAGACAGAGAATACAACAGCTTCTGAGCACTGCCATGTTTCACATGTTTTGGAAGTGGGAAGGAAATGCCAAAGAATAATACAAATTATAGCATTGGAAATGCAGGAAGCAAATGAGAGAGAGAGCAGTCAAAGAGAACTGAGAAGGGATAGTTTGAATTTAAAAACTGTCTCAAGAATGGGACGAGAAAACAAAAATGAAGTTGAGAAGAAAAATTATTCGTGTTTGTCAATGGTCTCTATTCGAAACCAGATTGTCGTCTTCTCTGAATTTTTAAAATACTTTTTCGATACAAAGCATGTCAGTACTTGAACAAAAGTGCTAAATCTCGTTTTTAGAAACTATTAATGTTTATAAATGACTGTCAGATGTCCATTTTATGGATGCACTTCAAGGCACAAGAAAACAACAAAACAACAACAACAAAAAACAAACAATATAGCCCACTTTAGTAAGGGATATAACTCTGCCAGGACTTGACTGTAGTAAGAGTTATCCTTTTACAAGAGATTAATTTTCATTGATGTATTTCACATTATTAAAATATGTAGAAAAAAAAAATACAACATAAAATCTCGATTCGAACGAAAGCTGCCTTGTATGTCGGAAGCATACAACTATTTAAATGCAACTTCTTAGATAACGTTCCAGTCATATCCATCTTTAGCGTGTGTTTCGGAATCGAATGTTTCGTAGTCATTTCATATGCAACCACCCCTTCTTCAACTATCCTCACTCACTCTGTTATGTTACGTCAGTACCCGTAAACCTTTAGCCATTATATACTTTTCAGTAATCTTAATATAGTAACGAGTGTACTTGGTCTAGCTTGTCAAAACGATCTTAGGAATCACAAAGCAATGTGTAAACAAACGTGAATGAAAATGCATCAAATGATCTTTTCATGCCTATGGTTTTCAGTCTAAATTAATTTTTTTGTGAATAAAATAACACGTTTTTAACTAGAAGTTATGTTTATATTCATATCAGTTTTTATTGAACTTCACACTAAGTTAGATTATGTAATAAATGGGTGAAAATTCTGCAATGCTGTATGGTAGTTACCTCCCCTACTTCAGAAAGAGACTGGCATTTGAATAGTGTCAGAGACAGAAGAACAATATTCTATAATATTAGACTGTAAGCTTTTAACACTTTTCACTGTCTGCAGGTACACGAGGACTCTAAGCTCGTTTCGCAGTACACAGGTCAGCCAGTTCAAACCACGCTATAACGTGAATTGGAAACAAAATGGATGCAATCAACAACACTCTGTTCAAGAATAATATAACAGCTAAATTCTTTTTAACAATTTGGACTGAATATTTGGGAATAACAAAGATGCATGGAAAAAACTGGATTTAAAGCAGGAAGAAAGCATGCATACAAAGGAGCAATATAGTGCTCAGTCATTCATTACAAAAAGAAATCTCAATGTAGTCCACTTAAAATTAAAACACGGCGTGAATGACTGTGTCTTTAAACAATTTTTCCAGTTATCCGGTATAGAGGGGTTTTGTTTTCCTGTCGATCCAGTTAAATTCTGATGTCTTATTTGTGTTGACATGGTGTTATTATTTTCGCTTAGCTTAAGATAGTGTCAGATATTTGTGTAATAGGTGAATAATTGTGTGCATTGCCTTTTAATTGGCACACACGAATGCAGATTCTTGTACGTAGATTCAATGACTTTAATCAACTTTTCGCCGATATGTTTATTAATTAAGGAAGACAGTACATTAACATGACCAGCATAGTCAGAAGCCTTGGAAACGTCTACAAAGAGACAAGGAAAAAGCCCACTTTTTACTCAGATATGTCTGAACCATTGCTAGAACCGAAAAATCTGTTTTGTATTTCTCTTGGTATCGTCTTTTTGTTGGAAGTAAATCTAACTTTGCAATGATTACAAAAAGTATGGGATTTATGGCAGCAAACATTTATTCATAAACCTTTTTACAGGTCCTATTATTCGGTATAATCTAATTAAATGATGTTCAACATACGGTGGCAATATGCACGAAACTAAAGAGTAATGTATCCTTCGCACGATACAGAACTGAATACATTCAACTTATAGATGAAAGTTCTTGTCTTTGTACAAAAATCAATGAATCAACCCAGGAATGTGTCATCAATGAATCAATGCAGTAATTTTAGAATTTCTTGCCTGAATGTGCTAATAAACACATATATAAATGGGGATTCTGTGACTTAAATGTAATTGTTCTAACATCACAAGGCATTAATTAATATAGCTGAAATAGAGATTTCCATTTCTACTGTCAATCGCTCTTGAAACAGCTACATGGCTTGTGTAAATGTGATGGTTGGCATTCCTCGCATGTTTTAAACAGAACTGCATTGTTTCAGAGCAAGCAATAATTCCACAATAATGTATTAAATATTCATATCTGGGATTGCCATCTTTAGAATTTAAATATAATTAGTAAAATGGAAGATATGGAAAGGATTAAACTTACTAGAGTAAGAAAAAGCTCAAACCCACCGATAAAATCCAAAAATTAGTTATCGAATTCTCCAGGAACGAATCTCCCGCCAAAACTAACGCTATAACTCATATCAACTCAAGAAATACATGAATTTCGTAGAACGTAGTTCCTATAAACACAAGAAAACAAATTCAAAGTCATCAACAACATTATATAGAGAAGATTACTGTACGAATATATATATATATATATATATATATATATATATATATATATATATATATATATATATATATATATATATATATATATATATATATATATATAATACTTATATCAAGAGAATTGATCTACGAATTTAAACAGCTAACTTCATGCACATATTATCAAATAATTCAAGCAAAATATTATATTTATAAGAGGGCTTGTAACCAAGGTCATTGGACCAATCCTGACTAGCTGACAGCATTGTGAGGGGCTGATCCGATGCCTTTACCTACATCAGTTGATGTTGTACCCTTTGGATTACTGACGGAATGTCTGCGACCGAAGCCAATTGATGCATGTCCTGCAACCAGTGTGGTGCCACCTTGATCAGATAAACCGAACCCAGCCCCATGACAACCTCAAGGACCAAATCCGTGTGGAAAACCACCAGATCCAAAAATGTATCCCCATCAGGCTTTGACCAAAGCATAAAATAATCCCTGCTTTCATCTTGAGATGTAAAAGAATGAGATCAAACTTTAGTGAACTGCTTTAGAAAAGGAAATTGTATTAATATTAGACATTATAATGTGGTAAATAGTACATGGCCTTGTAATGTATTTCCTTGAAGGACGTATGTGTGTTGTTGTTATTTTTGTTACAGGATTTAACACCATTTTTCAGCACAAGATAGGCTATACATGGCGGCCAGTATAAATGGCGGAGGAAGAACCCGGGAAAACCCCGGAAAGAACCACAGACCCACGAGAAGCTACTTGGCAAGCTTTCTCACATACCCACATTTGCCAAACCCACGTAGAGATGAAATGGCATTGATCCGTAACGGTGAGCGCTTTAGATCATTCGGCTACTCCTTCCCCCTCATTATCTGTGCCAAAGAGTAAATTAAGTGGTAGATAATGATATTGAATAATGAGATTAGACTTCAGTTAACAACATTTAAACAGTCATTTCTAATAATTAATGACATTACACGATCTGTATAGTCAACTTTTAACCTAGACATTTTAAAAACCAAAATTGTTATAAATGACTTGTACTGTGTTGTTGTGAAGTGGATATCTTCCTAGATACTGATATAAATATGTTCCTTCGGATAACAGCTATCCTTGTTTTCTGTGCCTAATAAATTGCGTCCTTAAGTGCCATAGTTATTTATATATTTCTTACGATAGGTGTCCAGCTTGTTACTGGCGCATTAATTGAAACCTTGTATAATTAATTTTAAAGAAATATTACAGTATTTTAGCGAAGCACACCAGCAGTCTTTCTGCTTTATATTGTACAAGGAATGTAGCCATTACATCACAAGAAGGCAATTGTTGGTTATGCATTTCATGTATCTTTTGAATCCCCCCAAAACTGTCAGCTATAACGGTGATCATCCTCACATACTCCATAGAGTGCTTTTGTTGGAATAAAGAATGACGTGTAAGAGATAGTTGTTCTAACCGTTCGCAAACTTTAAAGTCTGTTTTAAAGTGTATCCGCAATGAACTTAACTGTCTTGAAACGTGCAATATCGATTCTCAGTCGTGCTACCTTGTAAGAGTTTACATATAAGAAATATAAATTAAAGATTTCGTTTTTCCATCTTATGAAATGAGAAAAGAGACAAAAAGTTAGCTCGGTATTTTCACACAATGGGCTTTCTTCGTAGTCACAGTTTGAAATTTACATACACGTATGATCGCGGTGACAATTATAGGCTCTTGCCTGCATGAGTTTCAATACTTTGACGGCATCAGTCATTGGTCACTTGAGGCATGAATGAATGTCTATGAAGGGTGAATATTACAATCAGAAAATGAATTAATGTAGCAGATTCTGATGAAAAGGCTGTAGTGGTAAAACAATATTTTTTGAGGCAAGCTTTCTGTTTATATTATATACGTTATCCTGATATTTGATGTAGCACAAATGAAACAGTTTCGTGCTGCAACTTAGTTCAATAGCACTACGGCAGTAATGAACAGTTTAAGTTCAATACAGCTAAATGAACTAGTAACCTTTGCAATATATTCAAGACAAGTCAAACAATCAAAACCCTTTCGAAAATTCAAGAAAATCAAATTAAAAAGGTCTAGGATATTCGCAAAAACTAAAACAATGGAAACCGTTTTCTATGTTTAAAGACACGAACATAAGAAACCTCTAGGATATTCAAGAAGTTTGAAAAAATGGGAACTCTTTGCGGATATTCAACAACAGGCATTACATTAACAACCTTTGTCATATTTGAAAAAAATCCTATTGACATGGGAAAATTCAAAACATCGGTCAATAGGGCATTGTTGAAAATAATTTGAAGTTCAAAATTAATCGATGTTGATCATATACATATATATATATATATATATATATATATATATATATATATATATATATATATATATATATAAGCCCCTCTTGCGTTTCATAGGTTACGCTGGGGATATTTTCCTTCATTAATAAGCTAATGGGGATCTGAGAGCAAACGTAATGTCTAATAAGTACAATCTAAAACTTAAATTTCTAAAAATCATTCATTGTGTACAGTATTGCGGGCATAAACCCTATCAAACGTGCAGGTACAATAGAAGTTATCCATACTGTCTTAAAGCATAATAATTAGAGACATTTGTGTCACTCTGATATGGTCATCACGAGGTGAACTCACAAATGTATGTGAGTAAGCCAAGGCAAGACCTAGAAGTCAAGAAGCGGACACGTGTGTGATTATTGCTTTGTTCACTACAGGAGGAGCAACACAAGTTCCAATACTAAGTGTAAAATGTGAGATCTAGGCATTTACGTAAAGCACTGTTTGTCCACCATATGCAGATATTAAGCCAGCTATCTTGAAGCCACGGTAAAGTGTGTGTGTGTGTGTGTGTGTGTGTGTGTGTGTGTGTGTGTTACAGCGAAACCGTCATTAGAGCGACAGTTCATTGTCACTGGGTAATCATTATGGTGACAGTACCATTAGGGTGACAAAATTTGTGTCACCCTAATGTGTGCTATCCTTATGTAGCTTAGCTTGCTGACTGATTCACTTACAGAATTGTATACATGTATCACAATATCATCGGTAGCTAGTATTTACAAAATTTGATGGAAGATATGCACGATTTTATTAAATATTGTTATGCAAAAATTTAACCGTGTGTCATTGTTGTTTTCTCCCACCGTCAGTGAATTGAATAACTATTAAGGCGACATTTCTAAAATTGTTTCCTATTTTTTCAAAGTTAATGAAAAATTTTAAGCAGATATATTTAATTGATTTATGATAAAAAGATATTCTTTTAATTTCTTTTATCTCGAATCAATATCCTTGTTAAACATAACACACTCAACGTTTCGAAACGGGTTCGAAAATAAATCGAGCTGTAGTTAAAAAATAGCGTTATCTTAAATTTGTGTTTGATAAAGAATACATTAAAGGAACAAATTTAATAAATAAATCATAAAATTAATATAAAAAGTATTATAGATCAAGAGATTTATAAAAATGTTATCAATGTTTTACACATTCAGATATTTTATTTTGTTCTTAATTTATATAATAACCAATGTTTCTCTTTCCGTAAAATGTAAATCCGTCGACAACTAGGACCTCGAAAGTACGAAGGACATACATGTAGAGAACACTAGTTAGTATTGTTATATATTATTTGTGTAATAAATAACTTTGCTTTACTCATGAGATGAAGACGCATATAGCTCGTTGAAACTTTTAACGTAAAAAAATTATTAATTAAAATTTTTGAAAAGAGTCGCTAACTTAAGTAATCAAAGGCAAGGTTCAAAACTGGAAGTTGAACATAAAAGTTCATAATATTTCTACTGGAGTGCAACGGTATCACGGGTCTTAAATTTAGCGATTGGTGAATAAGTAAATGAAGATATTGACCTTCAAGATAGTATATGTCTGTTTGGTGTTCTTTGCTCTATATTAACATATATTTCAGGTCCGGATCAGGTCAAGTGTTTGGGGGAGGTTTCCAAAATTTCAAAAGAATCTTGGCATTCCTCGAAAGGGCACCATAAAAAAAAGTCTGTTTGCTGAAAGTGTGCATAATACCCAATAAATGTGCGCAAGAAGAAAACGATTATCAAAGTTCAAGTTTCAAGTAATTGTATGTGTATGTACGCTTTTTTAACGGGTGGGGGACAGATCAGGACCCCCCCACCCACCGATCAGGTCTAGCATTTAATTTCCAGCTTAAATGAGACGATTGTGTCATAACGTTACTATATAAGCTCACTTTCATAATTCTCTGACCACCATACTGCAAACACAGGGGCTCGTATTGTTGCTTACAGTTTACCTGTCATACATGCACTGTGTAGTTATTGTATAGTGCATGTATGACAGGTAAATTGTAAGCAATGATACGAGCCCATGTGACTGTCATCTTGCTCCCTTGTTCTCGCTGTACCTCCTACACAAAAAATTCTAATGGTGGCTGTTTTTTCCTGAATGAAAATGGTGCCAGTTTTATGCCTGGTATTGTTGCTGGAGTGGCTAAGTTGACATATTCAAGAGTTACAAGAAATGGTATTGTCTGTAAATTGTTTGCGCCAGTGGGATGTCAGTCAGTTCAGTTTATGTATGTATACAGAGAGCAATATATCTGTGTAAACAGTGTGTGTGTAATTTGGATTTTTAACCAAGCTTTAAAAAAAATTAAGTTATATCACTACGATGTCTGCAGTGTGGCAGTTGGTAATGATGTCTAGAACTGGGGCACCATGCCACAGACATGTAGCATGATGTCCCACCCAGTCACATCATCCTGACATCAGGCCAACCAGTCCTAACACTAACCTCTGAATGCTGAGCGCCACGCAAGGCAGCTGTTAGTACCATTTCTGTAAGTCTTTGGCATGACTCGGCAGGGGATCGAACCCACGACCTCCCACATCCGAATCGGACGCTCTAACTACTCGGCCACCAGAACAGCCAAACAGATAAAACATAAAAGAACAATTTAATTTTCACTCTGTCAATATCTATATCTCTTTATCCTCCTGCCCCACCCCACCCCCGTATCTATTATTTTTTATTATCATTCTCATCAGCCGACTCATATATATTTACTTGATGCAAGGAGAAAAACTGGTCATTTCTATCACAGGCATTTATTGTAGTAGTAGTTATGGGTTTAACACCATTTTTAAGCACATGATACATGACAGTCTGTATATTTGGTGAAGTTAGACCCCGGGAAGAATCAACAATGCACATGCAGTTACTGGCGAGCTTTTTCATATTTACCCATGTTAGCTGAGCCTCAGTCTCAACCCCCATGCAGAGGTGAGATGTCAGTGATCTGTCTAGAGGAGTGCCTTGGGCCACTGGGCCAGCCAGGTCTCTGCATTCATTGTATATGGCTTACTGATCAAGGATTAGCGGAAAGTTTGGGGTCAGATCTTGAGCAAATATGGTTATATAATAAAATATTAGTGTACTTTTTGATATTGTGTCATTGGTTGGATAAAATGACATAGTTGATTGATTTTGTACCCGTAACATTTATAAACTAATTAACACTATGTGACTCAAAGTACTGCTCTTTGGATTTTAAATTATGCTCTCACTTATATATTCCTTCACAAGTTTAGAAATATATTTTGCTTCAAACATTTAGTACAGCAGCAATATCAAGCATAATTTTGTTGTTTATATTTTACTTACATTTTTAGTTAGTTTTTCATTTATTTGTTTTTTATTTCATTATATGCTATTAATAATGTGAAGTTGTGTGTTGTCCAAAATTAAGTTCATTTTTCTACCAGCCTTGAATTGTTGATTTGGTTTTCTTAGTGCACATGTCTAAGTTGGAGTCCTGAGTGTTGGAAATTTCTTATGAATTGTTGGGTCTACCTGTTGTTTACTACACATTTTATATTATAGTAACACACTTCTAATTATAACTTAGATTTTATTTTGTAAACATTATCAACCTTCGAGAAGGTTATTTTCCATGAGGTAAATGGTTTATTTTTAGAAAATATTAATTGTGACCGGAGGTCAGGTAGAAGACTATATACTTTTGTTACTGGGAAAATTATTAATTTTGTACTATAAGATCTTGTTGCAGAATCATTTGTATTATTTTGTGTCCTTTAGTTCATTTGGGCTGGAATTTGCTTCTTCAAACCATTTAATTAAAGTGATTCTTCTATGGAAATAAAGAGCTCTCTTCAAAAATAACAGGGACCCCGAGTGGCCGAGTGGTCTAAAGCTCTCTCCGTTACGGATCACTGCCATCTCACCTTTATTTGCCTGGGTTCGAGTCTCGGATTCGGCCAATGTGTGTATGTGAGAAGGCTTGCCAGTAGCTTCTCGTGGGTCGGTGGTTCTTTCTGGGGTTTTCCCGGGTTCTTCCTCCACCATTAATACTCGCCGCCATGTATAGCCTATCGTGTGCTGAAAAATGGCATTAAACCGCACAACAACAACAACAACAAAATCAAACATAACATTCTTGGAATAGAGCCTTGAATTTATACTGAAATTTCAAATAAGGATATATTCTTGGATTGTATTATTGTTATCGAACAAAAGACTGTTTGTACATCAACACGACATGGGTCACCACAGGCACATCAAGAACTTTCTTGTTTTATTTAATCTGAATTTCCACTAAAGTTTATTCAGAACTTTAATTATTGGGACTTGTGTCTATAATTCTAGGATTATTTGTGAATTAATAGGCCATACCTTATGTTCCTTTTCTTTCACATTTTCAATTTGTATTCTAGGGAAATAAATTATTTGTTGTATTTTACAAAGCTTGCGGCTTCTCACTATTTTCTATTATTTGAAAACCACAGAGTTATACTAGATCTCATAACTTAAAATTGTCTTTGCTCAGTTTGTAGAGTTCTTTATAGCTGTTTTTAAGCTGGATGACTTTCATTATGTTATGCTGCTTAATAATTGTGATATGGGGCAAATTTGTTTTATTTAATTGTTAATGCACTGTACAATATGTCACATTTACATATTTGTCTTTCTTACCAAAGAAGTTGGTTGATTATAAAATACAAATGGAGTTTTCCAGATTGTCTGCACACAAAGCACATTGTACAGCTTACTGAATGTTTATATGTATTTTTCAGTTAAGTTAGTAAGATACATAACACTCTTTGTTGTTTTAAAAAAAATCAGGTAGTCATTACTTCTTGTTTGTAGGAGTTGATTGAATAGCATCTGTAGCAGTCCCATTTGTATGTCAGATGAAGAACATATATATTATCCGATAAGTGTTTTGATAATATTTCTAAACTTTACATGATTAATATCAAATACTGGTTGTTATTACACTGGTGATGACAAAGATTTTAAAGTTGGGCATGCCAGCTCCCCATCCTCATTTTGGTGACATTAGAGGAGCTCCCAATTTAGATAAAATCCTGACAGTATATCTGATTATGTATAGCAGTACTTGCACGTAATAAGAAAGACTTATTTGATATCACATAATTCATGTATTCTAAAATGAAAACAACATTAGTTTCCTTGAAGGCATACTGATTGCTTATCGTTCTGATACCACTTAAACATTAGGAATTTACAGAAGCAAACGTTAGAAAAAGTTCAAAGGCTTTTGCCTATTTAGCATTTTTCCCATTGGTAAAATTGAATTTTCAGGATTTTTCAATATATACTTGCTACATTCAATGAATGAAATGAAATTTAAACGTTACTGGCAATCTACTTGCAAATTTGTTCGTAAGTACTAATTACTGCAATAATGAGATCTAAAAGTGCTTTTAATGATAATTTGATTGGCAGTAGTAATTACTTCACCATGTAAAAGTTTAAAGACAGGGACAGTTTCTTGCTGTAATGTTTTCCAATATTATTAGTCCCTATCTTTTAAATCATGCTTTCTTAACCTCAGTTACCGTTTGATACACTTTGTGCTCCGATTATATTATTATGAAAACTTAAATATAACAATCACATTAAACTCCTGTTGTTTTTATTCACATGCACATCACATTCTCGAGATCTTGAAGGTCTAAAATAGGTTATAACAGATGGCATATAAGAACTACATGACTGTAATTTGTGGTTTTAACATTAAACTTAAAAAATTCACTATACCATTATGCACTGTTCACAGAGAAAAAATGTTGATCATATTCAGTTTGGATCTATCTGCAGAGTGAATTTTGCGTGTGTGTGTATGGATATAATATTATTAGTTTTAATTCAAATTTAATTACAAAAGTGTTGAATTGCACACCAGTTTTATATTTAAGGCACAAAGAAGGTAGATGTATTCATTACTTCCAATCGACAGCTGGCCAAGAGCTGCAATGTAAACTGGATGAGAAAAATATAGAAGTTTACTACAAAATCATTAGAAGAACAAAATTTTCTCTGTAAGGAAGTCATAAATTAAAGATCATAATATGTGCTAATTTCAAATGAAATTTGTGAAATGAGTTGGATAATATCTCACGTCTGTAAGTCTTGGAGGGCAAAAGATTGAAATTATTTAACATGTTCATGAACTTTCTTTGAGTACAAATGCAAGATTTTATTATTATTTGATCAAATTGCAGATGTGTCTTGAAATTATGTCCAAATCTATGTTGATGCTTTATTCATTACACCTTACCTTTGCATGTCATGATTATGCCATTTGTAATGTCATGAAGTCTAATTATATGTGTAAACATATAGCAAATGTTACATGCATAAAAGGGGCCCCGAGTGGCAGAGTGCTCTAATCACTGCCATCTCACCTTTGTCTGCGTAAGTTTGAGTCTCAGGCTCAGCTTACGTGGGTACGTGAGAAAGCCTGCCAGTAGCTCTCGTGGCTCAGTGGTTCTTCCTTGGGTTTTCCAGGGTTCTTCCTCCACCATTTATACTGGCCGACATGCATAGCCTATCTTGTGCTAAAAAATGGCGTTAAACCATACAAAAACATAAAAAACAAGATGCATAACAATGTAATGTGTGTGTGTGATACAGTGAAGGCAATAATTTATTCAGAATGTCATGCAATTTCATGTAACATTATATGTAATGGTGCAAAATTTTGCAATAATTTCGTAGTACATTCTGTCGTGGTCATCATGACGTATAAACTTTAAGATTGATGTATGTGCTAGTTAATGACCGTTAAGCTCTCATTTTTGTAAGCATGAGTGGATTTAAATTAGGACCTACTGGATTAACGATTAGAGACATGAGAAATGTTAACATAAGGTCAAGAAGTGGAAAATGACAAGAGCTAAGACAAACCAGGACAAAATTTTGGGAAGTCTTGGGCCATTTGAAACAGGTGTGACATAATGATATGTACTGAATAGTATAATACAAGTAGTCTAGAGATAAATATTTTGACTTCGATGGGAGTGTTAATATGTTTTGGCAGTTAGAAAAGTAATCCTGATTGGCTAAGCTTAATGAGGGTTTGTGTGGTCACAGGCGGAATTCAGGGTATTAAAAAATTCCCCACATGAAATTAGGCAGTCTAAGTTCTGAGGAAAGCCAGAATTTAACTGTGAGGAAAATTAATAAGTAATTTGTCTCATTAAATAAGTTATAAAAAGGAAGAGGGTTTGGACATTGGATAGACTTAGAACCAGAGAAGGACAGAGGGAATCATGTGATCATAAGTGAGTAAGTGCTAGACAAGGCACAAAGGTATTGTCAAAATTGCATACAGCATGTTCATTTATGTAAATTTATAATTATTTGTTGAATTTATTAATTAGTGGTCTGAAATGTCATATGATTCCAGTGTTGTAAGAATGTCATACATCATTTAGTTGGTATGGATGAGTTCGGATATATTAGTTTTGTATGTAACGGAAATCATGAATTGTAGCAATTTCGTGCATTTCTTCTGATACAAATTGTGAGAAGTAAATTATCTGTCTTAATGATGTTTAATATGAATGAATTGATCTTAATCTATCTATGTCAATGAAATACTAATTAGCAAAGTAACCTATTTTGGTTAAATAGTGAAATCCATTAATTAACTTAGTTATTAATCAGTTAATTCTTTCCAACCAAGAACCGATGGTGTTAGTATTGGGGGCGAATGTTAACCGACATCGTCAGTTAGTGATTTGCAGCCTCCGGGGGTGCAGTAATAGTTATCAAGAGGTCTAATTATGTCATGTTCCAGAGGAATCTGAGTATCAGTTCAAAAAGAGATTAATTTTTAGTAATAAACTGAATGTGAATTGTTTGCGAACTGACGATAGCTTAGTTCTGAATTATCATCAATGATATCTGACATTGAAACAGTTGGAATATTGTGTGATCCAGAAGAAGAAAACAAAAACATCCATTAATTTCATATTTTATATTATTATTTACTCGGCCTGGGCAAGAACACCTTAATCAATCATCTCCTAGATAACGATAACCATAAACAAGAATTGTGGAAATGTCAAATCTCATCATCCCGCTTTGTGACATTATGTCATATTGACATGTTGCAGTAATTATGGTTCAGTTAATTTAGGTAATGAAGTAAAACATCTCAGTCATGGGGAAATGCATAATATCGTAAATTAGATCCTGTTAGTAAGCCGATCAGAACAAAAGATATGATTATGTGATACACTAATTGTTTATATTTCTGCAGACACTGAGCATGGTTTGGCAGTTGAAAGACTTTTGCTTAATATGACCAATCAAATGGATGTAAAATCAAACTAAGATCATATAAAATAATCCTTTATCTCCATGAACAGTAATACACCCAAGCAAAAAATATTTGGCTGCATACTATACATTGCTTTCCATATACTTTTGGGAAAAGGAGATCAGTTGACAAGCTTTGCAACTTTATGCTACCGGTAGGTCATTTTAAGTAATCATCTACAAACAGTGCTGATAATGAATCTTGCTCATACATGCTAGTAGTCATATTTTGTACAATGACCGTAATTATGTAACATCCACAGAAGGCAGCAATAACAGTTGTCAGCAATCCAATGTTAGTTGCAGTGTGCTAATGAGACTGATATTGTGGTACTCAAAGTGGCAGCGAACTATTCTTAGTTGTTGTGTGCTGTCCTGACTAATCATGTGCAGCACATCGTGGATGAAGTTTTCGAACCCCACACAACGCTGTGAGGAACTTAATCCCTCCACTTACGGCTCTGCGAAGGAGCAATACAATACTAACAAATAACCACAGGGATTTGGCTGGCATGCTGATGATATCTCCACTGAGCAGCAGCTGGCTGATCAGTATTATTGATTTAAATTTTAACGGCCAATCAATGAAGATCACCCATGGATCAATTCGTCATGAGGGATTAACAATCAAGTACCATTTCACCAACCAGTGATCTTTATTTTGATCATATATATGGACAATATAAATTAATTTGAAAAGTCTTGTGTATTTTATACATTTAGAAAACTTGCATGCTGACTTGATGAAAGGCCTACCTTGTCGAGTTTCTTTTGACAATGTAAATTTATCCTGTCGTTTAATCTTGAAAAGTAATAGTCTGAGGTTTGGAAAATCAAATTCAATATCAAAGAAGCTTGTTTAAACACATAAACAACAAAAATATTTTAAAAAATGAATTTAAACTTATATCTAAACCACGTGTTTAGTGTCTTAAGCAGTATTGGCCCTGTTACGGATTGGATATACATGTTAAACAACTACCAACTAGTTCAATTTGGATGCACATGTACTGCACGGTACTGCCATTTAATTGTAAAGAGCTAAATTATTATTTCTGACTCCGGTAGTTTTTGTTTTATTTCATTTATCACACGATGAGTTGTTTCAAGTAAAGAAAGGAATGTCATAGTTTCCTTTTTATACAACAAATCATAATAAGACAATAGTTTTCTAGCATTCCTCCCCTCCCCCTTAAGAAACTTAAACGGTTTCTCCCTAATAAAAACTTGGCTTCAGTGGATGTTCAGTAAAACTCAAACAGTTGCCATTGTAAACACTTTTAAAATATTAGCACCATAAGATGAGAATTTCAACTTGGCGAAGGTGCGTTTCAATCACACGAATGACTTTACGCGTTGTACATAATACATATTACTCAAATTATGATCAAGTTAATAACAACGGACGTTTTACTGATTTAAATTTTAATAGTCTATGGATGATGACCATCCACGGAAAGATGTCATGCATGATTAACAATCAGATACTATTTCAAGAAGCAAGTGATCTTAATGTCCATGAAAATGAAAGAAAAAATATCTTGTCTATTCTGTACATTTATAGAAGGTTCATTTACTTTTTTGGTTCAATATGTTGATACGTTTACTTTATTCGGTTAAATCTGAATCAACTCACGAACACTTAGGTTTAGACAATTAAATTCCAGTAGACAGTCACTTTGTGAAAAAATTTTTATAAAAAAATGAGCAAATTCTGAATTTACAAATCATGTAACGACCCAGTCACAAAGCTGAATATATACAATTGTTCAATGTTAACTATGTGTAGCAGTGAGTAGGAGCAGAGGGGCAGGGTGCAAATACCATGTTGTTTGGGGGGGGGGGGGGCAGCGATCATTTTGAAAATCAAGCCTTCTACAAAATGGGGTGTGGAGGGGCTCATATCTGTATCAGAAATGCCGATCTATGCCTTGTATCGACCCCATAATGAACCATTGGTGGTATCTTTTAGATAATGAAATTCCACGATGGTTAATATGATCCCGCTTATGTGTTTTTAAAAGTTTGTTAATGGCATCGGGGCCTTAAAGAAAATGCTGATATCTTAATTACCAAAACCCGATCCGGGCTATGTATGTAAGCCTGATTGTGTTTTGAAATCAACACGGGCCGACTATTTCACTGAAGCATGACAAGAATTAAGGCCCAGATGTGGTCTCATGGTGCAATGTTTTTTAAATTTAATTAATTAGCAAAAGGAGATGACTACGACCAACTGAATGTTTCGAATACTATTTAACAGGTAATTATTTAGTAATATTTATTTATTTTTATAATTGTTAATTTGTAATCAGGCACACGCCCCAAGGTGAACCCATGGGTGCAAATCGAGTGGGTTGGATGGGGCAGGCAAGTTCACCTGGGTCAAGTTATGTTCGTTACAATTGCCCGTTGATTCATATTTCTATATCTCAAGCATCTGCAGCTCCGTCGCTTGGATTCGAAGCCGAACGAAGTTTCACATGGCGACCATGGAAGGAAGAGTGTCATCTGCCTTAACCTCTTCACTATCACATCACTGAAGAATATATTGTTTGGAATAAATATATAAAGTATACCAGCGGTGTTGTTTACAACAAATCAGTAACATTAACCATTTAGTCAGACAGATATAGAATTTATAATTTTTTCACATTGTTTCAATATCCACACACCTACGTAAGACTAAAGACACAGACTGAATGTATAATTTCTCACAGTATTGAACTATTAGTGTAATACTAAATTGACAGACTGACAGAACATTTCTAATTCCTCACAGTGTTGTGCTAGTAGTGTAAGAATAAACAGACAGATTGAGAATTTATCATTGTTCACCCTGTTTTGCTATCAATATCCACGGATTTAAAACAAAAATCACATCTGTTGTGTCATGTGTACATGTTTGCTTAACACGACAAATATAATTGGTAGTCAGTCAGTTTAAATAAAGGCTTGTTTGTGCTGTATGTGGGGTGCAAACAATACTATCATCAGTTATAATATTACCCATGGATCTGCTCAGCTGATAAATCTTTAAATTAAACACATACAGCTGTGCTGTTATTGAACTAATTGAGGGATCTTAAAAATGTTTTACAACCAACTGCGTGTGAACAGGTGTATGTTTCAATGTAGCCGTGTATACATAAAATACGTTCTTTTTAACAGCATAGTAGATCATTCAACTCATTGTCACTGGGAATTTCCATGTTAGCATTTCCTTGCATAGGATTCCAGCCCAGGTTAGTAGGTTAAAAAAGTGATACATTACAATATATACTGAAATATTGTATATCCGCTGACCGGTGGTGAGTAATTAAATAGTTGTAATGATAATCATGAGTGATTCCGCACCTACTATAGAATCTCGTACGGTTAAATAAGCTCCACAACAACTAGAGACAATAACGAAATACCTTCCAGTACATGATTCTGTCGAACAGGAGTTAAAACAACATCAGGAAGCTCAATTGGAATTTACAGAAGGTACAGAACAATTATTGAAAATAATTGTCAAACCAACCAAAACAATTGTTATAGCAACTGAGACAACAAAAAAAGCTCTTGAAACATTACCAGTGGATATTCTGGTCATCTTCAGCCCATTCCACCGCCCCATCAACCGTTTTAACCACCAGCACCAGTTCAACCACCTCAGCTACCTCTCTTCAACCACCACCAAAAGTTAGGACTAACATAATATATAAATTTATAAATTTGCTGAGATATTTATTGCCGCTATCAGCGATAAAGACCAAATATGTGATATTGCTGCATTTGGATATGGTGGTAGAGATCAATATGTAAACCCAAATATATTAAAACCTTAAAAGGTGACGATTAGGTTAAAGATGAATACCGTATCGCTACTAATACTAAGCAGATCAAATCAGAGGAAGATATTAATAACTTTGAAATCTTTAACCAGGCAGTAATTGAACATGCTGCAAAAGTAAAACAGAAAAGGGAAGAAAAACACGAAGCAATGAATCACAAAGTTAAAGAAGCAGAAAAAAGAAGATTAGAAATAAAATCTAGGTCTAAAACAATGCAAGAAATAAAAAAGCTGTCATAGTCACTCCAGCAGCACGCTCTGTATCCACATAACTATCTATATCAATAAATATGTTGACACAGTCACACTCGACTATTAAGCAACGGGTGGTGCGTGGTCAAAGATAAAGTAAAAACGGAAGTGATAGGCAGCCCTAAGAATAATGATAGGAAGGGCAGAAATAAGTAAAAGAGTGTCAGTGTTCGTTTTCGTCCCTTCATGCTCAGACAAATCCGGCTACCGTAGCGGCAATGAGATAAGGAACCTCAACTGGCATAGCCCTGAGAATCACTAGGTCTTACTTGTAGGTGACTAGTTCATTGGAATGTGATTTTGGAAATCTCCTGATTGTGAGATACCAAGTCTGCAATTATCGATTCTAATTTGTTCCAAGTTTCTGTTGTACATGGGAAGAAGCTGAACAATTTGTCGATACTGACTTTAATTGGAACTTTTTCCTGTGGTTTGCCCTAGTCTGGCTATATGCCAGGGTCAGGCATTAGTCCGCTGGTATATCCACTAGGTTATTCGCAAACTTGTACAACATGGTCATCTAGGCCTTGGTTCGCCTGGAATTGAGTGATTACCACTGGAGATGGTTCAACATTGCACTGACACTGCTTGTGATACAATTTTTTTTTGTGGAATCGTAAAGCTCTCATCTGAACCATCTGTATCTTAATTATCAGATCTTTATTATGCGGGTTCCACACATTAGAGCAATACTCACGACCTGGTCAAAGGAGTGAAATATGTTGCAATTTGTACTTCTTCATTCTTGATTTGGAGGTTGTGGTGCATGAAACCAAGGTTACTGTTCTCTTTTTTTCACTATGTTGCCTCTTTGCCTTTTCCATGAGAGGTCTCTTGACAATTCAACCTCAATATATTTTGTTGCCTGCTCACTGGCTAATTTGTGTGCCCCTTAAGAGTATATTCGGACACGATTGGTGACTTTTTCCAGTTAGCTCTTAGGATCCTGCACCCATAGTTCTTTCCCAGAGGGCCAGTTGGTTCAGGTCTTCTTGAAGGATCTCACAGTCCTTGGAGGCATTTATTTCCAGGTAGACTATACAGTCATGTGCAAAAGTTACCGTGTTTGATTTGACACTTACAGGTGGATCATTGATGAACACCAGTAATAGGATGGGACACAAAACACTCACTTGAGGTACCCCACCAACAAAAGGTGTTGTGTCTGCTGTTGCTCCATCAACTGTAACTTCCTGCGATGTATTTGTCATGAAATCTCAGATCCATTTATGAGTATTACCCATGATGCCATGGTGGTCCAACTTACTGATGAGTCATTTATGGGGGACACGATCGAAATTCTTACTGAAGTCAAGGATAGCAAAACCATACTGCTTCCCTCTGTCTAAGGATTTGGCAAGCTCATCCACTAGGGTTATGAGCTGTGTTTCACAGCTTCGTCTGGCATGGAAACCGTGCTGGCAATCTGTTAGAATGTTGAAGTGATTTAGATGATGCATCGTGTTGCTGGCTATGATGTATTCAAGCATTCTGCAGTATATATATATATATATATATATATATATATATATATATATATATATATATATATATATATATATATATATATATATATATATATATATATATATATATATATATATATATATATATATATATATATATATATATATATATATATATATCTGTGTGTGTGTGTGTGTGTATAAGGGATATTTGCTATATTTGCTGGCATTGAATCTTTCGCCATTTTTGAAGATAGCTCTAACGTGTGCTGTTGTCCACCAATCAGGGACATAACCTGTCTAGAGGCACCTCTGGTAACTATAACTCACGTATGGTGCACAGTCTTCTGCTAGATCATCAGGATCCATTGCTGGAATGACGTATGGTCATGTGGCCTTCTGTGGGTTAATTTTCCGCAACATGCTGTATACATCTTCTTCAGTAACGCTGATGTCAGGTATTGGTGTGTAACGATCTCCGTGTAGGCTTGTTAGATCACTCTTATCAGTGGTGCCACACCACAGTAGTCTCCGCGTAAGGACTTAATGTAACGTTAGAATCACCATCAGATACCGTATTGATGGTAAACTGTTCAACCTCAGGAGGCTTCAACAAAAACTAAGGTGACGACCGACATCGTCAGAGACTTACTATTTGATGATGACTACGCCCTAAACGCTGTCTCCGAAGCTGACGTGCAACGCAGCTTTGACAAGGCATCTGGTGCTTCCAAAACGTTTGGCCTTACTATCAGCACAAATAAAAAAATAAATATCATATCATCCAGTCCCAGGGAAACCGTATGTTGAGCCAAACATCACAATCAACGGCCACAAACACAGCGCAATGAGTAGGTTCACCTATATTGGTAGCACTCTGTACCAGAACGTCACCGATGACGAAGTTAATGCCGTGATTGTAAAGGCCAGCGCAGCCTTCGGAAATATGTGGAATAGGAGAGGCACTAGTCTACAGACAAAGCTGAAAGTATACAAAACGCTAGTAATCCCAACACTACAATACACTTGCGAAACATGGACAGTGCACACAACTTGCTTCAGAGGACTCTTCAACATGAAGTGGCAAGACTGTTTCCCAGATGCTAGGGTCCTTGCTGAAACAGGCTTGCCCATTATCCACACCATCATGGAGTCACATACGCAATGAGCAGACCACGTAGCCCACATGTCAGACCGCCACCATCCGAGAATATATTTTGTATGGAGAGCTAAAAAAAGGAAAACACTCCGAAAGAGGCCAGAGGAAACGCTACAAGTACACCTTGAAGAAGTCATTAAAATATTTTGACATAAGCACTGACACATGGAAGCCGACTGCTTAAGACAAGGGTTTGTGGCGCTCCTTCATCGCAAAAGGCTTAACAAAACACCGCAGCAGAACAACGGAGGCAGACTAGGAAACCCCTAACCAATGACCGTACGATCGGCGTTGCTGCCATCTTTTGTCCACACTGCCATATAACATTCACGGTGCACCGATTTCTTAAGCTACCTGGGCATCCACAAACCTATCGATCCCCATCAAACATTGGATGACAAAAGTGATTCACGAAGACCATACTTGTCTAGTGCTTTGACAAATATAGTTCAGCCAGCTCAATCTAAGCACGCTGCTTGTTCTGTAATTATTGCTGTGTCAATGGATTATACAGGGATGCTAATATAATCATGTATCTCCATCAGTACTGTAATCAGAGACCTGCACATCTGAGGAAAGAAAGCCTAAAAGTGTAAAAAAAATTGAGACATTAAATAATAAGAGAAAGAATACATTCATAAAGTTTCCACTGGTAGAATTAAATTTGATGTATTAAGGGTGTATGATAAATTATTAATAGAACCACAGGGATTAAAAGTTTGAAGAACAAACATCTTTCAAATAGGTGTGCTATTGTTGTTGCATTGCTTGTAAAGAATATAAGTAAGCTAGAAAGAAACAAGACAGAATGAATTAATTAAGGAAAATGTACAGAAAGTAATACTTACCGACTATACTCAATTACGAAGAAACAGAAATGAAAGAAAGCGAAATATTCGAGAATTTCACTTAGCAAGAGTAAAAAACTTTTTCTTTTACATTACAAATAATGTGACATGATTGATCTGTGAACAATGATAAACACTGAAACTATTTAAGAAAATTGTGTTATGTTTTATTTTGTGAATGGTGCCATGTATATGATGCAAGATAAATATGGCATTTTTCAATTAGATCAAGACCAACTTGTAAAATGTATCTACTAAAGCTATGTGTGTATAAACTGTATCTACTAAAGCTATGTGTGTGTAAAATGTATCTACTAAAGCTGTGTGTGTGTAAAATGTACCTTCCAAAACTGTGTGTGTGTAAAACGTACTCACTAAAGCTATGTGTTTGTACAATGTACCTTCCAAAGCTGTGTGTGTGTAAAATGTACCTTCCAAAGCTGTGTGTGTGTAAAATGTACATTCCAAAGCTGTGTGTGTGTGTAAAATGTATCTACTAAAGCAGTGTGTGTGTAAAATGTACCTTCCAAAGCTCTGTGTGTGTAAAATGTACTTACTAAAGCTATGTGTGTGTAAAATGTATCTACTAAAGCTGTGTGTGTATAAAATGTACCTTCCAAAGCTGTGTGTGTGTAAAATGTACTTACCAAAGCTGTGTGTGTGTGTAAAATGTACCTTCCAAAGCTGTGTGTGTGTAAAATGTACCTTCCAAAGCTGTGTGTGTGTAAAATGTACCTTCCAAAGCTGTGTGTATGTAAAATGTACTTACTAAAGCTATGTGTGTGTAAAATGTACCTACTAAAGATCTGTGTGTGTGTGTGTGTGTGTGTGTGTAAAATGTACCTACTAAAGGTGTAATGTTGAGAATGAAAGGACCGGTTATCAATATTATTTTCTTGATTTGTATGTAAAGCATGCACTGTCATGTTACTTTTGAAATAAAGTTGAAACAATCCCTTTCACTCATCTCTATGATACATATACATATATATATATATATATATATATATATATATATATATATATATATATATATATATATATCACATTATCAAAAAGCAAGGATAAGGACTTTGGCGTATTTGTAACTGGAATTTTATATCCACGATTCTCCGGCGACATATTTGAGCTGAAAAATTTACGGTCTCTCAAGTCTGTGCAAACTTTGTCCGATATCTCCATCCCGTCGTATGAAACTACACTAATATTAAGAGTTTTATATGGAAATAAATAACATGGACGATTCGACTAAAATACACATTAAATAAAGTTGAAGGCAATATCCTGCTTTGTTAGAGGTCCAAATGTTTTAAAACGACCCAGTGTATAGCAGTAAATTATTATTTCATGCCGACTGAAGCACCCATAAATCTTAAAGTAAGAGCATACTAAACATTATGCAATGTTATACATAGCTGCCAGACCTTTACAAATCATTGATACTTTACGATTCAAGTAAAGACAGTCATTTTTTCAAAATGACTCTGCGTACACGTAATGTTTACTCATCCTATAACAGCCCCATTTTAAGTGTTTTATTACTCTCTACAATATTATGTTGAAACTGCTCTTATATTAAGAAAAAGGAAATATATAATTAATTTATGTAATAGTTGTAGAACTTCTTAAAAATCAGTTGCTATTGAAAGAAGAGATCAGCAAATGTAGAAAAGGCTGAATACCAAGCCCAATTAAACTACAGTTTCGAAGTCCGATGCAATTTTAATTTCTTTTTGCAAAACAATTTATCCCTGTGGGATCATGCGTTCCTAAAATGTATATCCTTATCGGAGTTTAGACAAACTGAATAAATAAGGATGAACAAAAAATGAAATTAAGAAGTTGATATATTTATTTTATCCAGATAGGTTTGTCTGGTGGATACAGTACGTCCTGCTTCTGATGAAATGTATCACCCTTAAATGGCATAAAATGTTCATTAACAATCACTGCCAACTAACAGGTAGTCTGTTTGAATGCATTTTAGATGTCATGACAGGGATGAGAATGGCAAAAACATAGATGCTAGGTATATTACATGCTAAGTATGTCTGTAATATGTATACTGGAATACAATCAGCAAATCACGTACAGGTGCAACATCTAGCACTCTCATACCTCCTAAAGATAGAAATACCATTAAATTCATGTGTATCGATAATATTTCTCATCATACCCTGTGTATCGTGAATCGTATTGATAGGCGGCACAGGTGTATCTTTTCACCCATATTGGTGTTTGAAAAAAAGTAATTTCATTACATTCTAAACATGAAATTGCTATTTATTTATTTGACTATAACAAAAAAGGAGTCACTCTAAAGGAAATTTTCTTCTACTGGCCAACTTAGTTTCTCCCCAGTTATCAAAAACAGGACCATCTCTTTTCTTTTAATTGTTTAGTGTTGCAACTATTTCTGATATTCTTCAGATATAGCATTAGTTTCAAGATGGCTGTCACAGCAGCCAAATTGGATGTAAGATCGACATTTTGTCATTTTAAGACCAACAATATATTATTAGAAGTCTTGTCGGGATACAGCAAGAAGTTTGCTACTGTTTAGAACATAACACAAAATTAACAATTTGCTTGCTTTGAGTGAATAATGGATTTTTCATTCAAATACGTTCATCCACCCGATAAAAATGTCTGTTATTCGCGCATTTCAAGAAAATTTCTCATTGAGGACACATTAATATGTGGGATGGGAGAGGGATTAATTTCATCTACTAATGGATACAAAAACTAATATGACCACAAAATTTTAGAAGGAGTTAAATAATTTATTTACCTTGAAAATGATATTGCAGATTCTGTATTCCGTCTACATGGCTGCCCGTAACACTAATTCTCGAGGAGGAAAGTATTAAAATATTTTAGCTATGGAGAACTAAGCAAACTTCCCTATGTCCACTGGGATTAATTGGTAAAGACCCGTTACTAACCACTGCACACATAAGAATAAGTTAATTTTATACCCCAAACAGTACGGTAAACCCACTTTAAACATTTCAGAACTAGAAGTGAAAGGCCAAGTGGCCAATGCATCAGAAGCCACTCCGATAGTCCAAGAGGTTGAGGCCAAGGTAACATATATCTACGTATCAGGCCTCCCTTTGGAAATTGAAAATGGAGATAGAAAATATGTTAGAAAGAAAGCTGAAGATCAAGGTTAGAAAGAGCCGGATGGCAACAGTGTGGGGTTATCAGACTGTTGCGAATGACATAATGGTACTTACTCTAGTAAAAAAAAAAAGGATGCAGGCAAGATCCCTGTTTTTCTGTGTGATGGGATTTCTCTGAAAAACCTGGTAAAGGGGCTGCGAGAATGACCGGCTGTACCCCAAGTCTGAGAAGACGGGGCATGGCCCAAAATAAAATGAAAATCTCCCAGCCCAGAGTACTTACGCTTTTCAAATATGTAATAAGTTCATCAACGTGATAGAAGGAATTCAGGAAGAAGTACAAATAGAAGAGGTGATGGGGCCAACGAACGCAGAAATAGACTAATTGATATCACAGTGCATACATACCCAAGTAAATAAACAACATAATACCGGGAAAAGCAGAGAGGGCAGTCAGGAAATTATTACACAGGCCCCACCAATGAATGCCATAGAAACATCTACAGTAGAAGTACCTAGCCCAACCATCCCACATGCTGGGCAGACTTATAATATCCAAGTTCCTAGCATAGACAGATCTGTAATCTCAGATGGGGTGGAGAAAGACTCAAGTTTCTGCAGATAATTGGAGTGGGGTGATTTTAAAGGAATAAGCCCCCTCCCCCTCCCAAAAAGAAAGAGCCAACAAAACCCGAGTTGACACATTGGAACAAGGTGAAAAACACATATTACAATAAATATTATCTATTGCAGAAACATATGGTGGATGAAAGGAGCTCTTCCTCAGAAGGAGAAGAGGGGTGGGGGACATCCACAGAGTACATCCCAGAGGAACAAGGGGTCATAGAGATAGGTCTCAAACCCGTGACAGCCACTTCCGCCCAAAAAAGAGAATAAATATAAAAATGTTGAAGTCGGGAGAATTCATGCAAGAGGGTGACCCCCCCCACCCCATATTAGAAGGAATAAAAAAAGAAAAGCCCCAGAAACAGTGATTCCCCATAAAAGCATCGCCATTCGCAGTTATAAAAATAATAATGGAAAAGAAAAGTTTGGAGACTGACGAAAAACAAACGCATTCGGATTAAACAGACGGACAGGAAGAAAACCTGACATAGAATCAAGCGACAATAAGATAGATCAACAGAATCAGGAAAATTAGTGACGGATACAACGGAGAAAACAAACATGGAGACTGACGAATCAAATTAAACATCTGAACAAGATGTTAACAATTGTCATTTGAATTAATAAAATAAGAAATACATTTTTAAACAAATAAGCAAAACATAACCGGCAGATAAAATAAATTGGGAGCAAAAATGGAAGAACAAACTTCCGGATTGCGACCATTAATATAAATGTGGTTAACGAAGAAAAATTAAAGAACTTATTAGAAGAAATAAAGGACTATGAAATAATAATGATACAAGAAACGCAAAATAATATAACAACGGAAATTAAAGCAAAATTGGAGTAAAAAATGAATGCATTTATAATCGCTAGTGATAATCAAGAAAATATTAGGGGTGGGGTAGCAACAATAATCCGTAAAAAATTAAGGACTGTCATTTTGGTAACGTTTACTTTCCTGCACAAAGAATTAAGAAAAAATATTTTTGTAAAGAAAACCAAAGCACATATTTACAGGACATTACAATGGAGAATTTTATAATGGGAGTTTTTTTTTTAATTGGGTGGACGACGATCTAGATAGCAAAACATATTTAACACCAAACGATAAATTAATTAATGCGGATATGAAAGATTTGTTTAAGGGCCCCGAGTGGCCGAGTGGTTTAAAGCGCTTTCCAGTACGGACAACTGCCATCTCACCTGTCTGCTCCGGTTCGAGTCTCGGATTCAGCCAATGAGGGTATGTGACAATGCTTGCCAGCAGCTTCTCGTGGGTCGGTGGTTCTTTCCGGGGTTTTCCCGGGTTCTTTCTCCACCATTAATACTGGCCGCCATGTATAGCCTATCGTGTGCTGAAAAATGGCGTATAACCCCACAACAAATGTTTTAAAAGAAAAACCCACAAACTATTTGATGCATATAGAAGATTGCAAATTTTAAGAAAAGAATTTACGTATGAATATGGTGTAGACCATGCCAGTAGGCTTGAGATGCATACAAGAGTTTAGAATAACTTAGTGTAAAATATAAGACCATAAAATGGTTAATAAAGAAATAATAATGGAGAAAAGGAAAACTTGGGGAGAGGCGGGGCAATAGAAATTAAATAAGAAAATATTAGGGGAAAAGGAATATGAAGAAATTATAACAGAAGGATTAAGTGGTTTTATAAAGGCAACCAAGATATTGAAAATGAATGGATTATCTTAAAATGGAAAATTAAAAACAAAACTCTAAATTATTGTAAAAAAGGAGAGAGAAAATAAAAAATGAGCAACAAGAACTTTAAAGATTTTAGACTTGACAGAGATAGATGAGGAAAAACATATAGCACGGAAACTTCTAAATGAGATTTTAAATGAAGCAAAATGATGGAGGATAATAAGAGTGGGGAAATTTAAAATACTTTACAAAAAGGCAAAGGGGTTATATAAGACGAAAGCATTGAGAAAGGGAAGGGGAGTAGAATCTGGAAAGTATACGTGATTGAAATAATATTTATTCACCAAAAGATTATATATTGAAGTGTATAAAAATACTATCAAGATGTACATGAAGCGAAATCATCATAACACAAAGGCATGTATGATGATTTCATCTCAAATGAGGAAATAAAGAATATCAATTTCATCCCTGGCGAAAGAAAAATCGCCAGGGATGGACGGGCTCACCACAGAATTCTATCAGAAATTCCAAAAAGGAAAATAATGAATGAAAACTAACGTTGAGTTGAAAAAGATAGTGATATTCAGACTAATGTTTTAAACATACAAATCGTGATAGCCTATATAAATCAATCTGGTCAAAAAGGTGCTATGATACTCTTTGAACAAGAAAAGGTTTTCACAGATTAGAACACAACTACATTCAACGGTACTAAAACTATGGCTTCGGGAAAAAAATCAGGAATCTACCGAAATCTTGTACACTTGAATAAAAGCGGGAGTACAGATAAACAGCAATCACGGAAGAATTTGATATTCAAGGGTCAGTGAGGCAGGGATACCCACTGTCCATGCTGTTATCTGTAACAGTAATTTTGATCTTGGACACAAAATAAGAAACAACTCGAAAATAGAAGGAATACACATTCCAAATTTAAAACATGAGTATAAAATGCTCCAACACGAAGCTAATTGCAGAAAATTCTCAAGGATGGAAAATAAAAAAGTTTCAAAAACTCCTACATAGCATTGGAAGCTTTGTATGCATACTGGATAATCCATTCATTTTCATATATATATATATATATGAACATCCTTTTAACTAAAATGCTTGAAGTTTCACTGAAATATAGGCATATTAAAGAAATAGTTTTACAATATATCGATAAACTGTGGGGAGCACACCCAGAGAGAGAGAGAGAGAGAGAAACGTTCGAATGGATCGGGAAAAAAAAAGAAAACTGAATATATATAGCAGGACAAAACAACTGGGGATTAACTGGGAAAATGTGTGGAAGTCATGGGCGGGAATTAAATTCCTTAATTATTAATTTCTTGTATATAAGTTATAACTATTGTACTACCATTTTTAGTTTTCTATGTTTGCTTTGTAGCTTTGGTTTACGCAGTATAATGTACATATTTCTATTATTGTTTGCGACTTAGCAAGGGATTAATATTTGTGATATAAAGCTACATTTTTAAGAAATGCTTAGTACAGTAGGATTCTTATCGATCAGGGTTAGGTTTATTTCTGAATCTGTTGTTTTGGAATTATTGTGCAGATAATGCAATCTGTATAACTTACCGTGTATAACGTCATTATGTTTTACCTTATATGCCCGTGTCATGTCTAGTACATGGTATTGGATATATTTTCAGCAGTCTAGAGTGTTTGGAGTATCCAAAGTGTCCATAGTGCGTAGAGCTGTGTAGAGCTGTCCAGAACTGTCCAGAGCGGTCCAGAGTGTCCAGAGTGTCGCGAATATCCGGAGTGTCCAGAGGATCTGGAGGGTCTGGAGTGGCTAGAGTGACTAGAGTGTCTGTCCAGAGTGTCTAGAGTGATCAGAGTGACCCAAGCGTTCAAAGTTATCGGAGTGATCGGGGTCGACGTGGTGCAAGCTGTAAAGCCAACGACAGGAATTAACCTTAGCAGCTGTGAAGCTAACCTGGAGCAGTCGTGGAGCTGAAATTAAGTGTGCTGATGACGGTGTGTATCTCCTTACACATAATCTTTAGGCCGCGAGCTAATTTTGGGGTTCGTAAAACCCATTGTATCTTTCAGGACTGTAAACATGATTTGTGTATCTCTCCCTTTTTGTTTGCATAATTTCACTATCTAAGTGATTTCATTTTACTACATGAGTAAAATTCTACATTGTTTACTAGCTGAGTAAACTATATCCATCTTTTCATTGTGAAATCACTATAAACCATTCACCCCTTGTCTTTGTATTTTGTAAAGTAATTTATTTGTATTTTTCATTATTAAGTCTGTGTGTTCTTATGTTAATCAATCCAGTATTTGTAATATATACAAACACGCATCATTCATAATTAATGGCTCATTCAAGTCATTCATATTTGAAAATTCTATTTATATCATCGTCAAAAGTGTTCTGTTTTGAATCCGGAAAACGCACCCGGTTATCTTGTTACAGTGGGAATGGTGCTTGTAGCCTCTATCGATGATGGCATTTGTTATAGTGAATGTAGCCGGTATCGATGATGGCGATCGTTATAGTGAATGTTGCCGGTATCGATGATGGTGGTGGGCAGGATGTTTGAAGCCGGTTTTGATGGTGGTGGTGGTTTCTGTGAATATAGCCCATATCGGTGATTGTGGTGGTTATGGTGAATGTAGCCGATATCGATGATGGTGATGGCTATGGTGAATTAGCATGTGTCGATGATGGTGGTGGTTTATGTGAATGTAGCCGATATTGATGATGGTGGTGGTTTCTGTGAATATATCCGATATCGATGATATTGGTGGTTATTGTGAATGTAGCCGGTTGATGATGGTGGTGGTTATTTTGAATGTAGCCGATATCGATGATGATGATGGTTATGGTGCATTAGCATGTTTCGATGATGGTGGTGGTTTCTGTGAATGTAGCCGATATCGATGATAGTGGTGTTTATTGTGAATGTAGCCGGTGTTGATCATGGTGGTGGTTTCTGTGAATGTAGCCGATGTCGATGATGGTTGTGGTTTCTGTGAATATAGCCGATATCGATGATGGTGTTAGTTTCTGTGAATGTAGCCGGCATTGATGATGATGACGGTTATGGTGAATGTATTCCTCAAGAGCATTGGCGTACTCGTAATTAATTAACTCTTTTATGGTATTATAAAATCTGTATTATTTTGTTGGCAAGATTTATATTGTCTCGTACTAATGCTCTAGTCTGAACATTATGGAAGTGTGTTCGGGCATATACGAAATAAACTATATCTCATTTCAACCCATGATAACCTCGTTTGGAAGTCAGCGCTCTGTAGGTATATATTAGGCATATGGCTGCAAGTTTGCAATGCACTTGCGTCAAAGATGGCATCAGAGCAAGACGTATATACAGTTGACATTACAGATGTAATGTATTATCCGTTCAGAGCTGAAATGCGTCCGATGCAAGAGGATCATAGATATAGATCCGAAGGCAGCGGTCTCAACGACTTCCAAGGCGGAAACCATGTACCATGTTATGGCTTATCTCCTATGTCAAACACCCAGCCACATATGCCAGATGCAGGTCATATGTGTCATCCGCAGGAACTTCCAATGCATCCGATGCATGGGTATCACGGATATATACCTCGAGGCAACGGTCACGACATCTACCAAAATCAAAACTCTGCACCGTATTATGACGTTTATCCAATGCCCAGCAACCAGTCAAATCTGCCTCCAGTGATCACCAATCAGCCGTATGCATATTCCGGACCAATAGATCCATCAGGCCAATGGAGTTCTCATACACCAGTAGCTGCACCGACTATACACCCCACTAAAGACACAAAACCGCAGACTAAACTGATGATAATTTTCAAGAGAATGATTTCGGTCATTTTCATGCTGGCGGATATCATAATGGCATGGATTCAACTTTCCGAGCTGGAAGAAGCAGGTGGCAACGTAGTATTTAGCACAAAACGAGTGGAGTTCAGTTGCCCTAAATCACAGTCCGCTGTTTTGGTTTATATCTTTGTTTTATGTTTAAGTACTCTGTACACCATATTACAAATCATCAACCTCATTGGAGAAACGATATATGAAGTAACTGGAGAAAACGAAGTAACTGGAAAAAATGAAGTAACAGGACAAAATGAAGTAAATGGACAAAATCATGTAACTAGAAAAAAGTGTGGAATAAAGCGTGGTTATCGGTTCGTTCATGGTTTTAACGAAGTTGTCATGAAAGTCTCAGTCAAGGACATTCCGCAGGCCCTTTTGATGATTATTGCTACATCTAACAGCTGTGTATGCACCGTTCCCTCTGAAAGATGGGCAAAACTTATCGGAAGCTATTTCGTCGCAAGATTGTCTTCTTGCATCCGGACGGGAACCTGCAGACAGGAGGTAAAGGAGTATAAGTGCAACGGTGAATGCTGTTGCTGCTGTGGCGGTAAATGTTGTCCCGATGAATATGGCTATATGTGCTATTTGTGTTACTTGCCCATTTGTACCAAAGAATTCAAACCATGCGTGCCTGTCCTCATTTGCACGTACTTAGGTTGCTGCAAAAATGGATGCTTCAACTTTGAACCTGGCGATAAAGATCCAAAGTTTGCCCTAGATATATTAGATAAGCTGTATCACTACCAGACTATTCTAATGATAGCAAATATTATTGTAATGCTTTTGAAATGCCACTAAAAATAATGCGTTTGAATACCAGACTGATGAACATTCACCTCCCCCTTCCTGTATATATCTATCCTCTTCTCACAAGCTAAATTTCCTTTACCATGATTTCAACATCAGTATTGTTTTTATTTAATGTTATTTTGCATTAAATAATCTGACAATAACTTATCCCAATGAACGTTTTTAGCATGATATGAAATATATTATATTGATACATGGCAATTGCCAGTTTATCTGTTTCTCGGGAAAAACCCCGGGTCAATCAAAAAGGGATGGTGAGATTACTTGTTGCCGACTCTCCGTCATAGTGGCATTTCCATCAATACGGCATATGAAAGAGGAAACATAATTTAGAATGGTATTGGTGTGATTACACTCACGTCTTTGTTTGCGTGACTGGTACTCAGATAAAGTGGGAAATACTGCCTTTTCAGTGTGTGTAATTAATTACATATTGTAAGAAATCTTTCTTGTTGATATTGCATCGAAATATTTTTTGTAGACACTGTAAGATCCTACAGATATGACTCAATTGTTTGTTATGATAACACATAAAATGTATAGGTACGGTCAAAAGAAAGAACAAAAGAAAACCGAAACATAACTAGCAAAAAGAGTATATAAAAAAACTGAACTTAAGTTTCTTGGTAAATAATGTAGCATCTTTTATTGCTATCTCACTTTTAAGAGCCCGCAATAAATAGAACATAAACTACGCATATAGCGTTTTGGAAACAACATTGCTGATATTAGGAATCAAAACGTACACTTTACTTATGGGCTGCAAAGCGACAACAACAAAAAAAAAATGGTTTCAGTGTATATTTCAGTGGTTTTGAATCCCCGTTGTAAGAGAGTTACCTTTCCTTTCAAAAGATACTACAGTACTAATATCTACCAATGCGGCTGATATCAGAGTGTCTGACAAATATATCTTAAAATGAAAGTAAATTCAAAACGGAAAATATAGTACCTTAGGAATCTAAGTTTGAATAAAAAATATTACCTGCACAGCATACTTAATTTATCACCATCAATTCTTTTCACTTTTACAATATGCAGATTTGGATAAAATTCTATGCATGAATATAACTTTTTATTAAACACAAATATGCCCCTCCCCCCCCCCCCCCACCGCCCACACAAAAACACATAAGCTAAGGTAATCTTTGAGTGTAATTATTAGCACATAATTATAATGGTGTTTATAATTATACGAATATCATGTCAGTCAGCCTTAATTAGTACATCTGTATTCAGTCAGCACTGCCAAAGAGAGTCTTTTCAGAGACGGTCATTTGTGTCAATCGGCCTTATTTACCTACTTGTTAAGTCAGACACTGCCAGAGAGAGGGCTTTTGGTTTAAATTGTGTCAGTCAATGTAACTTACTGCATATCCATTTAGTCATGATCGTCTGACTTGGTGGCGTTCCGAAAGAGTAATTGATGTTATAAATAAGAGTCCTGGAATGATTTAAATATTACACATGCTCTGGTTTAAGTGTGAAAATGTATCATGTGCTGTAGAAACAGATAACAAAATAATTGAAAACATAAAAGGCGATAGACTATAGACTTATAAAAATCAGTTTTGCATTTTCATTATTAGAATAAACAATCAGAACGTGCAGTTTGAGTAAATAGAGAAAATTGTTATCACTGAATGTGTAACTCATTTCTTTGTGTATGGGGTGTTGAATAACGAATACAGGTAAGCAAAACAATATTTAGGTGCAATAAGTGTTAACGTCTTAGCAAGCTCTCTCTCTCTCTCTCTCTCTCTCGACCGATCGATCGATAGGAGTGTTAAAATATTTGGCGGTTAATGTTAATCTTGATTGGCTAAGGTGAGTGTTCCCTGACGAAATTCTAAGGAATCTTCTTCGTGACATTAGTCCGTCTAAGTTTTTCTGTGGAATAGGAAGATTCTAGACCGCCTTAGGTAATAGCTCTTCTGGACAATATCATTGTATGACCCTTATTTCAAATGGCCCGAGATTTCCAAAATTTGTCTTGACTTTTCTCAACCCTGTCATTTTCTACACTTAACCGTACGTAGCCCATTTTATACCAAATTTAACCGAGTTGCTTTATACTCCAGCCAATCAAACGCTGGTGGGTACATGTAAAAAACAAAATGGCGTCCATTGTTGTCTAGAAATATTTCAGAAATAAAATTACTTAAATGATTGAAATTTATATGGAAATTATCCACAGTCTTTCAAAAACAAATCTGATAAACTCATATGAAACGCCTTTTATTATAGTGATGTTTCGCATGCACAGAAATAGTTTGAACAACTTGCTCTTTGATTGTCAGGATTAAATTTGTTTTCTTCGACACCGTTTCCTTACTTTAACTTACATGTACATGCCCACATGTAAACAGCTCAAAGCTACTCTCCCATACGGGTTTGAAATCCGCCCTGGTTTCCAGAAAATAAGACAGGATGGTTCCAATATTAAATTTCGTCAATATCTTGAGGCAGCATCGCTGTTGAACATGGATTTTCCAACTCGATAAACGATGTTGAAGTAGTTACAGAATTTGATGATGATGCTGAAGCGTCCACCCTTTGTCAGGATTAAATTTGTTTACTTCGACACCGTTTCCTTACTTACATGTACATATCTAGATGTAAACAGCTCAAAGCTACTGTCTCGTATGGGTTTGAAATCCGCCCGGGATTCCAGAAAATAAGACAGAATGGTTCCAATATTAAATGTCGTCAATATCTGTGGCAGCATCGCTGTTGAATATGCATTTTTCAACTCGAGAAACGATGTTGAAGTAGTTACAGAAGTTGATGCTGATGCTGAAGCGTTAGCCATATTTTGCCCACCACCTACTGAGTGGCTATTACAGTCAGCTGACCACCCGCCACGTGATCAAAATTCCGAGCAAATTACGAAGTTCATCGAAGTCTGCGTGAAATGGACTACTGTCATACTCGTCGGCCTGTTATCCCAACGGGTCTTAGATAAAATCCACTCCAGCCCTAAACAGAGTATATCCCATCCTTCAAAATCAGTAATTTATTATGGAGCTTAGCCCATTCGATAGTCTTAATTGTTACATATCAGTTTTACATCGACAAATAAAATGCGAAAATATCTAGAAAATTGTGTACGTGATAAATTTCTTTATGGCATGTTAATTAATATTCATTAGAGTGACACTAACAATTGTCTGTATGTTGTATACGTTTAGTGAGTGCAGTTTACTTGCCATTTCGTTTCAGATTGTGATGAGAATACTGTAAGTGATTGACACGTGCCTTTATTGTTATCCGTAATTTGAAGACAAAGGTGTATTCTCAATTTGTGAAATTCAGGGGTAAAATAAGCTTGTGTATTCCTTAAGATGAATTTTGGAGAGATATCCAGGTTTGCACTGCCTATATATGGCTTGTTTGTGCAAGTGAGAGTCTAGTTTTAAGTGAGTCTATAGATATGGCTTTAGCTCAGTAGGTAAATATGTGTGGAGCTATTTTGAATAGGGCAGTAAGACTAGAGTGGGTAGAGAACAGGATGACAAAATACAGTTAGTCGGTGAATTTAAGTCGATTAGTAATGAGGAGTGAGGTGACGATGTGACTAAGGTATCTGAATGTGTGGAGCTCAGTGTTACAGGATACAAGGCAAAACAAGAGACGGAGCAAGAATAAGAAAGAGAAAGAGAAAAGAAGAGAGATCTCGAGTTGGCCAGACGTCAGGACTAACAAGTAGGCTTTCTGAAGACGGGCGACTGATTCAGATCACCATGCCCATGTTCAACGGCAAGGAAGAAATCTTTGACACATTTTTGACTCAGTTCGAAGAGTTCGCACTTTGTTCATCAGATTAGCACACACCAATGGACTATAAACACATCAGCATTCTTGCATGGGGCCGCAAAAGACGTATACTATAATATGACGCTGAATGATGCCCTGAAGAAAGCGCTACTACGGCATTATGAACTGTTGGCTGAAAGTTTGCAAAATTTCAAGAGTTGTCAAATGAATTACAGAAACTCATGCACGCATACAGGTGCTTTTTGACAAAGTGATCAAATTGACGTTAAAATTGGGTGTAAGCGAATAAAATTTTGAAAGAACTCGTTTTAAGCACGTATCGGAAAGAATTAATCATGTTCGTAGAGGAGCGTGACCTCTTGACCTTAGAAGAATCCTACATTGACTTTGTCCTTGGCGACGCGTTAACGTCAAAGTAACCTGAGAAGGTGGCGTCGTTACTCCAAGACTACTCAAGCACCTTAACAGAACCACCAGGGAAGACGAATGTTACAAAATAATCAATATTTGCATACAGACCCTTCAAGGATATTAGTTTCTGCGTCGTACAGTTATATATCTAAATTTCTTCTGTATACCTGAAAGAGCTCGATAGCCGTGTGGGTAAGGCGTACGGACAAACGTTAAATGTACTAGTGGAAACTATTTCATGTGTTCTAGTGAAGAAACATGCGATATGCATATTATCTTGCGTTCCTGCACAGATGATGTTATAATGGGGGGGGGGGGGAAGCATATGCGAGCATTGAAAAAGACGTCATATACTTGTACAGGTAATTTAAAAAAACAAATTCTTGGTGCAACTCGGCTGGCACATCGAACCTCAAAGTGGTTCGCTTAGGGGGTGTATTTTATTACGAACTCTTAGCGATCCAACAATTTCAAAATTGAAAATTAACCTGGACAGCCCTGAATCTATAAAATTTCCTTTTCGCACTTAGCGATTCACCAGGGGGCATAACGGAAGAAACACATATAAAAATTACCCAAGATACGATATATTTAACGTCATTAAACCGGGTCGTAGGGTACTCACATTAAAAAGCATGTATAGCGATCTATGCTAACACATTAAACCTAACTAAATCATCAATCGTTTCCAGCTGAAACATTGTCAAAGCCGGGTAAGGACTTTCTGCGTTGACAACATATATCCGAAAGTAAATGTACTTGTTAACTGTGTTGGCATCAGCGATAGTAAACTATTGACTAGTTGAGATATAAACACCCGTTGCGCTATACAGATTTGTCCATGTGGTGTTATATATCGATCCCTCGAACTACCAATTGTATATACCACTGACACCACGCATTTGATCGTCCTCGTAAATGAAACCTCCTTATTGCAACTGTATCAAAGCAATGAATTGTGATCTAACAATTCATTGTTTTTCCATATGTTGTCCACTCAGGACCTCAAGATATAACACTGTTAAATGAAAGAGAAACATTTTGGATTTTTGCAGGATTTTGTGTTGACACCGTTTCAACAAAACCCCAAATAGTATCTGTCGAATCAATAAGGTGTGGAATATATCCGACGTTACCGTGAGCTCTTTTTTTGCTGCCAACAACACTATCAACATAAAGGTTTTTGACAAGATCTGATACAGCAACAGGAAAGTATGTTTACATTATTGTATTTGCTACCACGTCGATGGCTCCTGTGATTCTAGCTTCAGTTCGTTTAACGTAAAGAGCATCAGTTGATGTACCTGCGATTGCAAGATAATTATTTGCTGCCGCGTTAACATACAGCTTACTTTTCAAATCAAATGCGGCTACTGGATTATAAGTTGCTGTTATCTTGTTCGACCCCATGTTCAGCGTACCTGTCATTGTGTTGACGGATTTTGCTACTAGTATTGAGGTATAACTGGTGATCATATCACCGACGAATACAATGCACGTGCCAGATATACCAAGCACATGTTTCGATGCGGAATTGGCAAGCTTTTAAAATGTAAAGAAGTATAAAATCAGTCTGTTATCCACAATGAAGGGCAAGGCGTGGATAAATCTACTAACGAAATATGTTGCCAAAAGAACTTCGCTTAAGAAAAAAGTTGAACAAGAACGTGTTGGACAACAACGAACCGCAGATGAAGCTGCTAGACTATTTAAGACAATCACCGAATCTCTACTTGGAAAGTAACGCGGCATCGATAAAATATCAGAGGAAGCTCTAGAAAAATGAAAATAGAAAAGTCTGAGAGTACTACTTGAAGAAGGACAAAAGAAAATTGGCGAGGATATTATTTCAGACTTCTTCCGAACATGAATACGTAAAAACACAGCAACAACAATCGTATGATGATAGTTCAATGCAAAATAAATTCATCGCAAGGAATCAAATTCAACTTGAATAAAATTTAAGCCAGTTCCAGGATGTAATGGCTATAGGATCTGAAAAAATTATTTTAAGTGTAAGACATACAAAAAAACCTATCAGCAAGTTTAAACCAGAATATGCAAAAGACTACTTGGATTTTCTAAAGGAAACTAAGATTAATATCGACCTGACAAAAAGGTTAAAATTGAGCGACGATGAATATGATGATATACCTGAACCTGAACCTTACATTGAGGAATTAGAACATTTTTATTATATGATCAGCGATGAGGGAAAGCTTGTTAGTTTTTCCCAAAGTGTCAACTTTGATGAGAATGTTGTTAATCTTGCGAAAGATCATATGAATGGTAATACAGCAAATAATATATATCGAACAATAACAAAACTTAAACCAAAAAAGTGTAAGACCGCTATAAAAATCGTTTGGAACAGTTTTAGTTGAAGCTTTAATTGAAAAATATTTAAGAAAATGATGAAAAATTATTTTATACTCGTCTGATTCTTATCTCAAAAAAGATCTACCTCAATGTCCAACAACAAGGTAAACAAGGTGAACAAAGTAAATCATATGACTCAGATGTTTCATTTAAATCAATTAAAGGTGAGGATCTTTAAATCGGCAGCTAATAGTATCGGTCTACGAATGCCGATAATCGCATCGAAGGAAGCTGAAAACACTAGCGTATAATTTGACAATGAAATAGTTGAAATACTTGATCATCTGAGATCAAACTGATCTTTATCTACGGACAAGAATTATGTATTACACAGCGATTTGATTCGCTAACGCAAACCGTGAATATGTTTTATCTGCGAAAAATAAATAAAAATGTAAATGAAATTGCTACTTGACTCATCTCAAACAACGTAGAACAGCGCAAACTTTTCAGTATTTTATAATCATGTTATCGAACTTGATCCTTGGAGTCCAAAGCAATATGAGATCAGATTTGTATCCGCTAATGTATGGCACTCTATGGCAAATGTTAAAACTAACGTCAACCATGTTCAAAGCAATATGAGATCAGATTTGTATCTGCTAATATATGCCACTCTATGGCAAATGTTAAAACTAACGTCAGCGATGATTGTACGTTCGGGTTGAAAACCAATGGTGTTATCGAGGTGAAATCTGTTAAGATACCACAAGGCGCATACAACGTCATATATATCAACAAAACAATGACATATCTTATAACCGCTGGCAGTAGTGGTATGTCATCCAATAATTTCGAGATCATTTTGGACTGCAATACGCTACGAATAAGACTAACACTATTACAAAATTCCATTCACATTGTGAAAGTCATATACATGCATTATATTAACATTAGTGAGAGTTGTATACATGCATTATATTCACATTAGTGAGAGTCGTATACATGCATTATATTCACATTAGTGAGAGTCATATACATGCATTATATTAACATTAGTGAGAGTTGTATACATGCATTATATTCACATTAGTGAGAGTCGTATACATGCATTATATTAACATTAGTCAAAGTCATATACATGCATTATATTAACATTAGTGAGAGTTGTATACATGGATTATATTCACATTAGTGAGAGTCGTATACATGCATTATATTCACATTAGTGAGAGTCGTATACATGCATTATATTCACATTGGGGAAAGTCATATACATGCATTATATTCACATTAGTGAGAGTTGTATACATGCATTATATTCACATTAGTGAGAGTTGTATACATGCATTATATTCACATTAGTGAGAGTTGTATACATGTATCATATTCACATCAGTGAGAGTCGTATACATACGTCATATTGCCATTAGTGAAAGGCATATACATGCTTTATATTCACATTAGTGAAAGTCACATACATGCATTATATTCACAGTGGGGAAGGTCGTGTATATACATTATATTCACATTGGGAAAAGTCGGATACATGCATTATATTCACGTTAATGAGAGTTGTATACATGCATTATATTCACATTAGTGAGAGTCGTATACATGCATTATATTCACATTGGGGAAAGTCATATACATGCATTATATTCACATTAGTGAGAGTCGTATACATGCATTATATTCACATTGGGGAAAGTCATATACATGCATTATATTCACATTAGTGAGAGTTGTATACATGCATTATATTCACATTAGTGAGAGTTGTATACATGCATTATATTCACATTAGTGAGAGTTGTATACATGTATCATATTCACATCAGTGAGAGTCGTATACATGCGTCATATTGCCATTAGTGAAAGGCATATACATGCTTTATATTCATATTAGTGAAAGTCACATACATGCATTATATTCACAGTGGGGAAGGTCGTGTATATACATTATATTCACATTGGGAAAAGTCGGATACATGCATTATATTCACGTTAATGAGAGTTGTATACATGCATTATATTCACATTGGGGAAAGTCATATACATGCATTATATTCACATTAATGAGAGTTGTATGCATGCACTATATTCACATTAATGAGGGTTGTATACATGCATTATATTCACATTAACGAGAGCTGTATTCATCCATTATATTCACATTAGTGAAAGTCACATACTTGCATTCACATTTAGTTTGGGTGTACTTATATTTCTCACTTGCTTTGGGGCTAACACATCAAGTATTACATTGTTCATATTTGTTGTGGACGGAGAGAAAGATTAGCTATAAACTTGTGTTTGTATTCTTTTTGTGATAGCAAGAATACAACTTATGTTGGAATTTGCTCTATTGTACTGACAACTTAATTAGGTCAATAGTTTCTACCTGTTTCCATATTACTGTAACAAGATTATAATGATAAACTGTTTTCTTTATACAAGGCATATGTTCAATATTTGGCTCCTAAATTTGTTTCAGATCATACATTGCCATAATTTGTGAAATATACGGTACACACGTTTTAGGCGATACCTTCTTAAAGACTTTATTTCTTTGTCAACTTATTTTGTATATATAGGTCTTCTTTGGAATTGATATAAACACTTTTTACATGTTTCTGTAAATGTTACACTTAGTTGCAGTCGTTATCTTTGGTCGTACAACTAAATGCTGCATACATTTCATTAGTATTTGAGACCTTTTCAATAATAAAATTACAGACAATATTTTCTTTACTCCTACTACAATTTTTGAGGATATTTTCTTTATTCCTACTACAATTGAAAACTTCCGCGAGTTAATCATAGTGACAATATAGCGAATATTACATTCGGTATCAATGTCTCAGCCATTTTGAAAGTTCATTGTTGGAAGGGGATGGCAATATTTTACTCATCTCCTCTTCATACTGCATAGCCATGACCATATAAGGACAGAGAATGCAATATGGCTGGCATGCTACATAAATATTTGCGACTGGAATCAGGATATATCGGATGACTCAACAGCAGGGGCGTGTTATGGGTCCGATGCATGAGTATCACCGGATAAAACCCAAAGCCATGTTAAATATTTTCCCATTGTTAAAGAGAAGTACTGCCCTCACTCCTAACTCCATGGCGTATTTCTAATGGGAAACAGACAGTCAGCTATTTTCTATGGGATTACCTGTAAGTTTGTTCGAGCCAAATCAAGCCATTTGGAGAATAAAATATTCAGAAAAATTGAATTAATAGTTCCTACGCTGAACACACACATATACCTGAGGACATTATTCACAATAATGAAGTATGATTTCTGGAATTTTCGTAGCTTCAGCTTTTCTTTAGGAGTGATTCGTCCCTCCGCTGGTACAAACGCATTCAAATCTATTAAACAAGCAAATTACTTTTCTCTTTCAGAATAACGACTTGCAAATTGAACAAAAACCTAGCTCGATCCAATGTGTATAATGTCATCTTGTGACATGCTTTCTGCGTCTATATGGAATCAACATCAGGGTTATTGTTTTAGCTTAGATCACTTTCTGAGTGCTTTCTTGCTTCTTGTGTCAGATTATATGGTAAATGAAAGTACCACAACCAGTTTCGAAAATCATGTCACTGCGATTTATGTCTTGTACTAACCTTCGTGCCACTACTGCTAGCAAGCTCATCGAACTTAGCATGAGGATGCATCACGAGGACTTCAGTATGTTTCAGATACAACTAAATCACTGTGACCTAGATTTCCTCATGATGTGCTTCATTACAGCTCTTTGTTTTGCTGTGTTTCTTAGATATTACAGTGTCACTTTCCATTGTATTTGGAGCAAACCTAAGAAAAGTGACCATATAGGTAAGGACAATCTTCTCATTCGAAAATCTGCACAGATTTAAATTGCATCCCTTGCAGATCTTTACATCTTTGTTACATTTAGGGCCTATGTATTGTTGAATATATTGAATTTGTTTTATGTCTACTTTTCACTTGGATATATATATATATATATATATATATATATATATATATATATATATATATATATATATATATATATATATGGGTCTAGTGGTGGAATAACGTGTGAACAAATCTCGTCGAATGATATAGACAAACTTGTTCTATAGCACAATTATGACCTACATTTACAAACTATATAGTCTCTATAGAAACTTAAAGACAGAGATAGACGCACATGCCCTAATGGTCGTAAGCGTCCTAAATTCAAACAGTCAGTCTAGACAGAGAACATAATTTATAAATATCATTACCTCACAAAATTTTAAATCTTCACACATGGGCTTCATGACGAACAAGTTAAACAAAAGGCGAGTAGCAGAGCACTTTTCTTTAACTGGCGAACCTTTCAGCGACTGTGATTGCCAACAACCATAACTAGAGTTTCAAATACAAGAAATAAAATGAAACTTACTGGATACGCCACATAACAAAGTTTTAATCACATGCAATAAATTCATTAGCAAATGCTTCCTTATTTTTTTTTTCATTCACTTAACGACAATTACTTTGTTTTGATATGTCTCTTTTGTATTGATATCTTTACCTGCAGGGATTTGTAATTAGAGGACAAGAAATGATCTGGTACGTTAACCTTTCTGCCTATTGTCATTTCTAGTTGCCTCTATTTTGCAATTTACTCTTCAACATGGACTCTGTGAAAGTCGATACATTTAGGGTACTAACAGAAAGAACTAAAATTTTCGAACTCTTTTATGCTACTATTTTACAGTTATATTGTTATAAATATCATAATAAATTCCTTAAAAACACAAACCAGGGCAGTTTTGAAAGGTTTTTTATTTATAGTTATATCTCTCAGTCTGTCTGTCTCTATGTGTGTGTCTGTCTCTGTCTCTCTCTCTGTCTCTCTCTGTCTCTCTCTCTCTCTCTCTCTATATATATATATATATATATATATATATTAATTACGAAAGATTTTCTGCCAGCTTTTACGATGAGGTGGAGAGAGAGAGAAGAGAAGAAAGGAAGTTCAATCCTCTTGAAAGAGGTGTCACTTGATGATGTGGAAAATACAGCTACATGTTGGGGAAGCTTGGCATGAGAGAGTACACGGGTCGAGCTGTAAAGACAAAAGTCTGTTTGAGCCTCTGGCCAGCAAAGCTTTATTGAAATACTCGACATATAAACTTACATTTCAATATGAAACTACAACAAACTCAATTTTCGGATATAAGGAATACGTATAAAACTATGATATTCTTTCACTTACCAACATCATACTTGTATAATAACTGCCGTTTAGAATGTAATACAGATAATTAAATATCGAATAAATTCATTATAGCAAAATAATCTAAAATTCAATATTTCAGACTAATACCGTAATTGAAATATATTTTACTGAATTTATTCTAAAAGGTCAACATATTAAACTCTATTACTTAAAGAGTATTTTATTTCTAAATTAACTATTACTGAGTATGAAGTTGGTAGCGAACGTTGCTTTTACTATAATCAATAATATAATTATAAATTAATATAAGTTCTTCAAACAAATAAACTTTCAGATACATTATATTAAAGAATAGCAAAGAAATATTAAAATAATCTAATGTTTAAACATACTGATGTTAGGTTAACATCTTAACACTACAAATTCTTATAACACTAAAAGTCTTATACTGTGAAAAATTGTACATAGATCATAATCTTACCTGTAAAGACAAAAGTCTGTTTGAGCTTCTGGCCAGCAAAACTGATGTCAGCCCGTGGCTGGGGCTTTATATACCCGTTTCTTAAGATAACGCCAAATATGGCGCGCTCCTAGCTCTTGCGTTGGCCAGAATCTCAAAGTGAGGCTTCGTAGTCTCTTACAGATTATTGTCTAGGTCTATGTACATTATTACGTAGGTACTTCTGCAAGATCAGCACATTTGCCCTCTATAGGAATCTTTGGAATCTGTCTAGTTCACTATTTACGTAACCTAATGAATGTACTTTTTTGTGCTGAGTCTGAGATACAAGTAATGTGTGTATAAGACGGTTCGTACTTGATCATAATAGCGTAATCATTTTTGAATAGTAGTATATAATTGTAACACGAATAAATGGATTCAATCTCAATATATTTTAGTAGAAAATTGCTTCGAATATGATTTATCAATTTACTTCTAATACAATTTAATCAAAACTTACTCTTAATACAATTTAGAGGAATTTTCAATCTTGTCACTTGTACTAAAAAATTCTGTCCAAATATATATATATATATATATACACATGGGAAGCAGTTTCTTCCGACTTAATTGGATACCATTCAGTTACCTCTGATTCCATTCCTTTGTACAGTCGTTCTTCTCTTGTTGTTTGATTTTTTCTTCATCGAATATACGTAGTGCCAATTATGAGATGTCGCGTGCGGAAAGAAGGCGTTACCATCAACAAAACAAACAAAACCAATACGATTCATATCTTAAAGGGCTAGGTAAATCTTATCTGAATAAGGAAAGGGTTGTTTGATCAGTTACTTAATTGTGTAATCATATAAAGTTTGAAAACATTTTATATTTTCCTAGTAAGTCTTCTCTTCTTGGGTAAGAATTATCTAGCCAAAATTGTGGGCAATAGGAGGCGCGTGATCTATATCCTGTAGTTCCCTTTGCTGTACTGAGTGATGTGATCCAATCCCTCTCTCAGTTGCCGGGGGGTGGGGGGTGGAGGGCGTGGGGAGACGAATACAATTTCAGTACGATTTTAAAAGATCTGTCTGAAGTCGATTTGAGGTCAACGTGTTAATAAGATATCGCAAGCAATTGTTTCGACTGGTAGACAAACCAGCTGGACAGAAGCCAAGTAGCAGAAGACCTTTATTTCCCTGCCATGCTGACTGCAGTAGCCGACAACTATAACATAGACGGACACAATAACAGATGCATATAATATAGGCTAGACAGACAAAATAGAACGACAGGTAGGAAAAGATAACGAACAGACATGCAACGAAGTGACAGACGATTGAATCTGCATCGTCCGACGAGACGGTGATGAGCAATTATCGAAAGGTTGGCTGAAGATAATATCGATAGACAAACTCGACATGATGAAGAAATAAAATACATAGATACGTACGTACATGCGTATATATTCTTATATATATATATATATATATATATATATATATATATATATATATATATATATATATATATTTATTTATTTATTTATTTTATGCTAAGCAGTGAATAACTTGATTTTCTAATGAAAATATTATTGATATTTCACTGCAGTGAAAAAATAACAATATTTTTTCACTACCGGAACTACTTTTTGGGGTCAGAACATACTTACCTCCCTTTGATTTTGCACCTTAGCAAATTAATAGTTAATAATTAGCAGATTAATAATCCCTGTCTGTTATCCTTGAAACTTGTAGTTTGTTATTCTGGAAATATCAGTTAATTTTCATCAATCTGATGTGGAACTAATTTTGTGCGCATGTACACATAGCACAGCAGAACATGTACGGTAAACAGCTAACATTACCGTAAGAAATCTTCTCATTCACAGTGTCACAAACTTTAGGTAGCCAACGTATGTGAGCATAAAATAAAAAGAATATTTGCTTGAAACGAGTGAATAACGGATACATTTCATCTCGTGGGTGAAAAGCTCTAGCATTTTCACTCGTGGCTATGCCACTCGTGAAAATACTGAGTTTTTCACCCACTCGATGAAATATATCCATTATTCACTCGTTTCAAGCAAATATCCTCTATATATATATATATATATATATAAGTTTGTATTTTCCGATTCCAAATGTCATCTCAAATTAACAATATTATTGCAGTACCGCGACTTCTTCGTTGTGTGAATTCCTTCTCCCAATGGATTAATACAGTGATATCGCGACATGAGTTTGAGATTTCGATAGTTTCGATTGTTAAGCTCGCTTTTACAACCCAATAATTTGCCACTTTTACAATAGTCGTCACATGCGTGTGTATACAGTACGACATAATGAAAGGAATTTCTAAGGCTAGCATCAACGACTGTGCGTAGCAGAATCGTATGGAGCAAGAGTGTAAATGGTGTTCATTATTTTAAAATGCAAATCATATACCTTTTAGAAGTATAAAGGGCGACAAGGTGACACTGTCAAAATACTACCATCGCAGGTGCAGTCAATTCGGTTTTTGTTTATGCATCGTCATTGTTGTCGCTGTCTACATTTCTCAAGCTATATTCTTTACAAAGACATTCGATGCTGTTCGCTTATTAGCGTACATGATTTTATCATTTGGTCACGTGTGTGTGTGTGTGTGTGTGTGTGTGTGTGTGTGTGATTTGAATTTGTATCGTAGCTTTATAAATTTTTCAGTCATATAGCAAGAATGTCTGTAGTGTGGCAGATTATAGTGATGTCTAGCACTGGGGCAACATGCCGCATATATGTAGCATCATCTCCCACCAAGTATCTTTATTTTGACACCAGGCCGACCAGTCCTAGGAACAACCTCTAAATGCTGAGAACCAGGCGAGGCAGCTGTAGGTACCATTTATATCAGTCTTTGATATGATTCGGTTAGGGTTCGAACCCCCACCCACCCACCCACCACATCCCAGGCGGACTCTTTAATCACTAGGCCACTGGAACGTTCCGAAGCCTCTGAAAAATCGCTGCATTGAAAGTTTTAGCAGGTTTTAAGGAAGCTTTATTTTCGCCCGTAAACATATTCTGAGGCATGTTATCAGGCTTTATATGAGTTAGCATAGCTCGAGAATCTGCAAAACATTGCTTATTACGGGCAACTTCAAAGAGATAACTGTTATGGGGCATGATCTTAGAACAGTGCCAGAAGATTTTTTTGAGGCAAAAACATCATTTATTGCGCACTCTAACAATGCCAGCACCATCAACCAAGTCATGCGAAATAATAAAGACCTTTATTGGGGTTATGCGAACAACGCTATACGATTCATCGGCCTTTGATCGAATTATATCTATCATACCCCGTTGTAAAAGACTAAAACTTTCAAAAATTCCTTTCAAACTCAACCTCATCTATACCAGCATTCATAAGTGCCGCCGATACCAATATAGTAAGTGAGTTCATTTAGATTTAAACCGAAAGCCTAATTCGGACATGTTCATAAACTTAGCATTGAGTTCTTTATTAACTATTTATCTTACACGTTACTTTCACGAAAGAGCTGCCAGCCGTAACGCAGCAAAGCTCTAGTGAGACAGGGCAAACCCACCAAACATAAAGCTGTACCCACAATACAAACCGTACGTCTGGCCGCCATGATTTTGGATTGGGTTGAGCTAACCCCTTTACACACCCTATTACCTTGTTTATACTTTTTTTTACAATGTTCTCTAATAGCTGACCTCGTCACAGTTACAATGCGTGGGCGACATGCTTGGGAAACCGCCTTGCCATATCACTCGCGGCTTTAAAACTCGTTCAGGTAGATAAGCGATCGATATGGCGGTATATTTTCTTTGGCGTCCTCGGCCATGTAGGCCTTCTGCTCCGCAGTTATGGTTCATGATTTGGATCCTTTACTTTTTGCGCTGGATTCGATGTAGCTAAATCTGTGTAGGACTCACACCACAAAAGTCTTGGTTCATAGTTTACAATCCTTGGCTGGGTTTCCGGCAATGTTTGATTCACCTTCTTTGTCGTTTGGAAGCTCTTATAGTTTCTTCGCAATCGTATCCAGGCCCAGCCCTAGGATGTGCGGGCCCCAAGGCAGCAAAAGCGATGAGCGGCCCCCCCCCAAAAAAAAAAACATTACATTGCAGAGTTGATTTCATGAAAGCGCGGAGCCCAAGGTAGCTGTCTCGTTAGCCTTGCCATAGAGCCGGGCTTGATCGTATCCTCTTCTTCTTGTTGTGTAAGAATAATCTCATAATGGGCTGAAAATTTTTAAAACATTCTAGTCCCAGTTCCTCTCTCTATTCCCTGTAATAAAATCTCCCTTTTTAAGCCGCGTATGCTACAACTCTAAAATTCAAAGTCAACGTCTTAGAAATCATTGTTAAGTGTTCTATTTCCACTGTTACGAAGTTTGAAGTTTTACACACGCGGTTTTTTTTATACTTTTTGCCGCCTTTACGGTTATGTCAAATCACATCAGGCGTTCGTTACCATCTACAGTGGTTAGTACACTTGACTTCTACCTCTTGACTATTTTGAGAATGTTCTTGCCTATTTTCAATACCATTTGACGGCTCCACTCGGTTTTTCAACACACTACCTTAAATTGGTTTGTGAAGTTATCATGTCCTGCCTGAATTCGATAGACTTCTTCCAGAAGTCTGGTATTGTGATTGAAGCCCTCATATTCGTACATGAGTAGTGAAGTGGGCCACCCTAGCCTCAATGGGAATTATCATTACAGAGACCCCTGGGCCACTCTAGCCTCAATGGAAAATTAACATGGAGAAAAATCGTGGGCCACTCTAGCCTCAAGGGGAATTTAACATGGGAAATAGTCTTGGGCTACTCTAGCCTCAAGGGGAATTGAACATGGAGAAAAAACCCTGGGCCACTCTAGCCTCAAGGGAAATTGAACATGGGATTTTTTTTTTAAATTTTTTTAAATTTAAATTTAAATTTAAATTTAAAAAAGGGGGTAGGCAATTGAAAGGCTATCTCTTTTCGAGAAATATGGCTGGCCCTGAAAAGGGCCTTTGGGTTTATGTTAATGTATTCATTAACATAAAGGGCACCGCATTGGTCTTCTTCTTGTCCTTAGGCTGCGTCTCACTGTTGGCCCGTAAATCAGCACTCTTTTCAGGCATCCTTGTCTTTCAACGTAGATCCTACGTATCCACAGGCTGGTGTTTGTCCTGTGGACAACGGTCCATTTGGATCGGACATACATGAGCAAGTCCGTCCTAAACATCATGGAAGACACAAGGGTGGATGACTCAACTGTGGTCCACATCTTGAAGCGACGAGAACAGGTGAATCAATGTAGTGAACTGCGCTTATTTATAGGTACAGGAAGGATTGAAACGGATTGAGTTCATTCACCAATCCGAACACGCGTTACAAAATTCAGTCAGCTCGCATCCAATTTGAAGAGAGCAGTTTGTGACGTCACGTGGTCTATATAGATTCGCTAGCGCTTGTGTGCAGTCAATCTATGCGACAGTGATTCAACATGACGGAAACTCAGAAAACGATCCATTGGGGGTGCACCAACAGGGGAGACTGTCCAAGGGAACCCGGACTTACTTTCAGAAGAGATGAATTGGGATTTTGTGGATTTTCTTACCTCGCAAGAATTTGTTCCGGAACCTTCGTCACCTTCTTCATTACCGCAAGTGGAGAATTTTAGACAGAGACAGAAAGAAGAATTGGAGAAATTTATACAACGACAAAAGGAAGCGGAACAAGCTTTTCTCCTACAGCAGCAAGAAGAAGAGGTAAGAAAAAAACAACAGCAACAACAGCAAGAAGAAGTAGCAGCAGCAGCAAAGAAACAAGAGGGTGAAAATCAAACGGTCACGGTACTGTTGGACATTTTAGCGGAGTTAAGAAGTCTGAAACAAATGTATCAGACTTCTTTATCACGACCGAAGAGAATACGACCTTCCCGAGCTAAACACGTCAACCCTGTGATTAAGCCTACCGTACCACCCTTAGTGATTTCAACCAAATCATCATCATCATCATCAGTACGCAGTCCAGAAGTAGGCCTTGGCCGTGGCAAAGGCTTAAGACAGTTAAAGTTGATTGCTTAAACTCACCCCTACACCATAAAGAAAAAAGGCCCTTTTCAGGGCCACCCACATTTCTCGAAAAGAAATACAATTTCAATTTGCCAATAACTCAAAAAATAATGAACAACCCATTTTACCCCTATAGTACGTGTATATGAGTGCGTGAGTGTAGCTTCTTATTTTAAAATCAAAACTCAAAGACACTTACCTTATATCATTCATTTATTCTTTTATCCGTTGTTACAATTCAATTCACAATTCACAACACAACACTTTAATAAAAAGTTCATTCACTTCTTCTGTTTCCTTGTTTAATCTCTCCGTTTTTTGAATTTCTTCACCGTCACACTCTTTTCCTCTTCTTCCTCCTCACTTTCTTCCCTTCTTCTTTTCTTCTCCTGTTTCTTTTTCTTTACCTGTCTGCTTTCTTCCTCTGAAAAATCCCTCACTTCTTCCGAAGAATCCCTCTCTTCTTCTGAAGAATTCCTTTTTTCTTCTGACTCCTCTTGTTTCTTTTTTGGGCAATCTGGAGACCAATGTCCTTTTTCTTTACAATAATAACAGGTATCTTGACTTTTGTCTTTTTTAGCCCCTGTTTTTGTTCTTTTTTGACGGTCTGGACACTCTGAAGACCAATGCCCTTTCTTCTGACAGATATAGCAAGTATCTTGACTTTTATCTCGAAAGGAAGGAGAGTAGTCCGTCGGCTGGTCTGAAGAGAATTTTCTAATGACCCCTCGCAAAGCTCTGACGAACCGTTCCATCTGGGTAGTCTCTTCCATCGTTGTGCTCAGTTTGAGAGTGAAATGAATAGTGAAAGGACAAGACACACACCCTTTTATATACGCTGGTCTGCCATGACTATAAATTAGTCTATGGTGTTTAAACTTGAGTCATTTGACGTTTTGCACTCAAGATGAAACGATCCCATTCATTCGAGAAGAAAGAAGAAGAAAGTAAGAGGCAGAAACGTGATCTATCGCCTCGTACCAGGGCTGAAATCTTGGCACAAATTCATGCCAGTGATTTTGAAGAGGACATGAGTGAACCAGAATCCGAACCCTCTAAACCAAGTTCACCACCCTTAGTCAACCCTGAAAAATACTATTCCATTCGAGAGACGGAAAAGCGCTCCTCTAGAAAATTTAGAACCACGGCTTACACCTACACAGTGAAGTTTAAAGATTTCAAGGCCGACGTACCATTGGAGAAAGCAGAAGGGTTTATCACCGAGATGTGGGATTCTTTGCTCACCGCACTCAAGCGACAATGTCAACCCGAAGAAGACGATCGCTTGACACTATCCATAGATCACGACGGTTTGAAATCCCCTGTTTGGATCGAGTTTAGCAGACCCGCAGAACTAACCCCTTCCAAAGTCATGGACAAGATACAACAGGTGCAACAATCCAATGACAAGTTTGACATCACCGATGGTAAAGCCACACTGAAAATGGCTCACGTCTCTATTCCTCAAGGGACTGGACGCAAAAAGATGTTATTGGTGGACGACCTTCGCAACACCAAAACAAGTCTCGTCCGAATTAACAACCCTCAAGACCAGATGTGTTTAGCTCGAGCCATCGTGGTGGGACGAACCTATGCCAACAAGAACGACACGGTAGAATGGAAAAGAGCCTGGAAAACTATTCGACAATCGGACCGAGCCAAACAACGAAACGAAGCAGAACTCCTGTTGCAACAAGCCGGCCTGTCCAAAGACACACCCTGTGGCATTCCTGAGATGCAAAAATTGCAAGATGTCCTAGCTCCACGCTACACATTGAAAGTGCACCCTCAAGAAATGCGCGGGCCTCTGTTGTTTCGAGGCCAACATTTTAAGGACGGAAAATACATTCATGTTTATTATCACGATGACTGTTTCGATACCATTACCAGTATCACCGGATTCCTGGGATACAGATATTACTGTGAGAAATGTGATTATGGTTATAACAATCGAGAGCAACACAAGCATTGTGGATGGAAATGCCCAGGATGTTTGGCCTCTCCACCCTGTCTGAGCGAAGAACCAGTGCCTTGTTCGACTTGTCTGCGCACGTTTGTCAGCCCTCCCTGTTACCAACAACATTTGAAAACACAAGGTTCACAGAAGAAATGTGCTTGTCAACTCCTGAGATTGTGCCCTACCTGTGGACAAGGCATACTTACCAATAATGCCAAGGCACACGTATGTCGAGGAAAGAAAAAATGTCACATTTGTCACCACATCGTGGACTTGGAACACCAATGCTACGTGCAAAAATACCAACCCACACCAGAGAAAGAGGACGGTCACAAGAAGAAAGGCAATTTCATCTTTTTCGATTTCGAATGCATGCAAGAGACCGGCATTCACATCCCTAATTTCTGCGTGGCTCATTGAGCGTGCGAGAAGTGTATTCAAGAACCTATCTTCAGTCATTGCCCTCACTGCAGCAAGATTCCTGGAGGACGTGAAAAAATCTTTCGGGGACCGAAGACTTTAGCCGATTTTGCCCAATGGGTCTTAGACCCCATCGACAAGACGTGGAGCCAAGAGGACATCCAACGTTACGGAGATTGTCATCGTCATGCCACAGTGATGGCTCACAATTTCTCCGGATACGATGGACAGTTTCTTCTCAGATACTATACGGAACAAGGCACCGAGCGCCCTAAAGTGACTTTGAACGGAGCCAAAATCATTTTCATGCAAGTGGGACAAGTACAGTTTAAAGATTCGATGAGCTATTTGGCCATGCCTTTGAGCCGAATGCCTAAAACGTTTGGAATGACAGAAATGGCTAAAGGGTACTTTCCACACTTTTTCAATACGGAAGCCAATCAACACGCCGTTCTACCCCATTTACCTGAGGCTCACTATTACGACCCCGACAACATGCGTACCGAACAACGAGAAGCTTTCTACGCTTGGTACCAGGCTCACGCCTCGGACCCTTTCGACTTTCAGGAAGAAATGCTAAAGTATTGTCGTTCCGACGTGGACATTTTACGGCGTTGCTGTGGAAAATTTCGAGAACTGTTCATGGAACACGGAGGGGTCGATCCTTTGAAAGAAGCTTGCACCATTGCCAAAGCGTGTTCCTTAGTGTATCGACAACGATTCATGCCTGAAAACACCGTGGCTGTCATCAGTCCTCAAACGACCCACTATGTCAAACGTCAATACTCGGTCAAAGCCCTACGTTGGTTACATTACTTGTGTGACAAGGAAGACAAGTGGATTCAGCATGCTCGCAACGGAGGGGGTGAAAAGACCATCGGAACGTATTCGGTCGATGGCTGGGACTTAGAAAACCCCAAAATCGTGTACGAGTTTAACGGTTGCTTATTTCAGGGATGTCCCATCTGTTACCCTGATCGTAGCACTAAAAATCAGTTTTTACAACGAACCATGGAAGACTTGTACCAGGACACTTGTCAGCGGCACCTAAAGTTGGAACAGGAAGGATACCAAGTGGTGGAAATGTGGGAACACGAGTACGATCACCGTATGAAAACCGATCCCGAGTTTAAACGCCTCGTGGAAAGTTACCAGTTCATGGAGCCGTTGAACCCGAGGGATAGTTTGTACGGAGGAAGGACCAATGCCACCTGTTTGCTGTACCAAGCCGACGAAGAGAAAGGAGAAGAAATCAAATACTTGGACGTGTGTTCGCTGTATCCCTACGTGTGCAAATATTGTCGCTTTCCTGTAGGGCACCCGCAATTGCTGACGGAACACATCGACCTGAAAAACATTCGGCAATACGAAGGCTTGATCAAGTGTAAAGTTTTGCCTCCCACGACCCTATACCATCCCGTCTTACCTCACCATTGTCAAGGCAAACTGATGTTTCCCTTGTGCCGTACTTGTGCCGAAACGTGCAACCAAGATCAGCCTTGTCAGCACAGCCAGGAAGAACGTGCCTTTACGGGAACCTGGGTCAGCGTAGAATTGTTCAAAGCTCTGGACATGGGATACCAACTGTTAGAAGTGTACAAAATTTGCCACTTTCCCAAGACACAACAATACCACAAGGGTGACCCTACTCAGAAAGGCATTTTCGCCGACTACGTGGATGCCTTTTTGAAACTGAAGCAAGAAGCCAGCGGCTATCCTTCCTGGTGTCACACTCCCGAAGACCAAATACAATTCAAAGAGAAATACTACGAACAAGAAGGCATCTCTTTAGACCACATCGAGAAAAACGAATGCAGGCGATCGTTTGCCAAAGTGATGTTAAATTGCTTGTGGGGTAAAATGGCACAACGGCCGTGTTTACCCAAGACGGAGTATTTGACAGAACCTTCCCGCTACTTCCAAATGATTCACGACAAAACCAAATACATGAAACACGTGGACGTCGTTCGAGAGGATTTGATCTTGGTCAATTACGAAGAAGATCTGGACTTTGTACAAGACGACCCTTTTGGAAATGTCATCATTGCGGCTTACGTGACAGCTCATGCTCGCTTAAAATTGTACGAAGCTTTAGAACTGTTAGGGGAACGCGTCCTGTACTTTGACACGGACAGTTGCATTTACATCCATCACCCGATTCAACATCACCTTGACATCGAAGGAGACCGTTTAGGAGCCTGGACAGACGAGCATCCCGACGACAAGATTCTAAGTTTCGTCAGTGGCGGTCCCAAAAATTACGGCTACGAATACCGGGACAAACAAGGAGAAGTGCACACGACGTGCAAAGTGAAAGGACTGACTCTGAATTATCGTACCAGTCGAGTGGTCAACTTTGGGGTATTGAAAGAAGCCTTGCAATCGGGAGAGGATGGAAACTTTAAAGTGACCACCTATCAACCGAACAAGATTGTACGTTTACCCACTCACCACATCGTCAGTCGACCCTTGGAAAAAGTCTATCAAATCGTGTACCAGAAGCGAGTGCGACTTCCCAATCATTTCACCTTACCGTATGGACACGTTGGTATAAAACATTGGTTGTAAAAGGATAGTCACCCACCAGAAAGATGACTTCGCCACAGCAAGAATTGAGTGAGAAACCCGATGAGAACTCCAAGTTCAAACCCTACCATTTTCCAGTCTTCTTACCTGACTATTGTGATTGTGCCCGTCGATTGGACACGTTTCAGAAATGGCCTACGGATAGGGAAGGATTGCCTTCTTCGCATGTTTTAGCTAGAACAGGATTTGTCTACTTGGGACCTGAGTCAGGATTGGGATACGAGGTACAGTGTTTCGCTTGCGGACTGCAGTTACGAATAGATCTATGTATCTATAAAGATTCAGCTATTCTGGAGCATACTCGATGGTCTCCGCACTGCCCTTACCTTTCTATGACCTTTCCACCCATCACACTACGGTACAATGTTGACGGTACCTTAGAGACGGTACCTTCCAGAACAGGGCATAAAAAACGTAAAAAAGGAAAGATGTACAAGCTGGAGACTGCATTGCGACTAGTATAAAAAGGGGCTATGGTCAAGATCGATAGTTCATTGTGACTACCAAGACCGAGCCAACAAGATGAATACTTTGAAAGAGACATCGTTCCAGTTTGGGGATTGTAAAAAAGTTGTATCTTCCTCTAGTGTGACTAATACTGGATGGATAAGACCCAGGCATTGCGACGGAAAATGTCCGGAAGGAAACTGCGATTGTCCATGTGGTTACCATTGTAATTGCGTAACGGAGTTTGCAGACGAGTGCGATTGTGAGCCTTGCGATGGGTACGATGCTGTACGTTGTGACCTGAGCGATGCCGTAAAGCATCATGGGAACTTTAGTGTCACTACCCCTATCATGGAAAGGGATGCTGTGCGTGTCAAACCTGAGGGATGCGAAAGTGATGCCGCTCGTCCTCTTGGACATTTTACTGGGTTTAAAGGGGAATGTCGACCTTCACGTTTACCTCCCTACGGATGTCATCCAGCCCTGAGCAAACTCCTGTTCATGTCACCCAACCCTCATCGAAACGAACCTGTGAAAGACGAATATTCGTTCCCTGTGCGTTTGTCGGAATACTGCGACTTTGAAAATCGTCTTCAATCGTTCAAAGGAAAATGGCCTAAGTATCTGGGAGGACCGACCCCCGAAGAATTAGCCAGAGCCGGATTTTTCTACTTGGGCGAAGGAGATAAAGTCAAGTGCTTCAGTTGCGGTGTGTCACTTCACCACTGGGAACCGCAAGATTCAGCCTACGATGGTCACCGAATTGTCATTACTTACCCTTAGTGGGACCGAGACATTGAAGTAACTTACCATGTCGTTGACGAAGAAGAAACCAGACTGGTTAGGAGTCAAATGTTGGACATCACCGAGACCAGTATTTAAACTTCATTTCAAAAACGATATTGAATCATTACCTAAAGAACTTCAAGAGAAGATTTACAAAGAAGTTTGGCAGGGGTTTGCCAGAGTGAAATCTCAATGGGTCACTGTAGAACTTTTGTGTCGAGAAATTCACAAGAGGAAAGTGAAAAAAGTCAACCAGTGTGTTAGATTTCTTTGGGTCAAGGGTGCATTCATCCTATTATATCGCGTTAGACCGTTTACATCAAAAGAGTTCATTGACATTCTTGGACGTTACCCTGAATGGCAGTGGTCAGAAATTACTCACTATGTGGATTACTTTTGCTCTCTATGAGAAGATTGTGAATTGTACGGACTGACTTATTCATGAATACTTTACAAGAGAACATTCGTGCTTTGCCTGTAGAATTGAGAGAAAGGATTTACCGAGAGCTGGTCAAAATACAAATGAAACGTAAAGAACAATTGCATCCGTTACGTCACCAGATTTTTAAGCACTGGTACCTGAATTGTATAAGAGAACTGATTCGTCTGAAATTGTTTCAGTGGTCAGACCTTGTTCAATAATTCCAGGCTCCCGATGATCCACGTGTTGATTATTTTGGTTACTTCGAGATTCACCTACTACAACACATTGAGGAAGACAAGGTAAAGGATTACAGACATATTTTACTTGGAATCTACTTAGCGGAAGAGGAAACTTCTAAACGAAGTCTGACGTTTCGTTTACAGTATGCAACATTTAAATTCCCTACTGGAGAACGAAGATGTCTGGCTAGAAAGTACGTGTATTGTTTCCGAAACAAAGAGACTATAAAAACAGGCTGTCATGCCACGACTTTTATCGCAGGTAATCCAACAGATTCCGTGGAAGGTACTCAATGACCATATTCAAACCGTGGATCATTACCATCAATTATTACAAGAACTTTATCCATTCAATTTGGGACGACAAGTGGTGTGTGTCTTAGTGACTTGTTTTCTGGGATTTCGTTTACCAGCCGATTCTTTGTGGACTCTTTACGATCAGTACTTACCACCTCAATGGCCTTAAATAGTCACGAAAAACTCCTTTTACTCAAAGCCTTGCGTTTTCATCTGGATACTTCTCGACCTCAACAGGAAAAAAAGATTCGTCAACTTTTAGCTACCCAAGACGTGTATGACGATGTGTGTGTAGCTTTGACTTACATCCCCATTGGACAGATGTCCGTGCCTGGAAAGAAGGGGGTTTTGAGGCTTGGACCCAAGAAGTGGCCCAGTATGCACGAGAGTTGTTCAAGGAAAAAAGTTACTTTTCAACCCGTGTTAGTGACGGTGCCAGAAGAACCCGTCACCCAGGACAGGACTGTCGTGGACAGACCTGAAAGACCCTTTCGGGAGGACACTTGTGTGACCTTACCCCCTACTATAGAACTGGTTAGAACATTACCCAAAACATGTTGTACAGACACTTGTTTTTATTCCACGTTCATGGTTATCATGTGCCTTTTATCCTTGTACTTAAGCCTTTGGCTTTTATGTATTTTTGTCTTTCGTATTCATGTTTGAAAAAAAAACATTCAATAAACGTGTTCTGAAAAAGTATATAAACTCTTGTCTTGTTTGTTTTCGTGTCACAAGTGACATTTCTCACACTATGGCTACCTCTGCTGTCTCTGCTCCCTCTTCCTTTACTGTCAAAGTCATCGACGAACACTTAGATCGTGCCAGTTGGGAGGCTTTGTATCTTCGCCATCCCTTTAACATGCTCATTGCTGGACCTAGCGGTTCAGGCAAAACCGAATTCGTCAAATGTTTGATCGAACATAAACATCATTTGATCGATCGGCCACCTCAGCGGATCGTGTGGTGTTACAAAGAGTGGCAATCGGCGTACAGCCTCTTGCGAGAAAGTCAAGGCGATTCCATCGTGTTTGTGGAAGGCATTCCTAAAGAAGACGACGGCATCGTCTCGGACTCCCGTCAAGCCCATTTGGTCATTTTCGACGACATGTTAGGAGAAGACGAAGAAGAAATTAAATTGTGGTTCACGCGCAAAGGGCATCATCGTAATGCCAGTGTCGTTTACATCACCCAAAATTTGTTTCAACAAAGTAAAGCCCATCGCACCATCAGTCTCAATGCACATTACGTGGTCTTGTTTAAAAGCCCTCGAGATAAATCGCAAGTGCAAGTCTTAGCCAAACAGTTAGGAACGCCTTGGCTGACTCAGGCGTACGACGAGGCCACTCAAACGCCACACGCCTATTTACTCGTCGATTTGAAACCTACCACCCCCGAGGATTTGCGATTTCGTACCCACTTGTTTCACCACTGGTGCCAAGACGGAGGGCCTGTCCTGTACACGTCTACGTCCTCGACTTCATTTCACTCCCATAAAAAAATCTATAAAAACCTCAGACCCTTTTCGTCTGTCTCACACAGTGTGAACATGACATCCCTTCAGTCGCATCTTCCCGTCAAATTGATTCGTGCCTTGTATGGCATCCGTCGAGAAAAAAATCCGCAAACACGAGCTCGTGTCTTAGAAGCTAGTCTCAAAGAAGTCTTACGATGGTTCACGTTGACGGCACGTCAATTACTGCAAGGAATCATTCAGATTCCTCATCAAACCAAACGCTTTTTCGATCGAAACAAAGTCGCTTTGGTCCAACTGGCCGATCCCCGCATCGACACTCAAACCAAAAAACAAATCATTTTGAAACCTGGAGGGAGCGGTACTCTAGGAGGCGTCATCATTCGCTCACTCTTAAGATGGGATCCTAATGCCCGCAAACTTCTTCCCAAGAAAAAAGTCCAACGAAGCTCCAAGAAGAAAAAGACCAAGTCCCCAAGGAGAACTTCTCCAGTGGCGGGACCCTCCTCTGACCAGACACCACCCCGGAAAAAGAAAAGAAGCCCACAGAAAAAGAAACAGAGAAAAAGTCCCCAGAAAAAGGAAAGTCCACAGAAGAAAACTAGTTGCAAGAGAAGCACTTCGGCCAGGACGCAACCTTACACTCGCAAACCACGACCTGCCACGTCGGTGACTGTGTCTCCGGCAGCCTCACGTTTATCCACTTCTCCGTTGATGACACCCAGAACTGAAGAGTACTTGGAGACGTTGATTACACCAAGAATTTCTCCGCTGATGACCCCAAAAAGAACTTCCCCAGTGGCAGGACCCTCTAATTTAGTGGCAGTGGCTGCTGCTCACAAAGTACCTTCTCCCAAAATCAAAGTCCATGAAAGATCGGGCATGTTACAAAGTTTACTGGATTTGTCCAAGCAAGAACTGGCTCGATTTAGTCCGTTGCGTACCCCTGCACGACGTGTCATGCCTGTCATGAAGTTGATACGACGTAAAGACAATCAGTGGCGACGCGTTCCAGTATAAAAAAGGTGTGTGACCAAGTCGGGGGTATCAGTGTGTTTTTGGTGCTCCTGAAGACTCAAAGATGTTACCCTCCAGAAAACCCCAAGGAAAGAAAAGGAAAGGACTACCACCACGTTTAGCCAAACATGGGGACATGTTATCTGTCCTGTCCAAAGCTTCTTCACCCCTACGAAAAAAACTCATTCAAACAGCCTCCAAAGAGGTCATCGATACCGTGTGCGAATGTTGTTTGAATGTTTTGAAAGGCACGATCCCTTTGTCCAAACACCAGAAACAATGCTTAAGCAAACATCGTCACGTTCTTCGCCAAATGGTTCGAAAGAAAATTCCCATTCGTCAAAAGAAGAAGATGTTAGTACAACGTGGAGGCATTTTGCCTCTCTTGTTAGGCCCCTTACTGAAAGGAGTCTTGGGAACCATGTTGGGAGGAATGATGGGAGCAAGATAAAAAGGCCCTCGGAAGTCCCAAGATCTCAGAATCGACCGCTGACAACCCCATGGAAGGACGAAAACTAGCTTTAGTGCCTTACAAACGATGGATGGAATACCATCGGTGGCAAGAACAACGCACCCCGCATTTACCTCCCAATCCCAATTTGAGCGAAATGTCCCAGTTACAACACGAATTGCAGTCCTTGATGGATCGCCAAGATTTGTCCGAAACAGAGAAATCGCAAAAGTACGGTCAACTTTTGCAACGACTGCAACTCTTTCAGCAGAAAGCTTTAGATGAAACAGCTCTACCCACTCTGAAAGATTTTAAGACCTTGATGAAAAGTCCAGCACCATCACCAGTACCAGTAGCAGTCCCACCAGTGACCAAGACAGAAAAAGGAAAAGAAGAAGAAGAAGAAGGGTTTCAAACTCAACCAGAAAAAGTACGCAAGTTAACAACACCACCTACCTCCAGAATTGAATGGATTAAAAAGATGATGGCCACCCCTTCTTCATCACAAGAGAAAAAGAAAGTGAAGACAGAAGTGAAACAAGAACCGATATCCCCCGCTCAGACATCCTCCTCCTCCTCTTCAACACCTATTGCCGGTCGCACACGCAAAGCATTGCAATCCAAGAAAGTACCCCAAGAGAAAAAGAGTAGCCTCTTCCAAGAGTGGGTGCCTTATTAACACACAAACACAAAAAAATGGAAAAAGTCTTAGCCAGCATTTACTACGATCCCTCGCATCCTGCAGGTTACGCAGGAGTTCAAACATTGTATCGTGCTGCCAAAACTCGATTGAAAAGTCTCCGTTTACCTCAAGTGCAACGATGGTTACAAGAACAAGCTACCTACACTTTACACAAACCCATTCGACGCAAGTTTGCCAGAAGTCGCACCCGAGTGGAAGGCATCGATCATCAATGGCAAGCCGATTTAGCCGATGTCTCTCATTTGGCCAGCTACAATCGTGGCTACAAATATTTGTTTTGTGTCATCGACGTCTTTTCCAAATTTGCCTGGGTCGTGCCCTTGACTTCCAAATCGAGCAGCGAGTTAGTGCGAGCCCTGCAACGAGTGTTGAAACAAAGTGGCCGTCACCCTCTTCGATGGCAAACGGACAAAGGCACCGAATTTCTGAACCAAGCTTTCCAAAAAGAATTAAAGAAACGTGACATTCATTTTTTTACCACCGAGAATCCCGAAACCAAAGCCAGCATCGTGGAACGTTTTCAACGCACTTTGAAAGAACGCATGTGGAAATATGTTACGCATCACCACACTCTGAAGTACATCGACATCTTACCTCACCTGGTGCAAGCGTACAACCAATCTTACCATCGAAGCATCGGACGTGCCCAGCAAGACGTGACTCCCGACAACGAAGTGTTGGTGTTTGAGCGTCTGTTTGGTACGTCCCCGACGAGGGCTGTCCCCAAGAAAAGTGGAGAGTTGGTCGTAGGAGATTGGGTGCGCATTGGCAAAACCAAACGCACTTTCGACAAAGGTTACTTACCTAACTGCACGACCGAATTGTTTCGCGTCACTGGACGAGTGCATGGCCGTCATCCTGCCGTCTATAAATTGGAAGACATGAACGGAAAAGTGCTCAAAGGAACGTTTTATTTGCCCGAGTTACAACGTGTGACCAAAAAAGAAGACGACGTGTACGACATCGAAAGCATTCTCGAACGCAGAACCCGTAAAGTGGGCAAACGACGTGTCAAAGAAGTCAAAGTACGTTGGAAAGGATATCCACCCAGTTTTGATTCTTGGATCGACGCTTCGCATGTCATCGACTATAAAAAGAAGAAGTGACCATCATGCCCTTTCACACAGCAGACGCAGCTACTACGTCGACCACTCCTCCTTCACCCAGTTCTTCTGTGCAAGATTTGCAAAAACAACCCTTGTGGGTGTGGTGTGGAGAACGTGTGCCTAAAACGCAAATCGTCTTTTTCTGCCAAATCTTCGTGGTGTATTGTGTCATCGGGGCAGCCATTGCCAGTTTGAGTTTGCAACAAGGAGACAAACAATTGTGGACCATTTTATTGAGTAGTTGCATCGGTTACCTGCTTCTCAATCCCTCCCTAAAATTCTCCTCGAACGGGAACCACGGGAACCTTGTGTCCAGTGCCAGTGCCAGTCACCAGTCCAACCACAACCAGAACCCCATTTTTGGTGGAGACACGCCTCTGACGTCCAGTATTAACCCCTCGGACAGCCACAGAACTCTGGAATTATGAGTCACCAAAACCAATTTTACTTAACCTTACCCAGTGACAGTTCCATGGAGGTGTTTCCCCACAACACGTTGTGCTGTTACACGGCTAAATTACCTCAAGCCATCCCCTTAGATCACGAAGCCCATTGTGAAGTGGCTTTAGTAGAAATGATTCACCCGACCCAAGTCCTCAATGTCCTTCCCAATCAAAATTTTTTTACGGTGGATGTTCTTGACGAGCCATTGCAACAGGAGTTGGATAAGAGAGCCACCATATCTGACATTAAAACCTATAATGACAAAACTAAAACCACGACCTACCACTTGTCCATTCTCCCAGGCTATTATTTTAGTGGTCATCATTTGGTCAGCGCCATAGCCTCCAAGTTTAATGGCGTGTTTGGGAAAGCTTTTGAGATTGTCAGGAACAAAAGTGTCACCATGGAGTACCACAAAGTAGCTCGTCGCTTCTTGATGAAATTTGAGCGGAGTAAAATCCTGTCCATTGTATTTTGTCCTGAATTGTTTGACATGTTGGGCGGTGACATGGAGCTGAGGAAGAAAGTAGAACGAAAAGGACAACCCGAAGCATCAGGCATTTACGACAACGAGACTTTTGCCAAGTATTTTCGTACCCCGGTAGAACTGAACCAAGGACTGAATTTGATCTTTGTGTACTCTGATGTGGTGGAGTACAACGTAGTGGGACACACCTCCGTGCTGTTACTGCGTGTCATTCCTTTCAAAGTGGACTCTGCCACGTCCGCTGACGAGGAAGGTGGAAACACTTACCACGTCCACCGCGAATTTGTCCATCCTCACTATTTGCCTGTCAGCAAGTCGTATTTGGACACGGTCAACATTACTATAAAAGGAGATTTGGGACAAAATATTCCATTCACCAAAGGAAAAGTCACGGTGAAACTCCATTTTCGAAAACGGTTCTCTCACGACTCGTAAGTCATGTATCCAGTGTACCGAGGGGTTGCTCGACAGCGAGGACACGGTTTAGGAGACATGTTAAAATCGGCCTTTCGTTCGGTGGCTCCGGTATTGAAACCGATGGTGACACGCGGATTGCACGCCTTGAAAGATGCGGCACTGACACAAGGCAAAGAATTTCTCCAAAATGTCATCATCGACAAACAAAACCCTAAAGAAGCCTTCATGAGGGCAGGCAAACATGTCTTGCTGCAAACGGGCAAAGACATTTTAGGCCGACGAGACACACCTATAAATACCCTGCACGCTTCCGAGTCAGGCATTCAGCAAGGACAAGGCAGAAAGAGACGACGAAGAAGAAAACACCCTTTCACCAGACTTCAAGCGAGAAAAGCCAAGAAAAGAAGAACCGTTCGAGACTTAGACGTTTTCGATTATTGAGAAAGAACAAAAAAAATGATGCACCGAGAGTCTTGCGCTTGTTCCAAGACGGAACTGGATCTGTTTGCCATGCCCCCCACCATGATGACGATGCAAGAATCCCAATAGGTGGAATTTCACCCCGTCTCCTCTTTGACGGATTCCGCTCCCATCGAGTTTGAAATCAAAGGACAACCCGAAGATTACATCCATCTGAATAGCAGTTACCTATACTTGAAAGTCAAAGTGAGCAAAATGGACAACAGCAATCCCGGAGCCAATGATAGGGTAGCTCCTGTTAACAATTTCATGCATTCCTTGTTCAGTGAAGTGGACTTGTACTTGAATAACAAACTAGTCAGCAGCAGCATGGATACTTACCCGTATCGTGCCTACCTGGAAAATCTCTTGACGTACGGAAAAGAAGCCAAGAATACTCATCTGGATGCTTGCGTAGTATGGAAACCTGACACGGCCGGTGCAAACACGTTTAACGACACAGCCCTGACAGAAGATGACAATGATCACAATGTGGGGTTTAACACACGTAGAACTAAAATTCTGCAAGGGCGAAGTTTAGAACTGATGGATCGTTTGCATTTGGACATGTGGTTACAAGAAAAGTATTTGCTGAACGGTGTGGATATCCGCCTGAGACTGAATCGTAGCACTGCCGCTTTCCATTTGATGGCCCATTGCAACGAATACAAAACTGTTATCCAAGAAGCCCGACTTTACGTGCGTCGTGTGGAAGTGTTACCTAAATGGGGAAACGACGTCAGTCAGACGTTGAGCAGAACGACCGCCAAGTATCCCATACGACGTGTGGAAGTGAAAACGTTCACCATTCCTGTTGGACAGCGATCCATGATCGAAGATCATCTGTTCCAAGGACAGTTACCCAAGCGTTTGATCGTTGGTATCGTCAGGAATTCAGCTTTCAATGGACTTCACAACGAAAATCCTTTTGAGTTTCGACACTCTAGCGTGTCCAAGATCGAAGTCAGTCGCGACGGCAAGACCTTGTGTACCCGACCCTTTGAGCCTAACTTTGCCCAGAACAATTACTTGAGATCGTACTTGTCCCTGTACGAAGCCACGGGACAGTTACACCAGTCACGGGATTACGTACGACGATTATGCAGGAGGCTATGCTTTGTGGGCTTTCGATTTCACTCCAGACCAAGGCAGCGACGAGGGACATTTCCACCCTATAAAATCAGGCCAGATTCGTGTGGAAATTCAGTTTGCAAACCGAGACCCTGCTGATCCAACGTTGAATGTCATCCTGTATGCAGAATTTGACAATACGATAGAAATCAACAGTTTGAGAGAAGTCATTCTAGACTATTAGAAGCCATGGAAGACTGTTATCCCTCTTTACCTAGTGGAGAAACTTTGGACATGGAATGTGAGGAGACTGTGAAAGAAGAAGAAGTGATCATGATGAAGTCAAGATGGCCAGAACAAGAAGCCCATTTAGTCTCCTGTTTTGCCAAACACTTGGCTGAAAAAATAACAGAATTGGTCAAGAAAAATTGCTATGGATGTCAAAACGATCATCCCAGTCAAATTCAACACGATAAATGTCTGATGCTGAGTCGATGGTTCTGTGACCATTATGCTTATCTTTTGTCTCAAGCTAGGAAACGTAGTGTCCATCAATGGCCTAATGATTTCCAACAGTGGAAATCACAATTTCATTCACAACGTTGTCAGCCCTGTTTAAAGTAGATTGTGAATTGAGAAAAAATGTTTGTGATTTGAAAAAAATGTTTGATGTTATCATGTTGGATTATTGTTAAAAATGTTAGAGTTGTTGTTTAGTGTTAAGTGATTTTTGAATAAAAAATGTTGTGTTTTGAAAAAAATGCCTTTGTCTTTTGTTTAGCCATAAGAATGTTGGATTGATGCTCTTTCATTTCTTACTATCCCTCTCATGACACTCACTGAACGTTGCAGCTCGAAAACCGTGTGGGGATGTTTTCCTTCACGTCCGCGCTTTCACTATAAGAACCGGGGTTGTTTCCAGTTTAACCATCCATTGTCAACTCATCCTCCTACGAAGATGTGCTCCAAACTAGCTAAGCTCAACGAAGCCTATGTGAATTTGCATAGGGTCAGACACAGTCTGATACCGAAGCCAGAAGAAATAGAGAACGTGAGAATGCTAAAAGTCACTGAAGACCTGATAGAAGAGCTCTTCAGAGAAGAAATGAACAGGGAGAAAGAAGAATGGACAGAGAAGTACAGACTTCAGAGACAGCAGCAACATCAGCAGCAACAACAACAGCAACAGCAGCAGCAACCCGAAGCTGACAGAGGCTTTGTCGATTGTCGTATCGACACCAAAGAGTTCTTCTCTTTCCGAAGAAGCAGACCTATCGCCAGAAAGTCTATCCTCAGAGGACATCGCATTCTTAGAAACTAAAAAAGAATGCCATAGCAAACAAAAAAAACCAGCCCTTTTCAGGGCTACCCAATACTCTAGAAAAGAAATAACAATCTATTTGCCAATGTGTGAAGGTAGAGTAGTGTGAATATAAACACTAACTCTTTATTGATAGTGAGAGTGTATGTGTTTGTGTGTTTGTAAGTGCTCACGTACGTTGGTGTGGATAGTAGATTAAAATGATGTTTTTTGCTGTTTGAGGTGTATATTTGGAGTTAGATTGGATTGTTTTGCGTATGTAAATAGTCTATTGAAGTGATTTATAAAAAATTTTAAAATAATGATGGGTAACAATAAAAAGTGAGTGATTGTTTCTTTTAGGTCCGCGCGTTGTTTCTTTTGGTCATGATCTAGGTAAGATCAATTTTATGTTTTTTAGGGGATGTTTTCCTTCACGTCCGCGCTTTCACTATAAATTGAAACTCATTCGTCAGTCTAGCTACCCTTGTTGATTGATCAACACCACCAGAAGAATGAACACCAGAATTGTGAAACTGTTAGAACTCCAGATGCACCTGGAATATGCCAGGCGCCTGTTGAATGAACTGGCCGCGGAAGCCATTGTGGAAGACGGAAGGATGAGAGAAGAGAAGGAAAGAAGAAATAAAGAAGAGGAGGAGAGAAGATATAAAGAAGAAGAGGAAAGAAGATACAAAGAGGAGGAGAGAAGATACAAAGAAGAGGAGGAGGAGGAAAAGGAGAGAAGAAGAAAAAATTTCAGAATCCCAGAAACCGAAAATTGGGATTCTGAAGCCACATATCCTGCCTCTGCTCTCTCCCCCAAAAAGGTAAAAAGTAACTGGGGGACAAGATGTGTATGTGGCGCCAGGCCAGGAAGGTGCAACCATTAGATAGGTGCATCTGGAGTTGAAAAAAAACCAACAGCCCTTTTCAGGGCTACCCAATACTCTAGAAAAGAAATAACTATTAATTTGCCAATGTGTGTAGGTAGAGTAGTGTGAATATAAACTCTAACTCTTTATTCATAGTGAGAGTGTATGAGTTTGTGTGTTTGTGTTAGTAAATGCTCAAGTAAGTTTGTGTGAATAGTAGATTATGGGTTTCTTTATTGTTTCTTAGCGTATGTGGAGAGTATAGTTTGGGTTATATTATATGAAATGAGAAAGTAGGGGATGTTTTCCTTCACGTCCGCGCGATGTTTGGTCATGATCTAGGTAAGATCAATTTTTATGTCTTGGGGGATGTTTTCCATCACGTCCGCGCTTTTTGTAGAAGAACCCACAGTATTCGTCGTTCAAACCATTCTGCAAAGAATAAAATAGAAGATGGCTTCGAACCACCTTAACAAAATGGAAAAATTGCAAAACGTCCTGGACAATTTAGGAATGTTTGAGCAAATGTTGGTTAACCTAAACGAGGATCACTACTCTTATAGTCCCCATCGAGTGAAGATGGAGATAAACAATTTACGAAAAATGAAGGTAATCATCAGTGATCTGTTGAAAGAAATAAAGGAGGAGAAGGAGGATGAAGAGGAAAGGATAAGGATGAGAGCATGGAATAAAAAAATTGAAAAAGAAGAAGAAAATGAGAAGAGGAAGAAAGAAAAGGAGGAAGAGAAGAAAGAAGAGGAGGAGAAAAAAAAAGAAGAAAAAGACTGTAGGTGAGAAAATAAGAAGTTGGTGGAGGAAAAGAAGAAATTAGAAGCAGAAGAAGAAGAAGAAGAAGAAAACCCAAAGGCCCTTTTCAGGGCCAGCCATATTTCTCGAAAAGAGATAGCCTTTCAATTGCCTACCCCTTTTTTAAATTTAAATTTAAATTTAAATTTAAAAAGATTTAAAAAAAAAATCCCATGTTCAATTTCCCTTGAGGCTAGAGTGGCCCAGGGTTTTTTCTCCATGTTCAATTCCCCTTGAGGCTAGAGTAGCTTAAGACTATTTCCCGTGTTAAATTCCCCTTGAGGCTAGAGTGGCCCACGATTTTTCTCCATGTTAATTTTCCATTGAGGCTAGAGTGGCCCAGGGGTCTCTGTAATGATAATTCCCATTGAGGCTAGGGTGGCCCACTTCACTACTTACATGTTCTCAATATATGGTAGCCCTACCCGCAATTACTCCTTAAAGGTTCATAAATTCTAAATGAATCGCGTAAGCAACGACTTTCACGGTCTGGGCATAGATAACATAAACGACCTTGACCTTATTGTGACACTCGATGTCATCCATATTGTCATGGATTTCCTTCATAGCTCTTGCTCTCTTTGCCTGGTTGGTTCGTTTGAATCTTATCTCAAAATGCGGTAACCTGTTTTGGGTTAAAACTAAATGCAATATGAGTTAGATAATGTCTTGTCCAAAGCAAAATTAATTCTCTAATTGAAAAATGTATATCTGATAAAACTTTTATACATATAAATACTTGCTTAATTGATGTCTAAGTAAAACTTTGTGCATTATATGCCTTTTTTGGGTACTGGCCTCTTTTTTCCTGCATGTTTGAAGGTATTGTCTGCACTCAACACCTGTTATGATTAATATTTAATAGAACATTTGTATTAGATGTGTTTTATATTTAATATAATTTGGGCTTCATCTCAGAGCCGCAAAATCGCACAAGTTCACTGATTTCCGTGAATCAATTTTATCTTGTTATCGTACAATTCGTTTCGCTTGAGCAAAATCTATATGTAAGAAAGCTTGGGTTACAGACTAATCTTGGAATAAAATCAGACGATGATACATGCAACAGTGGACTCCGTTTCATGTTTGGAAATGAAAACTTCGCAAAGAAAAAAGGAGACACTAAATTTCAGTTGAAAGTGTTCTAATATATATTTTCCAAATTACATTTTGAGCATCTTTTATATAGGATTTGGAGTTTCATGGCTTCGAATACTAGTCTCTGTACTTTCCTTTTGGTTGAGCCTATCGTTTCACTTAGTGCCTTATTTTTATCCAGGTATGTGACTTCGTTAAAGAAATACCGTACATGCTTAAAGTTTATTAATGCAAAATTCGATTAGTGCAGACAATACCTCATGGCATTCAGACTCGTCCTAAATGTTCACACCAATGTATATAAGCATACGATGTGTTAAACTTACATCGCGCATGTGTGGGAAAAGGACAAATGTGCTGATTCAGCAAATTAAATGGTCAAGAGTTGTAGTATCATTCTAAGTGAATAACGCAGGATCATATAAACATCTATGGCCGGGAAGTCGCACATCAAAAGGAAAGGTAACTGTCACTGCGGGGAATATATTTACCGTGACTTGTCACATCAGCATATATTTATTTAATCACAGATTGCGTAATGATTAGCTTTTGTATACACAACTGGTACAAAAATGATCCTCTAGTTACAAGGGAAATATACACATGTACATGACAAATTCTTGTGATTCCTTTGACACGTGACACGTGCAGTAGTAGTTATATGAAGAGAGGCCGTTGATAAATCAAAGATTTCCCTCGCTTTTTCAAACCTTGTGGTCATTAGGATACGATACTTGTATCTGAAATAATGTATTACATGTAACTAGCCCTGCACGTTTTAATTAATCGTATCACTCAGTAAACTCAATCGTTGCTAATAGGCCTGCCGAATCATCTCCGAAAGATGAATAGAAATCGTTCCTGCTTTGCTTAACGACCCAAAGTGAAGCAATATGACACCCCGTCACCAGATATTTTATATCACAGCTTCCGAGCACTTACTTTTCATTTCGAGCGAATAGTTAAAAATTATGGGATAATGCCAAGAAAAAAAAAATAAAAAGAAATGAAAGGGAGATAAAAAAAAACAGTAGCTCCGTGTGCTTCAGGAAAGGACATATATCTTACAATAAAGGAATCAAAAGAGACAAGAGAAAACTAAAGAAATTGGGACGAGAAAGTTTGCTCATCTAACCTTAGGCAAAGATTTGGAATCAGTGTCTAGACGTTGCAAATTTAGTCCCATGGCATCTGCGCTATTATATTCTAACAGTCATAAAAATCCCAGGTGAGGCAGTAAGAATTTAATATGCATTAAACAGGTAAAGTTGTATATAATATAACTGCATGTGACTTATATCAGCCATACAAATACAATTTAGATAATTGTCCTAATTTCGAGATGAGAAAACAAAATTGAGAAGAAAAAGAAAGAAAAAGAAAGAAAAAAATAGTCAGATAAATAAGTTCATGGAAAAGGCAAATAACTTGTATGAAGATAAATTATCTAAATATAAGTAATTGATGAAGAAAGTGACACCCTAAAATCACACTTGTATGTATGTATGTATGTATGTATGTATGTATGTATGTATGTATGTATGTGTGTGTGTATGTGTGTGTGTGTGTGTATGTATGTGTGTATATGTATGTGTGTGTATTTAAGAGTTGAATGGGTTTTTTCTGAGTTTATCGTGCTATAAACTGTTAGTTGCCGAATCACACAGCTAACTAAGAAAAAAAAACAATGTTAAATTCATATAATTGCAATTATTTATAAAAATAATTGATTGTTATTTTAATGATATCTCCTATCAGTTTTAGAAACTGTTTAAGCAGCAGCAGAGAGGGCGAACAGACCAATGGTCGAAAAACTTCCAAACGTCGAAAATAAGCCTTCCTACAAATGATCAAAAAAAAAAAAAAAAAGCGTCGACAAATTTTAATAAAGCGTCGACACTTTATTGAGAAAATTCCTCCAGAATTTTTCTAATTGATATTTCTTTATTGTCGCTGGTGATTTTTCTAGTTTATTATGCACGTTGTTTACGCGATTACGTCAACGCGAGGTCGCGCCCTCTCTGCTGCTATTAATAAAAAAAAAATATTGTTATAATAAAATGGTTCACTCTGAATCTCATACTGCAAGAATAGTTCGAGAACGATTAGAAGCAATTAAGAAATTTCTTCCTGTTAGAGACTCATTTAGAGAAAACTTACGAGCGCAGCAACAATCACAAGTTGAGTACGAGGAAGACACTAAAAAATTGTTTAAACCCGTCACTACAGCTACTGAAAAAGCTTCAGCGGCTGCTGAAAAAAACTATATGGGGCGATATTAAGGAGGACGAGGAGGAGAGGAAAAAGGGTATTTTTCCAGTATTAAAACAAACAGCAGAACAAACTGAAATAGCAAGAAGAACTAAACAGACAAAAAAGATTTTACGAGATCTTCCAACTGATATAGCTGTGGTTCAACCTTCACCCGATGAAGAAACACTTGAAGGTATTGGAAAACTTCGTACTGAAGTCGCCGACGTAAAAAAAAAACTTACACCTAAATCAAAAACAGAAAGAGGAAATATTGAACTGATTAAAAAATTCAGAGAGGAGTTTATCGAAGATATTAGAAATACTGAAGAAAATGATTTACCCGAAACAAATATTATTTGGTATATATAATAAATCTAAAAAATTAAAGCCCGAATATGAAAAAACCAGCGATGATAATTTTATTAAGTGAGTATATCATATATATTACAACGTAAAACAAGTAAAAAGTAATGATTATAGATACGATACACTTGTTAAAGAAATAAAAAGACTTGATAGAGGGGGACTAGAACAACAATATCGATTTCCTCCACCTTTAAAACAAATAGAAAGAGAACAAATAGAACAACTTCCTCCACCGCAGCAAAAACTTTCATCCCTGCAACGAGCAAAAACTCGACGACTTAACTACAATGAGGAAGAAAATTGAGGAGTTTGAAAGAGAAAAGGAACAGACGTTGGCAGGAAAGGATGTTGATCCTCCCGGCGCCGTAGGGAGTGGTCTCCTGACTACATCAGGAGGAAATAATTTTGTTTGTCCTGACAATATCCTCGATGACGTGTCACAGTTAGAAGTTCTTACAGGAGGAAAACGTGCCGGAAATAATTCACCAGAAATAATTAATGAAGCTGCTGATATTTGCCAGCGATTATTTCTCGGCGGCATCATGGATATCGACGTTTACCGGGAACTTATTGATGAGCTCGTTGATGATTAGTCACCGCGATTAGATAAATGATAAATAAGATAAGATGATCATACACAATAATTATCGTAGACCTGTACCGGTCAGAGTAGTAAACTCACGACTACCAGTCTACAGAGCAATTTACGGAGATGGACTTGGTGATATTATTCGGTGATTATTTACAAGGATAGCCCCAAAAGTAGCACCTGTTGCAAAACAATTATCGATGAAAGCTGTCGATGTTGTTCTTGATAAAGATCCTGGTGCAATTATCAATTTTGCTGGTAAGGCGTTCTCGTCGATCAAAGATAGACTAGCACGATTAATAAGACGAAAATGACAACCAGTAAAATTACCAAGTACTGAAGTGATGCCTCCAGATGTCAATAAAATAATAAATCAAGCTGCAAATCAAAAACTAGCAGAACTAGCAGATCAAGGACTCGGTGAATCGGGAAATAATATTTCAAGTTTAATATCCGGAAGAGGAATTTCCCGAACGCGGTAATCAACGTGTTAGACGAAAAATAATTACAATAAAATGTTCAAGCGCATGTCCGACACAGCATTTGACATGGAAGCGCCTGTCCTTAAAGATGAGTCTGTACGCGATTATCAGTTTTATTCTTATGACGCACGATTACCAGATCAACGTAGGTACTTTCTACCCTCTGAGTCTTTTATTGAGATAGAAGGTAGGCTTGTAAGAACAAACGATGCTAATTACGCAGATATAGTACAAGTTGGTTTTGTCAACAATGGTATTATGGCATTATTTGATAGCGCCACATATACGATTGATGGAAAAAATATTGAATCGATTCAGAAAGATGTCGACGTTGCTACAACAATAATAGGATTAGCAAGACATTCTGATGATTATACAAGATCAGCAGGTCCCGCGATGATGTTTGTAAAAGATAATACTGGTCACCCTGAAAGCGATCCGTATAATATAAGACGACCAAGAAACTTTGCCAGAAACGCTGATGCTATTGTGACTACAGTAGTTCATGGTGCTAACCCAAATTTCAACTTGGGATTTGCAACGCGTAAAAATATGTTGCTAGGAGCCAATATAAGTTTTTCATGTACAATTCCACTATCGCATATTTTTGGATTTTGTAGGAATGTTAGAACAGTTATTTTTGGAGCTAGACACAGGGTTGTTTTTGCAAGAAAGAGTGATGATAACGATGCTCTGTGAAGACCTGCTGGTGATGCTGGTAAAGTAGTATTAACAAAATTTTCCTTGTGGATGCCGGTGATGACTCCAACGATCGCAGAAGAACAGCGATTACTTTCTTTTATGGACACAGGTGGTAAATCACTGTTGTCATGGTTAACAACAAGCACAGATACTATGCAAACTGACGTTAATGGTCAGTTTACATGGCATATAGCATCACAACAAGGTGTTTCTGCACCGCGGTATATTTTTATTGCGTTTCAGAACCGCGATCGTTTAAATTATCAAGAACGTACACATATGATATTTGGCAAACTAGGTATCACATATATTTCTTTACGGATAAACGGACAACAAGAACCAACAGAGAATATACAACTTAATTATGAATAAAATGATATCGGACGTATTTATCATCGTTTGATGTCATTCATGGGACATGATGAAAATGTGGATACCGGTTTGCAAATATCACAACATGATTTCAGAACTTTGTATCCTATCTATTATTTTTCGCTGGAGCATCTTGATCTATCAAAACAATCTGTCGTTGATATGCATCTTAAAGCAACATTAAAGACGGGTGGTGTTGATTATAGAGCAATCGCGGTCATACTCAGCGATAAAGCAATGCTACTTGAAGGTGGTAGCGGTCGAATGAAAGTCATTGATGTACCAGTGGAAAATCTTTAATCGTGTTATTTAGAAAAATATATTTATATAAAAAATGTCATATAATCACGTTAATGTCACTCTGACTCCCGGTCAGGTGAAGAAACTTCAATCAAAAAACGCCAACAAATGCGGAACAAAAATATCACTAAAGCGAGATCAGATTTCTAGTGGCGGTCCAAACAAATTATCGTTGACAAATAATCAGATTAAACATCCCAATAAACCCTGGAATCAAAAACCGGAGTTCAATTTCATCTTTCTCCGAGCACCATCAAGGACATGGTTAAAACAGGTGGTATTTTTCCACTTCTCGTGTCCATTCCGGCATTAATAGCTGCTGATGCTCCAGCCGTAGCAAAAGCAGCCGCGTTAGGTGCTGTTGGAGCCGTTGCTGCAATGGCTGTAAAGAAAGCAACAGGAAAGGGATACAAAAAAGGGACGCGGCCTAAGATTACCAGGATCTCGTTGGGGAAGAGGTCTGAGGCTTCCATACTCACTTCGTTAGACGTTCCAGCAAAAAATTTTGATTTACTTAAAGCGAGATCAATTACCGAAACAACCGAACGAACTCGAAACGGGTATTATTAATCTTGACTCAAACTGAGGACCCGGTACTCATTGGGTATCATATGCAATTGATCCAGGTGGAATTGTTTATTTTTATTCGTACGGGTTAGCTCCACCCGTCGAATTTATCAAGTATGTCGAGCCACTTCATAAAAAAGTTTGGTATTCAACGCTACCAACACAAACAGTGACAGATCCGCTAATATGCTGCTGTGAAGCAATTAATGTACTTAACGCCATATCAAAATCATCTAAGTCGCCACATAAAGTTGTGCATGATTATACAAGTAACCGCTTTGTTGCGCGCAAGGTGTTTTAAACAGATCAAGGATCTTATATAATGGCTGATATTTACGGAAGATCTACCTCTACGTGTAAGAAAAGTAAGAAAAAATGAGATGACATCGATGTGTCAAAGTACGCGACTAAAGATGAACGTGTCAATATTATGAACCTGGCTGGAGTTGACCGAGATGAAGTTGTTGTTTTTCAGGACCGATATGGTGTTTTAAAAACCAGCAATATCAAATTAGTTCGACGAGTACTCGATGCGGTCACGGATAACATCCCTGTGTTTACTGGCAGCGGAAAAATCAGGGATTCAAGTATGTCGTTTGCAAGCATCAGAAATGAAATTGCAAGAGGCGTTGCTAATCGTTTGATAAACACCGGCGACACCATGACGGGAGAACTCAGGATGAACGGGAATAAGATAGTAGTTTTGTGAGATCCAACATCTGACGAAGATGCCGCAACGAAAAAATACGTCGAAGTCAACTATAACACCGTAGATGGTAAATTATCCACGTTGCGGGCCGAGTATGATGTTCACGTAAACGCGTTCACAAATCGCCGCAGAAATTTTAGAAAACTTAACGAAACCGTAGAGGATTTTTTTGGTAATCCGTTGATCGTTGACGCAAAACTCTCTGATATCAAAACTAAAATCGACACGATTAAAAACACACTCGAAGACATCGTAGCGAGGATTCCTGAGATCGTTAACAAAATTAGTTTGATTAAAATTCCACCTGGAATAACTCCCGGGCATATTACCAACATTGTATACACAGTATCATCTGGATTCGCAACATGGTCAGAGAAAAATAAAACTATTAAATATACCGCAACAGTCACTGGCGTGTACAGGCTATCTGTGTTTAGTGCTGCAAAATTGGAGATATTTACAAAGTATCTATGGTGACATTCCACCGATAAGTTTTCCGGGGTTGTGTCTGTTGTATTAAATAAAGGAAATGAAGAATTTATGCTGGAAGCAGCTGATAAGACATTAAACGCAACATCGTACTGGTGGTGTTTGGAATTTGTAGCTGAAACACCTCAATTATTTACTGCATAAAATATAATGAGTACCTCAATCGACGATGCATCTCAATACAGGTATAATCAAGCGCGTGAATGGCAAGTAAAATTAAAAGATATTATCGAACAATATACGGTAAAAATAAAAAATATCGTCGACGACTGGTTGTTGTCGACGTGATTGTTTATTCAGTAACCGCTGTTGTTGTTGGAACAGGTGTTATATTGTCAACAATGGCGATGATGGCACCAGTAGCCGTAACAATCTGTATTTCAGCCACAACAACAATTGCATGTGTTCTTAATATCGTAGCAAAAAAAATATGCACCTGCATGAGTGAAAAATTATCCGATTATATAATAAAATTACACACAGCGACGGTCGCATATTCCAAGTTATCTTCGTTGTTATCAGCAAGCCTCAGCGATGGAATTATCTCTGATGTTGAGTTTTCAGAAATGATTAAAATATATAACAGTGCTGTTAAAGGTACGAGTATTAATAATGATATCAGTAGAGGTACTCCAGCAGATCATGACAAACACAGCTCCACCAAAAACAACAATGATCTTGATAAGCTAGACTAATCCTGAATTTAGTGTTAATTTTCTAACGGCGATTCGCGCTAATGAAATCGCGTTAGCACAATTACGAATATATTACAGGTGGCCAAATATCAGATCAAAATCATTTAATGGTACACCAGCAAATAATTCGCTTGTGTTTGCTAATAAGAACAAACCAGATGGAACACCTGACTGGGTCGTTGTTGGAATACCAACTGGCGGTTATGAGGTCGAGGAAATCAACGAATAATTTCAACGTAGAATAAAATCAATAACAAGAAAAGAAGCAAAAATATCAATTAACGTTCATGAGCCAACTTTATCAGCAACGATTGAAATACATTCACCTGATTACGCCGTTGATATTTATCAATCATCGATAAGATCCGTATTAGGTTGGCCTGAAATTACTCCACCGATACCACTAGAACCAAAAAAGTCTGATTATGTCACGGATAGGCAATCATATCATGAAATTACCCCATCATACAAGCAAAAATTACTTAATATAACAGATTTAGCGTTATTTAGTAATTTTATGTTCCTTGATGACAAGAAAATTAATTGGAGATTTATGCATGAATTCCCTAAAGATATGGGGATCAGACTTTTTACCATTTATAATATTGACATAGATGAACTTGTTGAGTATTTTAAAGAAATAAATCAATATCATAAACAACAACAAGAGCCACTACGGCAATATTTCCAAGAATGTATCTTTGATGCAGCGAGTTCATGAAGAGAAATAATTGGTCGCGTGGAGGTATTAAATCAACTTGTATCCGACATGGAATATCTTAACCAACGATTAATTCAGGTGGTAATTGATGATAACAGCGACAAGAAGCAACATTTTTAAAACGCGTATTCGATAAAAGAAGCTGATCTACCGAATTATAAATTCCCCGGATATAACGTGGATGAACTATAAAAATCACTCAATGATCTTATCAAAAAAAACTTTCCTAAAATACTCGATGCATGGAAAGAAAACATTACCACCCGCGCCTATCCTCAGACGCAACAATGACCCACAAGGAGGCGGTAGACATGTTTCACCAGGAATCGTTAATATAACATCAACGATCGCAGTTAATCTTGTTTGTGACGTAATCGATGGCAGCTATCTAATAGATCTTGGAAAGTCAAATCAGGCTCAGCAAGATTTTTTTTTATTTTATACACATTCACACCACAAGTATCTCCTGGGAATTTCATCGTGTAAGTACCAACCAATCCTGTTTATTTACGTACACATAATCAATATTTGTCACGTATTAATTTCAAACTCACCGACCACATAGGACGATTAATTGACCTGCGTTGAGAGAAATTGATTGTGAACCTACATGTAAAGTCTTAAAGACCTTTATCGTAGATCTTCATCTTAAAGATTTTTATCGTAATGATTTTTGATCATAGATCTTTGATCAGAAATATTTTTATTTTATTTTTGCTGAAATATTTTTTTTTCTGAAATATTTCATTTTTTTCTGAAATATTTCGACATTTGTGGTCAAATTTGTTATTTTTCCAGCAATTTTAGTCGATTTTGTCGATGAAAATTCATCAAATTACAGTTTTTCGTCAGGTCAAACCTCAAGCGGTTCTCTAACTGATTTATCGATAAATCGTTAAAAATCCTCATTTTTTTCGAAAATTACAAGAAGAATTAACAAAAATCGTATGAAAAATCTCATTTTTTGAGCTAATTTTACTGATTTTTGGCGATTTATCGATAAATCAATTAGAGAACCGCTTGAGGTTTGACCCGAATGATATTGGAAAATTCATCAATTTTCCTTGAAAAAATCGACTAAAATAGCTGGAAAAATAACAAATTTGACTAAAAATGTTGGAATATTTCAGAAAAAATATTTCTGATAAAATAAAATATTTCAGAAAAAATAAAATATTCTTGAAAAAATAAAATGTTTCTGAAAAAATAAAATGTTTCTGAAAATAATATATTTCAGAAAAAATAAAATATTTCTGATAAAATAAAATATTTCAGAAAAACAAATATTTCTGATAAAATAAAATATTTCTGATGAATAAAATAAAATATTTCTAGAACATAAAATAAAATATTTCTGATAAAATAAAATATTACACGTGCTCGGTCGTTTCATCAGTAACGAAGTTACTCTGGATCGTTTCACGATCTGACATAATTTTTCTTAATTGTCTTATACGAGTACTAATCATTTTTTTGCCTCGTATTCGTGGGATAACCCTGATCTAATTTTTTCTACTGCAGCAGAAAGAGGAACGAATTCCTTCACTTGATCTTCCTCTATAGTAGTTAGCGACTGAAATATCGCAGCCTGAATTCGTTTTATGAACCTGTATTCGGATGACATTGTCTGTATTCCTTAGTTCTTACGTTCTTGTAAAATTTCAAAATCAGAAATTATTTTTTCAGGATTTAATTCATCAGATATATTAATTCCATTTTTTTCCAATTTTTTAATAGCAACAAATTACATCATTAATATTTTCGCAGTTCATTATTATACGGTATATATATATATATATATATTTGAATAAAAAAATATATCCCCATGTGCACCCCTAATCGAGTGTTTTAGCGAGTTCAGAGGATAAACAGCACAACATATAATCCCCTTATGAACCCCTAGTCGAGTGTTCTAGCGAGTTCAAAGGGTATATTAAACATAAACCCCCCATGCGAGGCCCTAGTCGAGTGTTCTAGCGAGCTCAAGAGGGCATGTTTCAAGGACATCACAACATGTATAATCAATGAGTGAATGAAGGACAGTACAAACATAATCTTAATTATGGACGGCACAAACATTTATGAATTATATACAATGAATGATAATCTCCACACGAATCTCTAATAGAGTGTTTTAGCGAGTCCAGGGGTATATGGAATATATACAATGAATGACAATCTTAATTAAGGACAGTACAAACATCAATCTTAATTAAGGACGGCACAAACATATATGGGCCATTCTCTACGCTCAACATATTTTGACACCCACCACACAATAATTAGCCCGTAGGCGATACAAAACATGTATCCACCACGTTTCGACATGGTGGGGTGGGCGTTCTGTTGAGTTTGGAGGCCTAGCAGGGCCCCAATTAATTATAAAAAGACATCGCTAATAAGCGCAACCACCGACAATTGTCAGCCATGGGGATTCGATCGCCGAGCGTCAAGTTCAGTAATTCTACACGCTAGCAAAAGGCCACGGAATCATCTGATAAATATATGTTTCAGAAGTTGTTATATAGTTAACCGTTAACAGTTATCACCGAAGAAAGCAACATTTCGTGTTTTTCGATACAACTGAATTTTAATTCTGAACAGATGAATTCAGAGTACGTTATATTTTTGCCTAACAAAATCAGATGTACCTAAACATAATTTAGTAAACGTTGTGGCTTCGTGACATGGTCAAAGGGAGGTAACTTCATTACACGAATATACTCAATGGAGTTATCCCCTTAAATACACTGAAATTTATATGTTTTAAAATAAAAAAAAAAAAAAACAATTTAACGAATTTACGATACAATATTACGGGTCTCTACCTAACATAACAAGGATAATTAACGCAAAAAAATTATTTATTTATAAGTCTGATATTTTATCGTAAACATGTCTGCGGGTCTGTGACATGGTCAAACAGAGGTAACTTTATTACATGAATATACTCTATGGAGTTATCTCCCTTAGATACACTGAAATTTATAGAAAAAGTTAAATAAATAGTTAATATATATTATTCTATCTAATGTCTTGCTAGTGATGATAGTTTATCTCCATAATTGATATTGGAAGGTGATTTTTTGTTTATTTGTTTTTGAGAAAGAAGATTTGGTTATATTATCTGCTACAAATTGTACCCAGCGTAGATTAATATCAAAATATCTCGCAGCAGCGTTCATTGATTGAAAAATTCTCTCCTCGTCAGTCTCTGTGTTAAAGGATTTAATCGCTCTCGGATTTTTTTTATTTTTTACCCTTCCCTCCCCATGCAAAGTTCTCGCTTTGTGTAACAGCTTGAAGATTGGATAAATTATTGTCGGTTTTCACTCCATTGATGTGATCGATCACAAGACCATCTTTGATCACTCCGAAGAAACACTCAAAAAAAATCTATGACAGGAATATGTTATATTTCTCCCAACAGTAAATCTTAGATAACCGGTATTATTAACAACACCAACTTGTTTCTTTCAATCGACACGTGTCTATTCTCACCATCACGATTTGCTTCGTAGTATGTTATTACAAGATGTGGGACAAATTCATTTTGCTTCATTATACAATACTATTATTTGTCTGAAAATTTATTTAGATAATCCTCCATGGATTGTATAGCCCCGTCACTGACATTAATTTATTTATCTTAGTATCTCTTAAGTTCTCGATATTTTTACCAGAGATTTGCACATAATTCTGTTTTACCTCGTACTCTAACACCACATCGCATACACGGTAACGGTCCTAAACAACCTATTCGAACGCTCCTCAAGTGAATCCCACAAAATTCCTTCCTGCAGGATTTATTACGGTGAGTAAATGATCCGATCATCAACAATTTGCACTTGTTCTGTTGAGACATTCTATATACGTATTTTTTATTTAAATATTTGTCTGAAATATAATATGGGAGAATTTGAGAGATTATACAGAATCGAGCCTTGGGAAATAAGTAAATTCAACCTGGACAGGATATCTTTTAAATTGCCAATACAACGTCTAGTTGATAAGAAAAACAAAAGTTTGATCAATAAAATTCACAACGCCAAGAAAGAATTTCATGCAGATGGTGCAACTCATGTCTGGTTAACGTTCAAGATTATACGCGACAAAGATATCATCGACGCTACGATGAATGACAGACGAGCGGCAGCTATTATTGAGCAGCTCGATGATAGAAATTATCTTTTCAGAATAAAATTTATCGTGTTAACAGAAACAGATAATTGGATTATCCGTGACAAATATGATCCTGTCATGGGTAATACAAAAATGGTTATATTAAGTAAAAATTCAAAACAAGGAGCACGGACTGGTATTGACAAACCGTACTACGAGCGAGCGTATCCTATAAGAGCATTTATTTATGGAATCTACGTGATAAATGAAAAACCAAGCGTTGATAAACTGGCGCCGATGAGATTGTCGAAACTAAATTGTGTAGCTGAACGAGTAATAGAACATTTTACAAACGCGGCCCGTGGAAACGGTCTGACGGATAAAAGACGTAAAATAATAAATGAGTGGGTAGACATGGTTAAAGATACCGGAGCGTCTATCAAAGATGTCGCTGAGTTAGGAAAAAAACTAAAATTCCCAATAACCGTAGCGACGATAACAGGAGAGATCTTATATGAATCAAAATATAAATCAAAGGGAGCTTCGATCGAAATTATTGATCATAACGCGCACGCGTGGACTAGCGCAGTAACAGTGTTTCAAAGAAATCGAACTGTTAAATACTATCGCGGATATATGTTTGATTTCATTAACGAGATAAGTAAAAACGATCCTGTGTCAGTATGGTTGTTTCAAAGTTCTAACGACAAATCAGATATGGAAGAAAAAAATCAAGTTCGATCAGTTTGTAAGACCAAATGGTGTTATTTATCGAACAGACCTTCTCCACGAAAAAATGAAAAATCTTGTGCTGCAATATACTGATGACACTGACGAACTGTTAAGTAACTGTTTTACTGCTCCGTCAGTTGCGGATCATTTTGCTAGAACGAAAAATTCGTGGGAACCAACTTGGTCCGATTTTCTTAATGATATAATACTGCGTTGTATCGAATACGGACACGGCGGACTATGGAATACTAAATACGATCATAAAGCTGTTATTTCAGTTTATATGGTTGCGTGTTATCCTGTAAGTTTTCTTGGCTACGGAGATTGTTCAATGTACTTTGAGCGATTCGGTCATCCGAGGCACGAGATGACACAAGTATCGATAAATGGACCATTACCGGATTTTGACTTAACTGGATTTGCTTGTATCGAGTCATTCTAGTTTGCTATGGGTCTTCATCCAATTTGTTATGTTTGGTTTGGAAAACATTTTTCAGAAAAAATATGGGCACCAATATTGCTGTTACGGTATATGATTGATTGTGCAATATTAACACTATTGATTGTAAGTGAAGGAATTATATCATATCAGAAACAAACCGAAGTTTGGTTAACACAACAAAAGAAATATTCCGATGATGAATACCCCGATATAAAATATTACGAGAATAAAATCGCAAAAGATCACATTAGAAAAATAATCGGCAAGTTCACTCAAGGAGGAGCATATGATCACAGGCAACATTGTACAAGATTAATCATGGACGATGCCGAGTTAGATTTTATAATCGCTGATACAACGAACAGAAGTACGTTTATAAGTCGAGAAATAGCTTTCTTGTCAAATAGAACTAAATTAGGTACAATTGTAAGTTATATGGACGGTGAGTCACCGCAGTACACTCATTTAAGATCTTCAATGCTCGCGTACGTTTCAATAAATCTATTATCGATGATAAATAAAGTTTCTACACTCGCTGTCAGAGTTGATACGGATTCGTTTTATATCAATAAAAAAATATTCAGGATTACTAGAACAACTGCATATCGGTACTTGTGCATCGTGGGGTTCGTGGAGAATAAAAAAGGAAAATATACTCGATTATTCCGAATCAGCTGATGTTGCGGTTAAAGATATTTATTGCAAAAAACATCAAAATTAAAGCTATCGTCGACAACTTCGTTGTTACCATCAATGTGCACGGTGCCGTTAGAAACATTAAAAACATTTCTAGATTGGTTGTTCACAAGAAATACTGCTGTGATAATGTGCGGCGATCATGGTCACCCACCACCGTTTGTTGGACCATCTCAAAATGGATGGCTAAAGAACTTTGTCGATTATTACGAAGAAATAAATGATGATCATAGAGCGCTTGATGAAGAATTAGGAGAATTTAAAAAACTAATCAGACAACAGTCGAATATAATTCAATGTGAAGTAATGCGTGGAATAATTCCAGAAACACCCATGAACGACTTTCTACAAACGTGGCGACCAAATGATTTGATAGTTGCAAGTAGAAAAATAGTTCGTGATATACTTCAACGGGAATTGTTTCAGTTAAATAAAGAAAAATTTCCGACATTGCCGGTTCCATTATGCTATCGACCAGCTGATACACGGCGGCAGAATATTGACGTTGATATACCAGCACAGACCGAGAAACAGAATTTAGTATTAAATGATATTATCACAGATGATATCAACGCTGTTGAAGATGCATTATCGTTGAACAAATCTCCGTGGACACTAGGATATGCAATGACGATTCACTCATCTCAGGGATTAACTATTTCAGTGACTAGTGATGATATTGACAATGATATATAATAAGAAAAAAATTAGCTGGTTATAAACAGTCTGATAAAAAAAAATAAACGCGATTTTGATCTTGATGCTGAATTTATCAGCACGTTGAAACAACAACAGAATAATCGTTGTGCGAGTTGTAATTGCGTAATGTTGTGGAGATATTCAAGAAATATTCCAAGACAATTTACCGTAGATAGAAAAGATAACAGTCGCGGTCATACACGAGAAAATGCCATGTTGACCTGTCTTGAGTGTAATCGACGTAGGGGTGCTAGTTAAGTGATCGCGGTGGTAATTGCGTTTCCTCAGGAATTACTTGTAATTGTTCACGTGCAAATCCACGTTGAGGACCAGTTGAATCTAATCTGTAGATTGCAGGTCTACCTGAGGATCTTGTCACGGTGGATATCCTATGTGTGGTAACACTCCAAATAGGATCATTCGCTCTTTTTTACCACCTTCGAGTTCACCGGGTTCATATAAATACCTTACAGTGGTATTACCTAATATTGGTTGCGTTGAAAAATCACGTCGTTGTATTGGTATATCTTTTTTGTAATTGCATTAATAGGTTTCATGTTGGTCGTTCGAGTGATCTCATTATTTAACGCAGTTATCACACTTGGTAGTCTTGCAACCCATTTGCGTGATCTTGTATCATGAATAAATTCTGATCACGATGAATTGCGGTATATCCTCGTCGTATTTTTACATTATGTTGTTTCATCAACGATGATACTGGACCATGAAATTCCTTGCCATGATCAACTTGTAATAATTGTGGCCATCGTAGACCACTTTGTGGTCCGGGTCCTCGTTGATAAATTCGTTTAAACGCAAACCTACTTTAGATGCTGTTTTCGTTGATAGCGGTTTTGCATCTTTATATCTACTTGCAACATAAACAACAGTTAGCGCGTATTTATACGTTTTTCTGCGTACAGTATAATGTGGTAAAAATAGAAAATCAGCTTGATGAACTTCATTACGGACTCTGACATCGAAATACGTGTACTGAATTTGTTTCGGTGGTGGTAAATAAATTTGCCATATTGCCAGTTTGGATAACCACGCTTTAGCAGTAACACGTGTAACGTTTGCTGCATCGCCGAGTTTACTAATTGCTGCGTTACCTTTCCAGTATCCTCTTGGGGAATAATAAATCGAGTCCATTTATACATTACCAGCACCTAGGAGCTAATTTACCTTTCATCGCGGATCTTACAAACCAATTAGCTAATTTTTCTTTGATATTTTTATTTTTTATAGAATTTAGCTCATGAATTAATTTCACATCTGCGTTATGTCTGTCTTGTAGATTTTCACTTTTATACGGTACATCATGAACATGACACGCTTTACCAATAGCGTTTATTGGATGCTCACCTGGTTTTAGTTGATCCTGATTGTCAAGTCTGATATCAGGTCGAGTACCAGGACCACAATAATTATATCTTGGTAGATGTTTTTCTCTTGGGTATTTAGCCCATGGAGTTCCTGGGAACTTTGACATTAATTTAGCAATATCATCACCGTTTTTACGTTGAATTCTGGGTAAAAACGAAAACTTCTTCCTGTTACATATTGCGCATCTTCCACCGTATGCTATTCTCGCATTTTTGTTGTAACCATGTATAGATCATTAGTTGGGGTTTTGGTTCTACAGCGTAAACAATATAGATTCATATGTTTATATATAATATGGATATAATTGATTTCTCAGCGACAATGAAACAATAGCCAGTTAAACACCATCCTGCGTTGCTAAATTTGATCAGAATGATAATAATAGGACCATCTGGATCGGGTAAGACGAAATTTTCTTACTTAATTTAATAATGAGACGGTTGAAATGGGAAAAATTATGTTTAGTAGCACCATCAGTTGATGATCAACGATGTTATGATGTGCTTAAAGATTTTAATGAAAACGCGCGATTACTGGATGACGATGTCATTAAATTTATAACCGATATGGATGAAGCACCATCTGTAGATGATCTAGATGGATTTATTAATAATTTAGTTGTATACGATGATGTAATGCTGGACAGACAATCAAATCCAGCTAGAATATTTTCTCGAGGAAGACATAAAAACACTGATGCGATATATGTAACACAACGGTATACACAAATACCAAAAGTGATCAGGGATAACTGTAACGTTTTAGTTGTGTTTAATGGAGTCGATACGCATATGTTGCGCAATATTCATCAAACTTGGTAAAGCGGAGATATGGATGTAATTAAATTTAGAAATTTCTTTTCACGACCGCAAGCTACTCCGCATGGATTTATAACAATAAATTTATACGATCCTAGATCCCGATATCGTGGGGGTCTCGATAAAATTTTTGGATAAATTAACATCAGCAGAGAGAGGGCGACGTCGCGTTGACGTAATCGCGTAAACAACATGCATAATAAACTAGAAAAATCACCATCGACAATAAAGTAATATCAATTAGAAAAATTCCGGAGGAATTTTCTCAGTAAAGTGTCGACGCTTTTTTAAAATCTGTCGACGCTTTTCTTTTTTCGATCATCTGTAGGAAGGCTTATTTTCGACGTTTGGACGTTTTTCGACCATTGGTCTGTTCGCCCTCTCTGCTGCTGCTTAAGCGTATTAATTTTTGTTGAGGTGTCTGCTCATTAACTATTCTCTATCTGCAACGTAATAGTTATATCGCTATCAAATAAAAGTTCTACCAATAGTAGGCGATCTAAGATTTTGAACATTCCACAGCATGGTCTTAATATTTAATCTAAATTGGGTATATTTTCTGACTTGAAGTTCAATAGTCAAAGCAGAGGATGTGTTGTTTTGTTTGACATACGAATGACTCTTTAACTGAGTTCATTGTGACTTGCGAATCGTTTTTGTCCAGACACGTGAATAACCAATTTTCGCCTCTTTAAATCTATTTTCGTATTAATTAACAGTTTAAATTACCTACATGGGCTACTTAAAAATGAAATTAAGACTATCGGTAAATGGTTATAGTGATGAGGGTCCAATAGTCAAACAGTGCAAGACATGGACAATAATAGTTACCATGTGGGTTGGGTGGGGGTGTAGCGGGACTCCCACCCACATCGTGACTATGAAAATCTGCATCTTACATTGTAGGCTTGTAAATATATTTGTTTCAGTGTCAGTCTTTGAACCCCTTCCCCAATCCCCACTTCCCCGAATCCCTATATCAATTGATATATAGTTTAAAATTCATTTGTAACGAGCTGCAGTGAAAGTGTTGTTGCCCCAATGTTCTTGGCATATTTTGAGTTTCCCATCTTTTAATTTCAAATCTAGTCAAATAAAGAATTATTTAAATAAAAATAACAGCAAATATGAATTATGTGATTCTGTCAAATCAATTTATTCAGTTTTCTAAATAAAATATAAACCACCCGTTTTTTCAAAGGCGTTTAGTGTGTATGTCTTCCGTTTCAGTGTTTACGTTACTTTGCACATGACTCGATTTATAGAAGTTATTATAAAACAGTTCTCCGTACAGTTTATACAGAAATAAATACATTTGGGTCTGATCACATGATTGTGTTCTGCCCAATGGAAATCTTCTATTCATTTATATCAACTGATTCAACTGCTAGTATGTATGTATGTATGTATGTATGTATGTATGTATGTATGTGTCCAAGAGACTGATGGTAATTATGGTTCAATTTTGCTTTGCTCTCCTAGATGAAAGGCTGTTACTGTCAGACATTTAATGTTCTCCAGAATATTGAATGCAGCCTTCTGTCAGCATACTGGTTCTTTTCTGGATTTCTGTGTTGGGAACCAAAGTTTGAGAAATGGTTAGGGCTTGTATGGAGGGACCGGTAGTATGTGACTGACGTGGTTTGCACTCATATATATTATGACAAAATTACAAAAGAAACAAACAGAATGAATGTGACAAAAGGAAACAGAGGCTTCCAGATTAGACCTACACAAAGTGACCATATGAAATGCAGGATTAAATCACTGCTCATGGCTGACAGTATTCCTGATTTTTCTATAAAGGGGATTCAAAATAACGTCTTTGTAACATGTTTTCACTATTTTTTCAAGGACCTCAACATAAGAATCATTGTCAGTTGAAGGGTTCTTATATGCACAAATACAAGAGATAATTTCTTCTTAATCGCCCTATGACCGCACATCACGAAACTTTAATTACACATTTGCATGGTTTGTTTTGTTTCACATTTGTATCCTCATTGGTAAGTCTTTCTAAGTCGAGGATTAGTACTTCACGCAATGCACCACAAAACACATACTTCAAAAAATTATTCATATTTTAAAATACTAAATACTTATGCACTAGAATATCCAAAATAATTCCATAATTTAAGAAATCAGAGAGGGTCCATTTTACTACACTATTCTATGCTAGCATAAAGTATCTCGAATAATGTGCATTATGACGTCTGGTTCTAGACAATGGCTTATTAATCGGTTGAGAAATATCTTCCCAACACTGACTCACCAAGATAAAAAGTACTCAAAAAGTACTCAGATCTAATTAGCTATTAACGGATACATAAATACACTTTGAACATATCCTAGTTTAACTACACTAACTTGATTGTTTGTGTGATTCTCTAAAACAGCATTATACCTTTTATAAGTGATTTATTATGACATATATGTGAGTGTCCAAATTAAGCTACACGTGTTACATTAATTTTAAATAATTTAATTTCTTGCATGTAGAAAAATCCATGTGATGAATCAATCGTTACCGAAACGAATCATTAGCAGTCATATTAATCCTTTATGAACTGTTTCCATTCAAACCCAGACTATGGTATTTTCTGATTTGACACACACACACACACACACACACACACACATATATATATATATATATATATATATATATATATATATATATATATATATATATATATATATATATTTGTTCTAGTTAAAAGTCAGCCAGTACTTGAACAAAAATGAAATTGGTATATACTTCACTCACTTATTTTTTTTAATGGCGCTTACGTGTCTTTCTTTGTGGATGCAGTATGAGTCTGCTGTTGCCTATATATACCACTTTATTGTAATACCTAACTCAGCACACCAACATGTTATTAAAAATTACATATCTTCTTCAGTTCCTGAGCGCATGCCACCCACCCACCATTGTTTAGACCCCCATCTGCATCTCTTATTATTGTGTAATTTTGTGTGCAGAGGGATTTTTTCATGCAGTTTGAACAGTTGACTCGGTTACTGCCATGGCTAACCCTGAGAAGGACAAACATTGATTGGCTAACTAAAGTCATGTGACCGAAATAGGAGTCTATAAATAGGAGTGCAGGCAGTACACTGGCAGATAGCTGTCAGAGCGGCAAGGTATGAACATGTAACTAGAAAAGAATTTCGGCAAACCATCACTTATATATATTCTTACACAACCGATAATAACTTTGGCACTTTGAAATACCAGAACTGAATCAAATTGTTATGAGAAGTTTTAAAAAGATTTATTACAGGATTGCCATATAATTTAAATGTTTTAGAATTACTATATAATTCTTTATAAAGCCGCTGCTATCTCCCACCACACTGCTCAAGTACACTACTACCTAAATTATAGTTTTAATTGAGATCACGCTACCATGTCAGAATGTATTGTAGTCAATCCAATATTTAGCTGTTAATATACACAGGAATTTAATAGTAGAAGTAATTTTACCATAAAATGGTGTTTTATTTTCTTTTAGCATTTAGACAATTAAGTCTGATTTATATTATCAAAAGCCGATAGTGTTGTGATGAACACTGTGTTTATGTAACGTCACTATGGCATATTGAGAAACATGTTCTATATCACCTTTATTATTTACTGAAAAGCATTTTTAGTCTTGAACTCTGGTCTTTTCGATATATAACACACGGGGTGTTACAGTATCAACTGTTTTATTCAATTGATCTCACGGCAAACGTTCGGTAAAAGAGCCACACATATAGATAGCAATCTTACACTGACTATTGAACAAGGACAGAACCATATATACACCAAATCACAAAGGGTAATAACTCTTTCGGAATTAGACAGATACAAATTCTTGTACCAGAGTTTAATTTTCTCTGATGTGTTTCAGATTTATAAAACAAAAACAAAAACAAAAAAATAAAATAAAAAAAAATAGATGGCTATTTTGAAGGTTGACAAAAACTACAACCTTTTAGATAACATAGATATCACATCTATCTTTGCTATTATTTCAGAATCCAATGTTCCGTGGACATTTAGCACTACCCCAACCCATCTGTTCAACAGCCCCCACCAACCTTGCATACCATCCATAATGTTTCAGTAGTGTAAATAAAGCTCTAGATTGCACAAGTAACGAGTGCTTAGTCTAGCTTTTCGATAACAATTTTACAAGAAGCAAAGCTATGCCTTATATCAATGTGTGTAAAAATGTGATTGAAACTGCTGCAACTGATGTTATATCTATATATCTGTATATTCTCTTTAGTAAAGGCTACAATCATTTTTACGCGACGGAATATAAGTTGCCATTGTATTTAATTCTTTTTCAATCTAATCTCAGCATACTGACACTCATGTATAATGTTATCATTGTTCCAGAGTGTTTGCTCCTGAGTTTGGGTTTTTGAAAAGAACCATGCTTTTAGCTTAATTAATATTCATGCCAGGAATTCTATGTCTGCAATTTCCCTTAAAGATAAGATCGCCGCCTATCTTTTCCAATCATTTCAGGGAAAAAAAAAAAAAGAAAATATATTTTCCAAATTTCACCATTATATTATTGAAAATTCTATAGACACAACACGCTTTCAGTACGTAAATAAATATATCTATATCCAGCCTTTCTAAGCCAATCTACCATAGCTATTTATTACAGTTTTATCTTCTAAATACGAAATCCATTTTCAAGCCACATATGAAATGAAAAATATTTGATTTTATTTCCGCCATCGTCTAAGCCGAATTTGGTAGAACATTCACTGGTAATATCAAGTTAGGTATGGCAATATACTTTATTACTGTGATTGAAATAACCAAAGATAAACTTGGTCATTTCCCTTACTCAAGGCTTGCATGTATTTCTTAGCCTTAGTAAATAGTTTCAGTCCATCTAAAAAATTTAGGTTTGAGTGGAAACTTGTCACTAAAGATGCAGTGGCTTTCCTGGCAATGTTATTTAGTTCCATTCTGTTAGCAATGGTTGTATTGGCAACCTTAAAGTCTATATTTAGTAACCTAACTGGTTTCCAATGGGATAAATCGGTCAAATAATATTTCCCTCTTGGAATGATAATACACCACGATTCCATAAACTCCGCATCTTCCTTCCTGAAAACTGAAGTTAAAGACATCTATAAATTGTATTCTTCAAGTCGTGAAAACATATCTTGTAAACTCACAGAAGATGGTATCTGGGACTGGAATTCTATTTTTCCGAATATTTTTAACGTTAAAGGGTATTCCTCAAGTGATAAGAAACTTCGCATGATGCATATTCATTCTCAGTGAGTTTATTTTCTTAAATAAATGGGAGGTGAGTGTGGTTTGTTGGATAGTTTAGTTTATTGCGGTATAGATTTTTGTAGTATTCATTTTCTTCTTTCACAACAATTTTTTCGTTCTATTTTCTTTTCCTTCAATTTTCAATTCTCTTTATCATTTTACTTTCAAGAAGTTTTGTTTCCTATGCTAACAAAGAAATTACTTTTTCTCCCCCTGCTATCCATCTGGCTCTACATGTAAGAATATCCACTTTAATTTGCTCATGATATAATTTTTTCTAGTTTCTCAGTTATTTTATCTAGCTTTATTTCAATTTCTTCGTCACTTTGGTTATTTTCATAACCTAACTTAATAGTATACTTTCTCTTTCTATTTTTGTTTTCCTTTCCCATCCAGTGTCTCCTTTTTCTGCAAGTAAATTTAATAATTTCGTCCCTGATAATGCCTTTAATAAATTTCAATTTCACGAGAATCCGCAGTTATGTTTATTTACATAGTTGCTTTCACATTATCTCTTAATGTGTTTTTTTTACATTATTCATCAAATAGAAGGCTATTATTCAATTAAAAGTATCTCGGACCCCGTTTATCTTTAACAAGCACTAAGTCAAATACCAATGACGAGCGATCCGACAGATAGCTGGCGATACTTAAATCTTCAATATTTCCTTGAACTATGATAATTCTTCCACTCAACAATTTTTGAGAAATCATTTTATTTTGTTAGATTTTAGAATAAATGATAATCGTTACCCCATACTACTCTAGCTATTACCGCTTTAAAATGATTCGTGTTTCCAGAGGCGAACAACGTCTTTTACAGAATGCGTTTGTTGCGGAAACAAATATATATTTCTTTTATCAAAAACCTTTTTGAAAAACATGCGCATTTGTTTTAGGTTTCGCCCAAGTCCTATAACATATCAGGTCACAATCTTAATTATGCCTTTACAGAAGCTGTAGTATGTGTGGTCAAATCTAGCTGAGAGAAGACCTCCATTATGCTTATAGAAGAGTTCACTTTAGACTTTATGTTAACTGTGAAGGTAGGTACAAAACTTGTACAACAGAAGCTTGATGTGTTTGAGGGAATTACCGAGGCAGAAACAAATCAGAGTAACACGAATGAAATGTCAAGTGTGGATGGGTGATAATTTCCCTTTGCACTTAAAAACAAAATAGCAAGACGTTTGTTATAATTTTCACTTTTCTAGGCTCAATTGCCATAATGCGTGAATAAAAAACAATGTCTTTAAAATATTTTGATTGTCATCTCCATTTGAAATACATAGGAGTATGTAGTTAAAAGCTGGTTTGGATACTCAGGTAAAGTAAAGTGGTTTAACTCTTTTATTAAAAAAACAATGTTTTAATACTTTAACGTTTTTGAAAATGGAGCATAACCTTTTTCGTAGGGTGAATATATTTTGTATCTTACAATAGTGACATTTTCTTCGCAACTCCAAACCTTTCGCTGATTAGATTACACACAGTGTAGTTAGTTCACTTTAGTTTCACTTATATACATTAGGGACAAAATATTTGCATCAAGTATAAAAAAGATTTGCTGAAAATCACATGATGTGCTATTATATTCCCACTATATTAGTGTTGCCATCTCTCGTCAGGTGCAAATGATTTGCCACAGATATGCGGTATTTTCTGCAGGTTGTTTGGAACACTTTATGAAGCTCGGACTCATTATGCAGTTAGGCAATTATTTCTGCAAAATGCGCTATCTTCCTTTTGACCTTGGTTCAGAATTACAAAATGGATGACAATGCCTTGATCATGGATTTAACATGGAGGCCTTGGCCTTGTTTACATTTCTTGTGACATTATACCTTGAGGTACGGGATAGCTCTATAACTGTGCAAGCCAATTGTTTTATTTATTATTATTAATATTAAAGTTATCGAGTCCCCACGTTAATGCAAATATTACCAAACTCACCATCTGTCAGACTGTAGTTAGCATATTGAGAGATGGAATTTACTTAATTATTGGATCGTTTTTTTTATTTATTACCTATTAAGCGATTACTGCTTTAAGTTTCCAAGTGTACAAAGCACCGTCAGTATGCTAATATCTTGAATATAATAGCGATATATATTACGGATATTTACATCACACATATTAATATATAATATAACTTTTATTTGAGTCATTTGGATCAATAACAATACTCTTATGATTGGTAGTCTAACACTATAGAACGCTCTTTACAGGTGAGGCCACGTCGCGTGTGTAGAGTATATGTACAATGCGATGTAATTTCAATTCATAAATCATGGTCGAAATGCCAAGCTCACCTGAACATCATATTTTCAGACTAAATATGCCATGAGTGTTGAATGCAGGCCATGTTAACATCACGTGATCCTAGGAGAACATTTGTACTCTTGACATGTCATGACAGATATAGCTGATGAGTGATTAAATTATACAGAGGTTAAATGCTCACTGTTAAGATATTTCGCAATATTAAATAATTGAAATACCTGGAATTATATTTTAGTAAGTTCCAGTTGCTGATTTGATGCGAATACGGTGGTTAATTAAAGGAGTTAGATAAGCAGCGTTTTATTCTACGGATATATTTCACTTCTGAGGTTAGGAGGGGGTTGAGATTTATTCATTTATTGTTATTTAAAAGTGCAGAGTGCAAATAATTTATCCTAAACAGAAAGCACATTGTTGGGTTATTGTAAAATTATTCAAGGACTTGGACATTTATTTAGTTTGGTTACTTGTAGCATTCAACTTTCATTTGAATGATTTGAAGTTAAAATTTGGATATTAATTCAGTTATTCCTCCTTGGAGCAAGCACATAAGCACAATATAACTTTCATTTGGAATAATTTTGGAGCGTTTCGTGATTAGTGTGAAATTCATAGGACAGCAAGGAAATAATAGGAATTTATATCATACTGAAAGTTATTTTTAAATTCTTTAGTTTCTTGACTTTATATTTTAGGGAAGTAAATTTATATTTTGGATTATGGAATGCTTGATGGGTTTTAACCTGTTTTTGTTACGTAGTTTAAGCTCCTGTGATGTAAAAAAGTGGAATGTGCATATAACAAATGAAAACAATTCATCGTGCTCATAACTGCTGCATCAATTTCATATGTTAACACATAATTTGCTTTATTATAATTGGTTTAAAGTTTGTAAATGATCTGCAAATTTAACTTCTTCCAGCATGGAAAAATATAGTCTGTGTATGTATCTTAATACTTAAATGCAAAATAGGAGTCATGGTTGAAGACTAAATACTCCTTTGCGGACACTGTATCATGTTTCCGCTAGAGATTTGACTGTAGCTATTCACATGATAGCAATTTAACAGTTGAATTTAAATTAAATATGCATATACGATTAGAGAAAGTTCAATTATTTCATAACGAACAGTCACAGTCTAAGTAAACCTGACACAACTTAAGTCTTCAAAGAATATAGGAATTTCAACACCAATTGTACAAAAACGATTAGAATCAATCTAGAAAAGTATAAATGTCGGAAATGATTGCTTGATCATGAGAATTTAACGTTTTAGATTTTATGCAAATTGTACTTGTACATTGCTCCCCTTTACTGACCATGTGTGTTCAGAGAAAGTGGTTCTTTATACAGTGCAAAAAGATGTTGGGAACATTATATTGGGACGTCATGTACATGTTTCTCGCAAAACAAACGTCCTCCCAATTGTAAGGGATTGTTGCTGTGTTACTTGAAATATTATTTACGTTCATGAAAATACATTTAAGTTGCTGTTTGAATAACATCTTCTCCACCTTAGTTGATTTTATTTAAGGTTCCCACAGATTCAGCATTCGAATTGTAAAGAAATTCGCCTGATTATTGGGTGTTTCTCGGAATTCATCAAAATGTATTGTGTTTAAATAGTTTCCCCACAAATGTGCGTATACATTCATTCAGTAAAGGGCATCCGTGTCGACTCGTTGAAATCATTATAGCGAAATGTTGCGTTAAGATTAAGGAAATATATTGTGACATATGTATTAATGCTATAACTAACTAACTCACTAACCAAATAACTAACAAGAGCAACAACAACAACAACAGCAATAATAATAATAATAATAATAATAATAATAATACAACTGATAATAATACAAATATCAATAATAATAATAATAATAATACTGATAATACTACTACTACTACTACTACTAATAATAATAATAATAATAATAATCAGTAGAAGAAGTGGGGGAAGAAGAAGAATATGAAGAAGAAGAGGAATACAAAGGAGAGCGTTATGATGATGATGACGATGATGAAGATGATGAGGTATAATAGTCAAATCGTATCCAAGTAACACGCAGCATTTAACCTTCCCTATCGTCATATAATCAATCAGATTTAAGGCATCCATTGTAACTTAGAAGTTAAAAGGACTGAATGTGCGTAACGAGAGAGATCGCGAGAGAGATCGAGAGAGATCAGTAGAGTGAATTTTGTTGACAGCACAGATTCATCCTTTAGAGAAGGCTGTTCTTCATATAAAGTAATCTTAGAGATGTATTTTCTTTTCGTGTAAATTTATATACACCCACGAATTCTTTTGAGTAATGTTTATATGTAAATTTATTGCAAACAAATAAGTATCGTGTCTGAGATAATTCATTTAATTTGAAACGGAGTAAACGCTATTTCATACGTATCCTATTTTCCTCTAACCAAGTTCCTGTAAAATGATTACAATTATAAGATAGATTGTTCTGAAATTTTATCCACCTCATCTAACCAGCCTCAAAAGCAATATTTCATATGGAAATGAGTGAGGTCTGTTTTAAAACTGTTGAAATCTATATGACAAGCGGACTTTTTATTTCCAAGGAGCATATACAATATATTCTGATTTGGAACTATCCGTAACAGCGGTATTTTCAACATGGAGAGAAAAAAGCATTTTTTATGGTCTTAATACCATTCTAAGCTCCTTCCGTGCATATTTTCATAAATATTGCCCTACATTTGCACAGGAAGATGCTTTGCACATTATTTTCCTTACTCGATGTTTTTATAAACATCACAATGGCTAATTTATGCATTCTGTGAAAATTTGAAATTCAACTGATTCAATTTATTTTATGCACAGATAAATCTTAACTCTTGCCAGTTAATTAGGTTTGCTCATCATGTCAAAATTTGCTTTTGTCTGTATATCTGACAATATGACAATGTTTAGTTAATATCGTGGGTACAAGCAAAAATTGATAATGAGTAAGCACTAGAAGAGAAGAGGATTTTAAGATGACCAGAAGGCTCTATGTTAGTTGGCGACCTGTATTCTGGAATTCGAAAACACGACGCAATCATTGAGTGTATTCATTGGATGACTAGGAGGTTGTCTTAGAGAAAAGATGTCAATACTGACTGAGGCGTCTTTGAGATGCGTTGGCATTTTAAACCTATGACGGTAAACGTTGTTTACGTTTTTCCATCGATAATATCAACCGTTGCATTAGACGAAAAAATCTTAAAATGTTGTCTTTCTTAAAGTTGGAATGTATTTGTTACCTCCCGTATATCATTTGTCTGAAGTTCAAACTGGAACCTCTATTTTGCAATTTTTAAATTACAAAAAGTGACTGTGTGTATTACCCAGAAGTGAGTGTGTGTGTGTGTGTGTGTGTGTGTGTGATTTGGATTTGTAACGTAGCTGTAACAATTTTTCAGTCATATCGCTACGATGTCTGTAGTGTGATAGTTAATAGCGATGTTTAGCACTGGGGCATCATGCCGTAGACATGTAGCGCGATGTCCCACCCAGTCACATTATCCTGGCACCAGCCCAACCAGTCCTAACACTAACCTCTTAATGCTGAGCGCCAAGTGAGGCAGCTGTTAGTTCAATTTTTGTAAGTCTTTGTTATGACTCGGCCGAGGATCGAACCCACAAAATTCCGCATCCGAGGCGAACGCTCTATCCACTTGGCCACCGGAGCGGTCACCAAGAAGAAATGATCTTTATATGTTGAGAAATGTGTTTTGGATCAAGTGTTTTCTTATTTTTCACGGTTTGCCAGGGTTGTTGATGTTTTTGTTTTCAAATTGGCTTAGAATATTATCACCTGCAGTCACTTTTAGAAAGATGAATTTCTAATTGACTTCTTTGTTTGGAGTTAACGGCATACATATCAGCTTGTAAACCTTTGTTGTTAGTCAGCTTTAGGAACTTGTATTGCACCAGTACTCCTTCTAAGAAGCAAGGTCCGAACCTATTTGTTTGTTGTTCTTTAAAAGTCGTTTATATTCTCTTTTAGTGGCATCGTCCTCTACACGTGTTACACCCTTTTGATGACAAATATTTCCTGGTCTGACATGAATGTATCTCCTATTAAAATAAACTTTAGTTGTCCTTTTGTGTCATTTTTGACACTATAATATGACTGTAATTTGTTATCTGAGTTTGAAAGTGTGAATGTAGTATCTAATAGATATTGTTGGAATAAGAATTTACAATGTTTATACTAACTTAAATGAATGGCGCATGTATTTTATAAGTCAATCTTATAAAGAATGAATTTTTGTTTGCATGTATTAACATTCAGTTCTATGGACAATGAATTAGTGGTAAATCCCTATAGGGTTTGTGTTAGAGAGTGAGGTGGAGTGACGGTAAGGGTTTCTCCAGATATTACAATGTAAATTATATTACACAACTAAAACTGCATCATTTATTTATGAACGGAGAGTACATTCCTCTTTTCACTAATCCTCACACTTTGTGCACATTTGCGATGTCATACATATATATTAAATGTTAAATGTTTGAAAACAATGCTATCGACATCCAATATTTACTAAATATAGTTCTAGTCCGATCATGAGAAAAATTGATTTATCTGAAACATTATATCTCGTTTAACCACAGTATTGTCATTTCCCCGATAAATACTGATACTCAGAACTATTCTATCGAGAATCTAAACTCGTGGTAATTTGATCTACGTAGGGTTATAAACAAAGCATGCTTTGCCTGTTTTCTGCAGTCAGTTTATCCATTGGCAGGAAAACTCATAGCTTATGTCAAATGTACCATTATAAAGCGTCTATTACAAGAACTAACCATGGACGAAAATCATATTGAATGTCTTATGCGCTCTGCTGATTTGAAATATCTTTGTAAATTACAGAAGATCTGAAGAATAATAGATATTTCTTTATTAATGCATAAGTACTCAAGCTCTCAGAGATTGTATACATAAATTATTCTTTACATAACACGCTAAGGAAAAATTATAACTCAGCTAAACAATGACGGTGTTACATAGGCACAGTCAATACGAATATCATTTACATGCTGTAAAATATATGATCTAGTAAAACTAAAAAATGCTATTAATCTTTTACCATTTGAGAACCAACTGGCAATATTATGACATCAAAATAAATTGAGGGAGGTAAATGCAAAGTATTAAGACATTGGACACTTTGAGCTGTATCATCACAACTAGCCTTTAGAATTATACAAATGTGGGGATAAAAATGATTGTTAAAATTGATCGGGCTAAAAAGACATTACAATACAGAAAAGTAATAACCAAAAGCATTATGTATTAAAATAAATGAAGGAAGCACAAGCGTTTGTATCATGAAAATGATAACTAGTTCTATAACGGGACTGTACTGCCAATCCTTAATGTCAAATGGGAACAAATCCCCTCATCTGGTTCTGTTCCTCCCAACGGCCCGGGTTCTGCAGATAACTGTCCCTGAAAACGAGACCAGACACGTAGGTAGCTATGTATTTTTGGGTAAGGCTCAATGGTGCATCAGCACACCCATAGCGTTATAGAATAAATTAAGAAAACAAGTTCTGAATGAGAAGGTACAAAATGTAGATCTTTCAAATCATTGGGATGATCAAATTTTCCAAACAAGCGTAAATATTAGATGAAATAAAAGCATACAAATATATATATATATATATATATATATATATATATATATATATATATATATATATATATATATATAAGTAATTAAAGAAATATAAACAATGGTGAATCAGGTGTATATCAAGATCTCATCGATGTAAATCCACCATCTTCACTCTAGGTCCAGCAATAACATCTTGCCATGTCTTGTTACCAAAGTGTGGATCACGCTTTTAAGATCTTGTTTTTATCGTTGAGACACATACCACTACTCTGGTCATATTTAGAGTTTGAAGTTTGGATTCAAACAGACGGCGATGATATAAACGATATTTCCTAAGACAAAATGGTTCATAAATCAATATGCCATATCTTTTACAGCTACCACTATTATATGAAAACAAAGCTGAAGCAATCACTTAGAAAGGTATAGCTGATTGATTCTATATCCAATTTATCTTTGTTCTATATCCAATTGTATATTTGCACTGGCATGTTGTCGTCCAACATACAGCATTAAGAAGGCGCTGCTTTCATTGCTTGGAAAATGTTAACCACTTTATATACGCCACTGTCAGCGAACATAGTCATCATTACTGGTGAAATATATATTTTCCAAATATCTAAGATCACAGATGCTAACCTGTCCATGTGAAATGATCATCCCAGCATGGGCTGGACGTTCTATGTCTATTGCCTCATCCTGCGCCTGTATGGTAAATTAAGAAAAAAGTATTAATAAATTAAAGAGATATCGTCTGCAACAATAAAAATTATTTTATTACATGCTTGACTTAAATCCAACGGGAAAAAATTGATATTTCCATTCTCTAGTTGTTACTCTCCAATTTAATAATAAATCGAGCAGCAGAATATAAACTTATTTACTAACTACTTTTGTCAATTCACTAGTTATTCTTTTGGTCTGCCTGCTCTTGCTTACATAATGTCTACACTTACCTACATATTGTCTGCATGTTCTTGCCTACATACTGTCTACACTTGCCAACATACTGTCTGCACTTGCCTACATACTGTTTACACTTACCTACGTAACGTATTGTCTACACTTGCCTACGTACTGTCTACTTTTGCCTACATACTGTATGCACTTGTCTACGTACTGTCTACGCTTGCCTACATACTGTCTACACGTGCCTACATACTGTCTACACTTACCTATATATTATCTGCATGTTCTTGCATACATACTGTCTGCACTTGCTTACTTACTGTCTACACTTACCTACATATTGTCTGCACTTGCCTACATACTGTCTTCACTTGCCTAGGTACTGTCTGCACTTGCCTACGTACTGTCCACACTTGCGTACGTACTGTCTACACGTGCCTACGTACTGTCTGCACTTGCCTACGTACTATTTATTTGAAGCGTCTTCCATCCTACTTACTGTCCTGTTTTCTGCTTGCTGCCTATTCCTACCTGCTGGCCTCATGTTCCATCATCACTGTAATTCTAATGATATCAATTTACCACACACACATTACGTTATCGCTAACAATATTGTTTACACAACACAATCGAAGTAATTACTTTCGTAATTTTGTAATGTAAAAAACAACTAAAATTATTATGATTTTTTTCCCCAGGTATGTTATGTGTACCAACTATTTTCAAGCTGGCAGAAATCACTCTGGTTGATTACTTAACTCTATTTGCATATACGCCTATCATTATCAATCTCTTTCAAGAATCACTTTACTGCCTTGTATGCTAGCTTAACTTTAATGACAATATATGCCCATTGCCCAAATGTAGACATCATTTTTCCTCTCTTTCCCATATGTTTTATTCTCCGTCTTTTGGTACTGGTGAGATTATATCAATACGTAGTTCGTTTACACCGCATTCTATATTATGTTTTTGTTTTGTTTTTCTTTTCTAACCTGGAGTTTAGAGATTTATGTGACCCATTTCTTAAACACGTGACCAGTTAAAAGTGTAGATGAAATCCCAACTACAACTACTTGGTTTTCGAAATTTGAAATAGGACCCGTTGTCCCAGAATAGTTACCAACTTTTCCTACTCAGTTAAGAAACTTTTTGATGGTGTACCACCAGATAAAATCTTGGACTTCTTGAGAGGATGCGAGAATATAGGGACATTGATGGGCGTTTTTCCTTTTTTCTGGATAAAGTATTTACGGTTTACACATACGTGGCAATGGAAGTTATTGATATTTTCTCTATAAATTCTCTTATTTCTTCCTTGCCAGGCCCAGCAACCCATCATGCCATATCTAGTTGCCAATGTGTGGATCACGCTTCTAACTGATATATTCATAATTGAAATTAACATCTGAAATATCATACAATGACGGTTACATACGTTAAACGAAGTTTGTACCACCATGTGCCACCATGATCAGAAAACATGGCCTGACAAGTTATGTGTCCAATATACCGTATTATTATATGCTAGTCGTATTTCATAACTTTTATCTGCTTTATATAAAGTTGATATACAGCAGTCTCAACGTACATGATTACCACTATTAGTGTAATAGACACACGATGGTAGTCAAAACAAATATCATATTGTTAACTCGAATCTGAGACACTAAAAAACATTTTCTTTATCTACGATACGAACCATTCCATGACCAATGTCACTGTTCCCAGGATTCACATTTCCATCTTCGTTATCATCTGGAATGCCCTGGAATAAATGATAAAATTAAACATTTTGTTAAAGAAATTCTCTAATTCCGAAGAAAACGAAAGGGATGCTTTCAGTCTCTATTTTTACTCTCCAGTTAAAAATAAATTGAGCAGCAGAATATGATTGCAATTACAGCTTTTCGTCCAACTTATCGAACTACTATAATAGCAACATTCGATGAATCAAGAATTCGAAATCTCAAAAATACGTTTCAAGCTTGGATCATCAGTTGACCCAACATCATTTTATTTTCCTCTTGGCACCTGCAGTTATCAACCATTTAATATTCCTAATTGAAATGAAGATCTAACGAATGTGAGACCATCACATTTAAACATACTGTGTGCTAACACAATTAGAAAATTGGGCATTTTTAGCTGACGACACATACTGGATCAAACTGCTATCATTTTAGAAGCTTTCATCCGTTTCCAACGAAAGATGTCCTTACACTGATCAGCTTAATTGAAGTCACAAATTTCTCGAAATATGAATCAAACAAGAAAGTGTGAAAATTAATATTATTAGAAAGGTTGCACTAACGTCTATGCAACTATATATTTCTTAAAGTAAAATGATTTTTAAATTTGGCATGACATTCAGATTTAAAAAGAACAGAATTTTAATCAGCCATAAATGAATTGAAAAAGGTTATAGCTGAAATAGGGCCTATGTCGCTACATTTTTAATCTATTTCATGGCATTAGTCAAAATTCCATTCTCAGCTATCAGTATGAATGAGCTTGCTTACGTTAGGATGTAACTCCGTTTGATTTGACAAAAGATTTCAATTTTCAAAATAAATTTCATCTACGTTTAAGGTGTCTTTTTTACTTTCTCGAACTAACAGTCGAACAGATAGGGATTCATGTAAAAATTTCAAATAGTATTGATTTAAAATTAATGTAAATGGAAAACTTAAAGAGAGAAAAACAAGGTTTAGATTATGGAAATGTGTAGGTAAGGCCAAAAGAGTGAACAGCATATTAAAGGTTTCGAATCCGATCTTGAAAGAAACTTATAAGGCTCCGTTCTTGTGGAAAAATAATCAAACATGATTTTCTCAGTCCCCATGAAAAGTGTCAGGTACACATAACCTAATGGAGATTCACAAAAATATCATAATAACATGGAAGTCACTAAAATACATTACGGTAATTAGTACTAAAGTCAGCGTTTAAAATTGTTATAATTCATTAATCTGGAGGTAATTATAAGCAATTAAACGGAATTAATATTTTCCCAAAAAATTTAAATGTACGAGACAGAAGACAATATAGAATAGAGTGAATAAATTACTACTACAGCAGGTGTAAAACGTGGTCTACAGTTTGGCGAAACGTATACCGTACCAAAACTCTGAAGGAGATAAAATACCGGAATTTGTAAAATGTGACTACAACGGATGAACAAGAAAAGCATCAGTTGAATAGAATTATATGTATACACACAACTAGTCAACGAACTTGCATTAGCTAGTGTCAGTGAACCGGATATGAAGAGTTAATAACATCTCAACATCAATCCTGCAGTGATTATATAGAGCTAACTAGATCTAGGCTGTGGGTTTCGGATAAAGAACGTTTGCAATTGCTAACCTTGATTATTATGCATGATTTCTTTCCAAAGGGATTAGAGTTTATATATAGTATCATATCTATCAGAAATTAGCGTTGATAAAATTATAATGATTTCAAGCCAAAGTTTATGTTGAAAAAATATTATATTCGAGGAAATGGAATATTCTTTGAGGCAAAATTCAGACGAAAAGGAAAGGTTAACGTCATGCTATAAGATATCGTATTTACACGCTAGATTCCATCGAAAAATTTTAGAAGCTGTTCATTCGCTGGAAATAAATATCTCACACTTCATATAGAAAATTTATCCTAGTGAAAAATAGATCATATATCCAACTACCAAGATGAATCCAAGAAAATAAAACTTGTATTGGAGTGAAGGACACATACAGCAGATGTTTTCTTTTTAAGTAACCGGACCATTCTAAACACTTCATGACCTCAAGGTGAGAACATGCTTGTGCCCGCTTAGAATCTATTCACAGATTGATTGAAAATGATTTTATGGTGTCGTTAATTGTGTACACTAGGGGACGTATGCAAATAAAACATGTGAGGCTTGCACTGGTTGAAAGAGAAGGCCATGTTAATATCTAGATTATAACACATGGAAATAAAAGCGTTGCTATAGTTGGAAACAGATTGAAAACATGCCAGACTAAAGTTTTAGTCAGATTTAAGAAGCACAGAAGCTGAAATTGAATACAATTTGTGGTATAGCTTGATTTCAGTTAAACATTGTAAACTTATACAAACAAATCATGGACAATAATCTGCTCACTTTACCTATCTTCGGGGTACTGTTTAAATGTCAAATGGATTAAATCGTTAAAGTTTAAACCAATAGTCTACATAGGAGAAGATTACATACAGTGATTATACATGTATGATCAACTGTTCACAATAACAGTTACAGTCTACAATGAAACAAAAACGAAACGCAAACCAGCGTGCACCAAAGAAGATCATGAACGCTGTTACACGTTCAATACGTGTTGATCATGTGTTAACGAAATAACGTAAAACGAGCAAACCGAAATAAAGTTCCCTAACTGTCAAGTACTTAGGACTAAAAGAGTTAGGTTGTAAGTTTGACATATCAACATTTAGTCCGTTATTCCTTAATAACCTCTTCAGCAATATTATCCCGATAAGTGCGTCTTGATAGTATCGAACAATAAGGAACATTGTGTGTCCTTTCATACGGATTTTGTAGTCTTGTCGATTGAATGGTAGAAAAAAAAGTAGTTGTCAAATAGACAGTTAGCTCAGTAGAGCGTGTCTAGCATTCTGTAGGTTAACTATTTAAGAATCTCGGAGATGACAACTTATCGAGTGCTACGAAATATATCATGAACAATGGAATCGAAGATTCTAAAAACGGTGTTTATACCCATGCGATTTTCAAATGAAATATTAAATTTAATGAACTAAATTGCCACTGATTCCCTATTTCTTCAGTTTTAAGATAATTAGACACATAATCTAAATATTACATGTATGCTCCAGATGTCATGGAACATTTAAAATTCATTACACTAAGGCACCTTCATAATTACTATGCGAATAAAGCCATAGTCGGACACAAAATTGATGTACTAAGGCGAATATCAAATCCAAAAAAAGCGTATGAAAGATGAATACCAGAATCATATCATGTACTTGAGAATAATGAATACTTCTGAACAGTTTTGATTTGATGTACTAACACTTGTACGTGACTGATTTCAGATATTGCCTACTATCACTGGAGAAGTTTATTTCGAATAAGCTGAATTAGGACGATTAGTGAAACAAATGGTAAAAATCAAAAGGAATTGGTTCCTGATGTCCAGAATATTCCATCTACACTAAAATAACATTTTCACACAGAAGGCAACCATGACTTTAGAGAAGGTATTCTATCTAATGAACAATTATTTATTGGATAATCAATGGTAACAATTGAGACACCAATCAAGGACAAATCCTTTAGGTCTATACCAGATTTAGCAGATTACTGAGATATCTTTCAGATATTACTAGAATGATTTTGCGTCAGGAATTTGCACTAAATACCATAAGAAACAAAACGATTAAACTTTTATAGCCTATTTATGGAGATTCAAATTTGTTCGAGTTATCAACAATAATAATGTATGGCTTCTATTATCATGACCTGAAATCCAATTTGATGATATTGTTAATGACTGTATGTTCTTAAACTAAAGTAACAGAAAATAGCAAAAACTAGCAAGTATTGTTAAATTCAAAATATAATTTATTTTCCTAAAATACAAAGTGAAAAATTACAAAAAATAACAGGATGCTGAATGAAATCGCAAATAGTCCTAAAGTTCTATAAAAAGCCCAATATTATGTAGTATTCCAAATGAGTTACAGTGGCATTCCAAATGAAGTTCAATATATTGTTATGATGTGCCAATAATCTTGATGCATCACAATTATTTAATCCAAAATGTCTTAAGAATTCACAGTAATTCCAAAACAACTATTAAATCATAACGTATGAGCACTTTGTAATTCCTTCCAATGAATAATCGAAATTAATAAATTAATTGCTCTCAGCTGTATTGGACAGAACTATCTGATTTTGCTAAGACTGATGTTTATGCTAGGAATAACCGATTTTCAGTAAATCATCCCTTATTAAAAAATTAAGATGTAATGCAGAAACTGATGAGAGTAGAATATTCGTTCTATATTAATCTAACTTTGTCAACATGGTCAGGTACTTTAGCAGCTAGTCAATCAGGAAATACGTCATTCTGATTTTCTAGAAATCTCATGGCCTGAACTAATTTACTTCTAGCCTGGAACAATATCACGTGTTTACTAAAATGACATCACCTTAAAGTTCAAACCCACAATCATAATGAATTTAGTATTTAATAGAATCTTATATAAATGTAACTTGAATTCAAGGTTTTAGTGCAATTCATTCCATTCTTGTTAGCTGTGCTTGTTATATCATCCTAGGTATCACTTCATGGAGTTGATTAGCCATGTTGGGATTCCAAATTTCTATTCACCAGGATAATTAGCAGATTTAAATGTCTACTATATCTCTTCTATACTGAAACGGGTTTAGTCATCAACAACCTATCATTAACTTTCCTGAATGAATTCTCATCATCACATTTATAGTTGTTTGATTCTATTTCTTGATCATTTACCTGGTCTTCTAACTCATCAATAGTGTCAAAAAACACCTTTAGCACGAAGATTAAAATGACGTGTCCATTATTGTAAAGGTCAAGTTTAATTACCATGATAAGCTGCTGAGATTTGTACCTTAGTCCGCTCAATTTTCATTGCTGCCTCAGATATGATACATTTACTACGATGGAACTACCTGAATCGCGGAAAATGGGATATGGTTTGATGCCGGGAATCATCGTGATTTCTGGTTTATATCGGACTGATTTTACTTGGCAAGATGTATTTAATACCTTGTCCAGTCGATATTGTATTTTGTAAAAGTTACTATTTGACTTTGGTGAGGCAAACCTATATAAGCTAAGCTCTTGTTGCTAATCCAGCAGCGTGAAATATATATATATATATATATATATATATATATATATATATATATATATATATATATATATATGATTACTTTACTGTTGCATAAGCCTATTATTATCATTCTCTTTCATTGCACACTTCTCCGCCTTTAATGCTTCTTTGGCTTTCATTGCCTTTTATGCACATTAACAAAAGCTAGACATCATTTTCTTCTAATTCCTTCAATTGATTAACTGTTTTGGCACCAATGAGAATATTTTATTTCCATTTTAGTTTATTTACACCGCATTCGAAGTTTTTCTTCCTTTATTCTCACCAATGCTAGAGTCTCCAAACTTGTATGACCCATTTATTAACACATGAGCGGGTTAAATTGTAGTTGAAATCCAAAAAATAACTACATGGGTTTTCGAAATTAGAAATAGGACCCCTTGTCCCAGAACATACACTCACTTTCCTACACAAGTAAAAAATTCATGATGGTGTAGCAGTGTAGAAAATCTTGGCAAGCTGAAAGAATGGTATCAGTATAGAGAGCCATTAGAGGGATCTATGAAATCTACATTATAGACAATATGAGGATATATGGGTGCTTAAAGTTTTAGGGCCACTATATGGATACGTGAAACTTAAACCATTCTAAGAATAACGAGGATATATGGGAATTTAACATTTGACTGTTTGAGGTCCGTGTGCTGCCCTATGGGAATTAACATTTCCTGCACCACAATGAAATCGGTAAGGTTCATCGTTGCAGTCACTGTGTACTTTGAGGGAGTGATCGGTATAACGTGATATTGTCTGCATTGGCAGTATGTACAATGGAGAGAATGTTGACATACCTCTTTGTTTTGTATGTAATATGACTAACATTGAATTAAGTTTCGTACAGAAAATGTGAACCATCTAAAGCACACTGCTATCAAGATGACTGCTCACGCATGCTTGCAAAAAATGAGCCGGAATTGGTAAAATGAGTCTTGAAAGAGTGGATAATTTTTATCAGTGAAATAAATGAATTAGAAAATATATAAAAGTCCAAGAGTTGAAATGACTAAGCTGAGCTAGTAGTCATGTTGAGAGGTGTACATCCAAGTGAGGCCAAACTGTATAATCTGTAACCCAAATTACAACCATCAACCAGACACCAAAATAAAGGGAATTAAAAGATATTTTACCAATATCTAAGCTATTCAATGACCCGTATAACCCATGAGGAAAACATGGGATATTTTTCTTTAAAATGCAAACCCTAAGCAAAGTGCGAAACTGTAGATCGGAATCCAATAGTGTGTTGGGCCAGTGTGTGAAATGGCATTGTATTAACCTACGGAGCGATTATGGGCTCCGACAAGAATTTAACATTACTGGTTTGGGACCGTTATGTGACCCTATAAGAATCAACACTACTTGGCCACTATGAGATCCTATAGCAATTTAGCATCAATGGTTTATGGTGCAATATGAGATTTGAACATGAATGGAATGGTATGAGGTATTTGAAATTACAAATGACACTATAGACCGCCTACGGTTTGTTGGAGAAAAAAAAAGAAAAACATAACTTTCGCCGAAAAACTGTATTGACAAACTGAAGGTATATCCATTAGGGATTTGTTGTAGATATTTGGGATGGATTGATCCATGGACTTAAAGGTCTCATGGAATTTAGGAGGCTTGCGAATTAAATCACCCAAAAATTCAAGTAGAAAGTAGAGATGCGCTATCTTTCGGAGGTGTGGGGGGGGGGGGAGGAAGGGGAGAACCGAATTTCTGGACACTGTGACATTCATTGATAGTTGTTACATAAAAACAAATCAGTATATCAAACCCAACGATAAGCATATGTGTCTCCATTTTAAATCAAGTCATCCAGAAGTTATGTATCTCCAAATTAAATCAAGTTCATCCGGAAGCTAAAAATTAGTCAATTTCCTATGGAATCGGAATACGAATAAAACAAGTTTGTTAGGAGAACAAAGATTACATGAAACATCAATTGGTAACAACTCGTATCCTAGAAAAGCATCACTTTCCTCCTCGATTAATAAAAAAACAAATGCACAAGGTCGATAAATTAGCCAGAGAAGATCTTTTGAAGAAAAACCTAAAGGAAAACATTTACCGTGTACCACTTGTTATAACATTTTCTCAAGAACTACCAAATATACATGAACTATTAATGAAACGCCTAAAACCTCTCCATCAATCAGACCGACTATAACAAATCTTTCCAAATCCACCACTTGTATCTTTCAGGCGAGATAACACATTGGGTGATATTTTAGTGCACACTAAACACAATGTTCATTAGTAGATCAAAGAAGTAAATATCTGTGCAAAATGTAAATATATAATGACATTCAGGATTCCACGGTACAAACTTGAAATAACACAATATCCAAGGCCATAGGGACTGTCAATCAGTAGGACCCATTTACTCTTTTATCTGTAAGAAGTACGGTCCAACGGTATATGTAGGCCAACCAAGAGGCTTTTTAGACCACAGAACACCTCAAAGTCATTTGAAATTTAGCACCAGAGAAAATGATGACAATGTTGCAAGACATTTTCATCAGTGCCGGATTACCAAATAGGCAGAATAGGTACCGGCCTAGTGGCTCTGCGACAGCGGATCAAACTAATATTGAAAAAACGTATTAGGAGATTATTTGCGGGGGGGGGGGGCCAAGATTACGACTGCTGAAGGGCCTAAGGGCCTCCAAATTCTTGCGTGTTCAGCTGCCAAGATGTGAATCACGATTCTGAATGCTAGTGTACACCTTTAATACATATTGCAATGTTCTGATCATGTTGAAGAATATAAAGTTTGGCATCAAACCGTATAAGAAGAGTTCGAAGACACTATCCACAAGAATTGGTGTTGCATTCAACATGTGGCTTTGACAAGGAACACGTGACTAGAAATTAATGTTTGCATCAGTCAAAAATTAATGCGTCTTGCGTGTCTTTACCAATAAGAAACTTTGTTGTACAGCGCAACTATATTCAGAACTTTAATTACGTTTGCAATCTCTGTGTCAAGGTTGCACGGCGAGCGGTGTGTGAGTGTGTGTGTGTGTGTGTGTGTGTGTGTGTGTGTGTAATAATAGGCTTAGAGATTTGCTGTAGTGAGTCTTATAATTAGTGTGGAAAAAACAATGATTAAATTGTATTGACTTTCATATTCTTCTATGCATATAATTTACACGCAAGGCTGTTCAACTCACCTACATTTTTATTTACATCAATATATTTTACATTTAATAATTTGGGTTTATTAAATCGACTGTCTAGTTCCATTTTAAAATCTTCATTAGCTTCTAGAACTTTCTAAAAAGGAATAAAAAACATCATAATTGTACTACAGGGAGAATGAAATGTATATCGCAGATAGGTGATGTATATATATATATATATATATATATATATATATATATATATATATATATATATATATATATATATATATGATTAAATTATCATGGTTGGGTATTTATCGATGCGTAAATTTTACCTAATCACTCACAAAGTAAATAAAGTCCGAAGGATTTTATGTAAACTTTGTGAGTGATTAGGTAAAATTTACACATCGATAAATACCCAGCCATGATCATTTAATCTTTATAATTCCAATTTCATCCTTTCTACTGTTCAAATCAACTTATTCCGTCAATACTACATTCCAATTTAAGTAGCGCATACTTTCCTTTCATTCGCCGCTACACACACCCCATAATACATAATCTGTACAGAATCACACGAACATATTGACTACTGTCAAAGTTACGTTTATTCAGAAAATCCATACTTTACATTTTAAGCAATGGCTACCTGTGGTTTCCAAACATTTCGTTTATTTACAACATTCTTGTTCAATTTTAGTCAGTCCCATCTGGTACGTCAGATGACCATGACCATACACAATAACAGCTGATACGAACTGAACAAGTGTGCTAAATTAAATTTCCAATCTAACATGAAAATTGAAATCATTATGGAACTTGTCAATGAGCAACGTGGACATATGAACAAGATGATGCTATCCCTTATTAAAATAAAGGTAAACATGAAATAAATTTTATACAGGAATAACATTTTATGTCATTCTAAACAGCGTTAATACTTAACAAGATCCATGTCGTGATCTAATGTGAAATGAATTGTGACTACTGGTATAGTTACGTTTATTCAGAAACTTCACACTTTACATATTAATCAACGGCTACCAGTGGTTTCAACACATTTCGTTTATTTACAACATTCTTGTTCAATTTTAGTCAGTCCTATCTGCTACGTCAGATGACAATGACCTTTCATGATAACAACTGATAGGGATAGAACAAGTGTGCTAAATGAAATTTCCAAACAGACCATACATCATTATTACTTTTATCAATGAACAACATAGAAATATCAACAAGATGATGTTATCCCTTACCAAAATAAAGGTAATAATTAAATAAATTTTATACACGAGTAACATTTTATAACATTTTCAAAAGCATTAATACTTGACAAGACCCTTTCATTCATCTAATGTGAAATTAAATGTGCAGTTGTTAAATGTAGAGTTGCTCGCAAAACCAGGTATATGTTTTGTTTGTTTGCATAGTTGAGTGTTGGAGTGCTGGAAGGACTGAGCGATTAAAGTGTTTGAAATTCGAACTGGAGACTTTATCAATGGTTGCTGACTTTGATCTAAGTGAAAGGGGGGTTGGTGTTAGGGTCTGATACAGACAGAGCTTGACCACCATTATCTATATTTTCCAAAACTGAACTAATTAGTTGCTTTTGTTCAGTGCTAGGTCTTCGACTGTAAGTTTTTAGAGACTCCTCATGTTTGTGGTCTGTCATAAACAAAATATTTCTGGTTGCAAACCCAGCATTACTCATAGCCTGAATTGCTGTTGCACGGAGTGAGTGACCAGTATAGAGTTGTACTCCTGCATTCTTGCAGATGTCTGGCATGAATGAGGAGAATTGCTTTGGTTTGACCGGTTCACAATTATACCATTTGTCACTGAATTCAGGAGATCTTAGTGATTCTTTACTGCATTGTGTAAATTATGCCTTTGCTGCTTTGTCACATTTCTGAAGTAAATTTTTACAGATTTCACTGGACACGTGTTTGTGCCAGTTGCATACATTCTTTTGTCTGATGTTTCTTCAAGCTTTGCATCAACACCACCTTGGTGGGTTTTTTGAAGTGTTTCATGATTTAGAGTCATGTACTCCATGCCAGATTCATGCTTTTCAAATTTTAAGGAAGTTGGGGTCAGTTGATGGTGAAATTCTATACCTCTGCACACAAAATGAATAGCCAGCATATACCAAATTTTGAATCGAAGGGCAACAGGGTCAAATGTTTGAATATACACATTGATTTTTCCTAATTCTTCCAGTGAAATTACTTGATAATGCTGGGTTGGCCTTGAAATACCTGATTTTAAATTCAATTTCAGTTTTGCATTTAACATTGAATTAGCATTTTTGAATTCTTTGTCTTCGACAATGTCAATATCTTTTCCATTGTCCTTCAAGTATCTGTTTATGGCTGCACGAACATTTTTCGAGGAATTCTTGTGATATTCTTGCGCCTAATTGGCTGGCATTTTTGTGACCCTGGATGATAACAATTTTGGTTGGGCCTCAGCACAGAATCTTCTTAAGTGGCCACTCAGTTCGTCTGGTCTGATTGTGTTGAAGTCAAGTTTGTATCCACTAATTTCAATACACCAAGCTATAAGTAAATAGAAAAATATTCATAGTAATACAATTCTTACACTTGGCAAGATCATTTTTAAATACACATAGAAACAACATGTTCTTCAGTTTGTGCATATTTTGTCTACTTATGGTTGGGATTTATGTATGTAATATGGTGACATTATTAATTTTATCCTTCAACATTAAAGTCTTTCAAATTTATACAGAAGACTTATTTCTTGAGAAAAAGAATAGCAACACAAAAAGTTATGTAATTTCTTTCATCGAAATTAATGACTACACATCCAAAATTATTTAACTTAGCAAAACAATCACTTTATCAATTATAATATACATCTTTCAATTGTATTTAGTCACATTGTTGGAGATATCATGAAAACATTGTCATCTCAACAAACTATGCGATATGTTATTATATATGTTAAAAACATATCCATCAAAGATATTTCATGTAAATAATCTGATTATTTTATTCTTGTAGTTTTAACATTTATAAACTTTATCCAGTCTTTGAATAATGGTCTCATAAATATTTGTTTTTAGTTTTGTATAAATGGTCATATTCACACCATGCCACCAACACCCACAAACGTTAAAAATAAGCAAACAAAAATTACAGAAAAAAAATGTACCATTAAAACGCTAATGCCCCACTTTGTGTTTCTTTTAGTAGCCTCTGAGTATTGATTTATTTCAATAGCTTTTAAGTCCTCCTCAGATAATTTCTTGAATTTTGGTGTATCTGCCTCAGCGGCCACAAAATCGTCTGTCCCAGTTCCCACGCTATTAGTGTTGTTGTTTTGTATGGCTAGGGTGACGGTGATCATGGGGTGCTCTGTGAGGGAATTTGTCAATCTCTGTTCGATTTCATTTTCAGCGCTTGTACCATCCATCGCAATATCATCAAATCCATCTCCATCTGCTTCAATCGCTGTTATCATTTCTTGTAATTCCTTGTCAACTAATTTTTCAAAAAACTCCGCAGAAAATTGCAGTGAAAAATCACCGTAGTCAGCCATTTTGCTCAGCTATGTAACAGACGAACGCTAAATTGTATAGTCAACTATGAATATCAATCAAAGAATATTGGAAAATGTATAAAATGGGTATAAGTCACATTTATTTGCTGAATTAAAAATTTAAAAGATTAAACAATCGTTTCACAGTGACGTGTCTGCAATGTTTATTTATATTGTAAACCGAAAGAAGTCCCAGAATTTATCGAAGGGTAAAAAGTTCCAGATCAGTATCACGTGACCATTTACATCCAATCATATTGCAGGAAATCCGTTACATTCATAAAAATTGGAATTATATATATATATATATATATATATATATATATATATATATATATATATATATATATATATATATATATATATATATTCTACTTTGCAGAATAACTTAATTGGTAAAAGTATAAACTAATATCATAAAAATAAGCTTACTAATTTGTTACAAATGAAAGTGCATTTTTAAATTAATTCTCAATATAATATGATTAATATAATATGATTAATTATTTATAAAATACTTGATAGTAAGCATTATGCAAGCCCTAATTTTTTTATTATATACATTGAGTTCTGGTGACATATCTAACATTTGCCAAGATATAATATATATTATTTTTTAAATATGTTGTTAATAATTATTTATTCTTGTTTATTTAATTTTTTTTTAAAAAAAATTCTTCTTTCCTGTATCTTTAATAAGTGTGCGTGCATTATACATAATAAAAATGTTGATAAAACTGTTTATCTCTATTTAGTCATACATTTTAGATATAGTTATCAATATAGATATATGTATCTTTAAGATCCAGTTTCATGTATTTTTATGTATTAAAATATCATTAATCTGTGCTGTATATGCATATCTCCATGTAAATTATTCATTAAAGTATAAGACAATTAGGTTAAAAATGTAAGCTATGACGTCATCTTGTTTATGTCATATTGTTTATTTCATTGATCACTTAGAAACAACATATTTAATGACGTAAGCAATGATACTGAATTCAGTTTGAATTCAGTCTGATGAAGCATTAAAGCGAAACCGGTCACACAATCTACGCGTTGGTGTTGTTTATTTTATTATTATTATTATTATTATTATTATTTTATATATATATATATATATATATATATATATATATATATATATATATATATATATATATATATATATATAACAAAATAAACAACACCAACACGTAAAATTTGTGACCGGTTTGGCTTTATTGCTTCATCAGCCTGAATTCAAACTGAATTCAATATTTATAGGTTACTGCATTTGTATGGGAAAATATGAATGAGTTTTGGCAAGGAATATACTGCACGAACATGTGAGTGCAGTATATCCTTCCGACAAAACGAGTTCATATTTTCCTATACAAAAGCAGTAACCTTTTTATCATATGCTCATTTTTATTATATGCTCATTTTTTTATAAGTACCTTAGGATTAATAATAAAATACATTACAAGAAACAATCTATTTGATTTATTCTTTATTACAAAATAAATTCATAACCGTAGATTGTTCAATACACAATACAGTATTCATGCGCACATAACTCCGCCCACCGACCTTTTAACTTCATATTGTACCTGAACGCTCAGTCACTCATTTGAAAACTAAATCCCATTTTTCTCTATCTGAAATTAAAATTTAAAGTCATATTATGAATGACTGCGTCATTGAACAAAGTTCCCAGCTGGTCAGGAATGGAGGAATTGAGTTGTTCTGTCAATCCAGCTAAATTCTGATCTCTTTTTGTGTGTTTTCTGCACGATGTACTGGTACATGTGACTTGAGGGACTGGCGTTGACAACAAGCTGCACAACTGTTTCTGTTCTGCCATGGATAATTTTGAATCGTAAGCTGAAAAAATATGAAAGTTTTTAAATCTAAATTCTTAATAAGATGCTGGATTCAACATTTTATTTTTAGAGAACAACAAAATTCTTTTCGTTTTGGAGTGCAATACAGCAGATTTCGATTTCAAAAATTTAGTCTGGATTATAGGCCTACAGATTACAGTACATTTCCACGACGTGGATCAGTATTTGGAAACCACGTAATTCTTATTACCAGAAACAGACTACAAAATACATTTTGAGGAGATTAAAGATGCAAAAAGGCAAGTAGATTTATTCTCATTATTATTACCAGTAATAGATGACATATTTTTATGCCCAGTCACTTGCATGATCTTTGTTGGAGGGACGCCAGCTTTCGACAGGTTTGTTACAGTAGTGGTTGGTAATTCTCCCCTGGATTTCTGCCCTTTCTGCGGCTCGTTTCATCAAACTCCCCAGATGATTAACCCCCATTGGTCTCGGATAATACCTGCAATTTGTAAATTTTTGTCCAGTAAAATATATTTTTTATATTGTTTAAATTTACACATTTATAAAAACCTGTTTTCTTATATTTCACAAGGTTTAGTATTCGCAGAGTACAAAATTTATTCCATATTTTTCCGATATTTTTTGTTTACTTTCATATAATTTTATTTTCATTTATTCATTATTGGTCGTAAATGTTTTTACGAATACTATTTTCTGTATTTATATTTTTATTTTAAATAAGGGCATTAATTGAATCTTTATAAATATAATTACCATTTCTGGGAAGTTTCTGTCAGTTTCTGAATTGGAATTGGTGTCAAATAAAAGGGGCTGTCGGCATCCATCATTTCCAAGGGCCTTCGTTTCAAATATTGCTTGTAAAGATGAACTGGGTCTCGCTCCGGTGTTGTTCCAGTAGAAAAAAATGCAAGGTATTGTTGATCTGTAGTCATCCTTCCCAGTACCGTCAAAGGTTTTGCTATCCCTCTCAGCATATTGAAAATATTTTGTACCGGTTGAATCGGTGAAAAGTGATACATCTCCAAAACTTTAATTTTCTGTGCTCGTCTCGTCCTCTAAATCCAAACATTTTTCCAAAAAGGTAGAATAGTGAAAATTGCAATGCAGCTGGCGTGAAAGAGCCCAGTTCACCGGCTGAAAATACAATAGTGCTTCAGTTGATTTCTGGAATTGACGATCTCTAAGAGAGACTTGATACCCTTTAGCCTTAAGATGTCGTACTATGCTGTTTCTTATGGAATCTAAAGAGCATGGCTCATACTCAGAACCATTGACTTTGCGAATCGCTATAACAATTTCGGCTAAATACGTGTTTAAATGATCCGGAATGATATTTTCAATGCACCGTGTCTCACGTTTGTTATCATACAACCATCGCTACACATTTCTGATATCACGCTCAGTAGCCTGCATTGTTGAAAGTTTCTTTTGTGATTCTATGAATTCATCCACATTTTCAATTTTGACATCTCTACACTCAAATGGCTCAAACAACTGGTTTACTTCATCCGCGGACAAATTAAATAAATCAAAAGTGTTGGCGTCTGCGTCTATTGTTTGTTTACAGTAGAAGGTAGTTCCTTTATACCCGTGAATGCTATATGTGTATTGTCGCGTGCGTTCAGTATCGGGGAATATTGAACGATTCCGACAATGTAAAGTTAACGGGGGAAAAAATGAGCATAAATAATATTGTTTACGACATTAAATACATTATGTTTCTATGCGATCAATGATATAAACTAACATGACATAAACAAGATGACGTCATAGCTTAGGATCGCTCTCTTACGTTCTTGATATAATCTCAAATACATAACTGGCATGAAAAAAATGCATATATGGTATGGATAAATGGCAGTTAGATACATAAAAATATATACAACTGAATCGTAAAGATATAAATATCTCTGTTGAAAACTACAGTAAAACTCTGTGAATAGACAGGAAGGGATCTAAGTTTGATTTGATTGTGGTAATCATTGAATAGCACCTCTTTTCTAAAAGATATTGATGTAGGATATGACTAAAATATGGGTAACTGTAACATTACTATTTCCGTTTGTCGTTAGAGTGTCGCCATCTGTGAAACTAAGGCGTAATGTTAATTCCCTCGTGTATCTGTGGTACCTCATATTACAGGCAACACGCACTACTTAATTAGTAATGTTTGTAAGCTTCTCCCTTTACCAATGTTTGTTAATATAATCAAATCAATTACCCATTAATAATATATTGTCATGATTGTCATTCTCGAAATTGTGTGAATGAATATTTATGCATTATATATGAACGAAAATGTGTTTGGGTTTCGTTTTCGCGTATAGTTGCCCGAGAGTGTGTTTCTTTCGTCTTCAGTTGTTTGGAATTACTGTCGTCTGTTCACCCAATGCTGCTCTACCAATGTGCTTGCAGTGAGAAAACCGAATACCTCTAGCATCCTGGTGATTGATTTTACCATAACCAGGGTACTTTGAGTCTCAAATCTGATTGTATTGCTTTAATACAACGTGTGCTGTCAGTAAGATGGCCAAAGTACAGGTGGATTCTTTTAACTAAACAAAAAGTCAGTAGCGGGCTCTGCCCAATCAAACAAAATATTGATTGTGTCCTGAAAACTGCATGAATCAATAACCTGAACAAACAAATCACACTACAATAAAAATATTATGTTTGATAAAAGCTTGCAAATAATTCATAAGAAGAAATATAGATCAATTATACCTTCATAAGTTTCCAGTCTACGACTGACTTTCTTCCAATCACAGATTTTGCCATTTCTCATTGTACAGATATTTTTTTTTTCTTCAAATGTTTCAAAGTTGTGGAACTTTATTGTGAATATATTATTCAGATAAGAAGTTTTTTTTCTACATATAAATTAAATTTAAAATTACAACACAATTGTTAGTGTATTTATTTGTAATATTGATCTACTGCCGTGAAATTAGTGGGGAAGTAAAATAGGATGTTTTATGTGCACGTACTTTATCACTGACTTTGTCGTAAGTTAAATGTTGCATGTTAGTTGACCGCTCCGTTGACCTCGTGGTTAGAGTGTCCGCCTCGGCTGCAGGAGTTCGCAGGTTCGAACCCCGGCCGAGTCATATTAAAGAATTAAAAATGGAACTAACAGCTGCCACAGGTTTGAGTTAGGACTGGTTGACCTGGTGCCAGGATAATGTGGCTGTGTGGGACACGATGCTACATGTCTGCGGCATGATGCCCCAGTGCTAGACATCACTATACAATGCGACACTGCAGACGTCGTAGCGATATCACAGACAATTGTTAAAGCTAGGTTAAAAATTCAAATCTCTCTCACACAGACACAGACACAGATACACAGACACACACGTGGCTGTTGGTGTAGAATAGTGCTGTTATATAGGGTATGTTTACCTGGATCCATGGCAAATTGGCATATCGCCAATGTTTACACTGGTTACTGGGTAATTGAAGTGTTATTTAACTAAAAGCGGTTGGAAGTATCTACTACACGCCCAAAGTAAAAGTGCCAACTGCGAATACAGTTCTAGGACGTATTAATGGATATCACAGGAAATATTTCCATTCCACTTTATTCATTCACTGTGTACTGTGTTGAATTTCTAATTTTGGTTGGGATATTACTCATTATTTCACAAACAGATACTGTGAGCAATTATTTTCAAGAATAATATTTATACTTTTAGGGCTTTTCGAAAATAAACTTTGATAGGAAAACTGACTTTAACTGATCATAATGTTACATACGACGTATTTTTCAAAGAGAAAAAAAACTTTATGATATTTTATAGCATATGACATTACTCGGAAATAGCAAACATCATTCTTATATTCGCTGAGATTATTATTTATTATTTGTACTCTATCACTCGGTGACAAGAAAGCTTATACTTAAAATTAGTACAAATTTCGTACATTGAATTTTGTATATCTCATGACTCGGGGATAACTACATATTTTCTGACATTTTAATTAATTATATTAATTATATATATAAATATATATTATATTAATTATATTCTAAAAGGGGTGGATATTTTGAAGTTTTCTCATCAGTAAATCTTGTTTCTTCCGTACCTCGCTCCGTCACATAATATTTTGAACCTAACTAGTTTCGTGCAGTTTTTGATGGATTGTTAGGAAACAAGGTCGTCAGAGAAAAATGCGCATATTGCCAGAATTTTAACCCGTTAGGACTTGACAGCAGGATAATAAATGTGATACATTCGTTGGACCACCACAAATTTCGTAGTTATAATGGTAAGTTCTGTAACTTTTGCAAGGATTGTCATATTGACAAATCACTGTTTTCAATCAATGGTTTCAATAGTTTGTACCTTTTCTGACTTACAACTGATGCAATCTACGACATAGTTTTATGACAAACCTCTTCTCCTACCTTCTGATGGATTCTTTATAACTTTTAATATATTATGGATATCATATCAAGAGATGATTACGGACCAATCACTTTGTTTCCGTGATTTTTGTATAAGACTATTGCCCCATGTGGGATCAACTGGTCTCACGATGCTCATTTGCAACAAATTTTAAATTGAAATAATGATTTGAATAAATTCATTGCAACCAAGAACAAACATTTTTAAATATTCAGTGATTATTAATTTATTCAGTTTGGATATAATTTTTAAACTAACTAGCTGTGTGCCATCTAATAAATGTATCAAAATGTATATAAGAGTGTTTCAAACGTGGTTACGGCTATTACTAGCATTATTATTGCTGATCTTCTTCTTCTTCTTCTTCTTCCTCTTCTTTTTCTTCTTCTTCTTCTTCTTCTTATTATTATTATTATTATTATTAAATAAAGCAAGCAAGAGATTAAATGAGATTGTCCCTAAATAAACGTTTAAATATATTTAAATGGGATAATATGTTTCATGGCAAATTTAGACTGAATCCTCCCTCCCCAATATCTTGCATTTAGACACATACGTTTATTTAAAAAAAAATCGGTGATGCTGGGGCTTCATTTGCTATTACGAAGCCACAAAAAACTATATTTTCTGAAATAGAGTGCATTATTATTATTGTCATTATTATTATTATTATTATTATTATTATTATTATTATTATTATTATTAAATAAAGCAAGCAAGAGTAGGAATGAGATTGACCCTAAATAAATGTTTAAACATATTTGAATGGGATAAAGTTTCATGGCAAATTTAGACTGAATCCCCAATCCTCAGTTTCTTGCATTTAGACACATACGTTTATTGTTTTTATAAATCGGTGATGCTGGGGCTATATTTGATGTTACGAAGCCACAAAAAACTATATTTTCTGGAATATAGTGCATTATTATTATTATTATTATTATTATAGAATAAAGCAAACAAGTGTACGAATGAAATTGTCCCTAAATAAACATGTAAAATTACTTGAATGGGATAATATTTTTCATTGCAACTTTAGACTGAAAATAAACCAAATTTCTTGCATTTAGAGATACGTTTATTAAACATCGGTGGCATTGGGGCATATTTTATGTTACGAAGCAACAAAACGATTGCATTTACAGGAATGGTGTGCATCCATTATGTTCCGTATGGTAGTGGAACAAAGAAGTCTACTTGAGGCTAAATATCTTGAGGCTATAGTGCCGGGACCCTTTTTAAACATATAAGTCTACGTGAGGCTGGGACCCTTTTTTAACATAGAAGTCTACGTGAGGCTATATGGCTCCATATACTACTGGTGTATACCAGTCAATGAAACATTTTCCTAGGGACCAGAGATTAAATAGTATTTCCCATTTCTTTTAGATTTTCTTAATTGCAATTATCTGTATAATGTTAAGATTTTTGTCTTCTCTTTGTTCCAAGGTAAAATTAAAACCAATCTTGAGCGCTCACTTTCAACAGCGTATAATTACCGCAACTTTCTTTTCAACCTCTGTGACCGGCTGTACGTAACAAATCCAAATCTCCTATTTAACAAAAATCAAATGCACAGATTGTTAGCATACGAAGAACCCCATCAAAATAACATTTTCGTCTACAAAAATGGCACAAGATTTAGATGAAGAACAATATAACTATGAGATATTTACCGAAAGTCCATTTCCAGCCGCCATTTTCTTCTTCTGTTTTGAGAAAGGTTCGCAACAAATTGCAAAAAACATTTTCTATAAAAGAAAGTAAAACAAAATTAATTCCAAAATCCAGAATAATTTTTTTTAATGACAAAATACGAAAATTTTTCGACATAACTGATTTTATTTCAAATTGTTTCAAAAAATATTTAAGAAATCGTCATCAAGGGGCTCTGCAAGGGTTCTGTTGGCCCACATTTGAGACATATATTTCACAAAAGTGATTGAATTGTTAGTGCCCTGACTTTTATCAGGTACTCTTTGTCATCCTCATTGTCAAAGGCACTTATTTTAAACTCATTTGGGAATGATTGGTTAGATTCAAATAACCAAAGCAGCTGCCGTATCTTGATATTCCAACTTAAGATCAAAATGATTTTAAGATAATATTAAAGACCTACATGCTAACTAAATTAGCTGTGGAAATCTCTATCACCCATTTATATATGTTCATGGATACGTTTATACGAATAAACACTTGACCACGCAGAGGGCTAGCCTTCAACTTATTCAGACATCAATCAATTCACTGATCTATTCATCTCTCTCTTTCTCTCTCTCTCTCTGTTTGTCTCTGTCTGTCTGTCTGTCCGTCTCTCTCTCCTTCTATATATATATATATATATATATATATATATATATATATATATATATATATATATATATATACACGATATTGGTCAACTCCACAAAGAATTCGCTTTTTCAAACTCAGCAAAACCAATCAAATTGTGTTTTTCAAAGTCAAAGTTGTGCCCATGGAGTGGGCTCGAAGGAACAATAAGAGATCTATGTATTATGAATTTCTAAAACTCTAATCATTTTTCCAGGCTATACATATCTGAACTTTGAAAAATGTTTACAGGTTGCAAGCATTTGATTCATTTATAAACAAATGAGATGTATTTTTTTCAAACCTCATTATTATTGTTCATTTTATTTGCATCAGAAGCCTCTATTTCCAAAATAACAAATCACCTGATAAAACATACACATAAATAGAAACTATAATTAGTTCAAGGAATTAAAAGTGTAAATTGTTCATAACAATTAGAAATTAACAAATCCGAGAACATTTGCTTGTCCAACAAATCACAACTCAGCTTGACTCAATAAATAACAAAGATATTGCATAAATATTTATAAAGATACAAACGCAATTATCTCGCTGGCAAACTGTTAAATATTTTAATAATTATTCTTCACAATTTGGCAGCGAACATAGGAGGGGTTTTGACAGATAAATTAATTCTGTGATCAATTAAAGCACAGTATTTTATGTAATATGTAGTTTACCTGGTCAAGTTGATGAACAGAACATCTATTACACAGTCTGTTTCAGCTTGAAAAGCTGTGTTAAAAATGTCATTTGAGAAATTAATTTGAGCAGAACAATTTAATGACTTTGATGAATTTTTACCACTACATTTCAACAAAGTATTTCAGATTCAAAAGTTAAACTAGACCAGGCTATAGATGGAAATGGTATATATTTATTGCCTAGTGACATGATGATGAAATTCGGAAGCGTCACTGAATACATCAACTTCGTTAACAAATCACACTGTACCGGCCGAGCTCGGTCATGATAATTCTACACTGGAGTACGGCACCAGGGATGAGTATGCTTTTTTTCAGCTGACTAGGGAGGGGGAGAATGGAGTAAACTTGAACTCTTGATTTATTTTCAACTATAAAACAAGATGATTCATTTATTAAGAAACATTGAATAATGTCAGTTCATAATCATGAGTCTTGTTGCTTGTGTACTAAGCCAACATACTATCATTGTCTTGAGGTACAATATGGTATATAACTATTTCACACAAGGTCAGGGTATACATTAGCACTATACTAATTAAGTCATTATATTATTACTTCTCTTGATGACTGAAAATTATGTAAGTATTACCATATTTTGATTTAGTTGCAATAAAGTTTACTACAGAAGAGAAAATATGACTTGATTGTAATATGTGAAATGTAACATCTGCAAGGAAAACACTTTCTTGACTTTACACTTCGACTATTGCATAATCCTTATTTGAAATGAATTAATAGAGATGGAAGTAAATTTGCTGTCAGGTTGGTGAGGAAAACACTCACAGTGACTTAGACAATTAATAAATTATAAAATAGAATCATAACTTATGCTTTATATTTTGTTAGAATAATCAACAATTTTTGAATTGAATTTAGAATGTCAAGTCGGTGAGGAAAACACTCACAATGACTTAGACATTCTATGTCCCTAGAACATTGTTGGACCTATAATTTAAGGAAAGAAATTATATATTTTTGGTGCAAAAGAAACTTTTGTGTATGTCATGATCTTCATAAAATTAATTAAATAAAGAAAATAAATAAATAATAAATATATAAAGTAATGGTTTGTGAGGACAACACTCATTTGACCATATAACTTAGTTTCAAAAAACAAATGATATAACAGTATATAGTTTGCTTAAAAAAATAAATTAGAAATGACTAGAATGCATATAATTTGGAAGAGAAAAAGGAATTGAAAATAATGTTTTAAAAATAAATTCCTTAAATAAAAATATTGCTTTGTGTTTAATAAATTTTAACAAAAATTACTCTCCACAATATTGCCGAAAGTTACTTAACTCGATAATGAAATAAACAAAACAAAATTAAATCAAAATAAATTTAAAAAATAAAATTGACAATAACAGTGATGTACATACTTTGATTGCTACTAGTTCACTGAACTCCCACAAGCAGCCCACAAAGCCTTATATACTCCTGAAAAAAACCCACAAAACTCACAACCAAGTGAGCCCACAAAATCCACTAATCCAACAAAACTCACAGCACCCACAATGCCCACAAAACCCACTTTTCTAACAAAACCCACAACCAACAGAGCCCACAAAACTCACAATTTTTTTTGGAATATTCAAACAAGCATGACCTAGTATTGCAGGTGTATATTGAATCAGTTTTCACAAGGATTAATTATAGAAATTACCAGCTCAGTATTGTACACATTGCATATTGCCCCAAGAAAAAAATGGTTCGGAAACTGTGTTAGGCACTCTTACAATATTACCGAGGCAGACCGCATGACAGGGTAGTCAACATGTGTATGTACCAAAGTAATAAAGAAGAGAAAAACCAAACTTAAATGTGATGATGTTTACAAATGAAACATCAAGGGCTATACATACATTGAGTATGTATCGTGCAGTCTTAAACGGTCAACTAGAAATAGTCATAAATTAAATTATCAAGGATGCCAGCCGCCGGCATATTACTTCTTTTCAAACTCAAACCATGTAGACTATACCAACTAACTATTAATCGACGAAGTAAACACAACAGAGGATCGTTGAAAATAGTAATGTCAACTCATTTGAGCAAGTCACTGGTAATGCACTAATTGGAGAAAAAAAATGAGACCAAACCGGGCGGCTTGGTATTTACCGTATACAAGCATGCACACCTCACTTCCTAAATGCAGGTTATTACAATACGATAGTTTAAGTAGGACTGAACGCTAATAATAAATAACGATTTAGAACAAAATATGATTCCAATTCCTTTTAGTCTTTTTTATTTAGCAAACTAAACAAAACAAAAGCAGGTGGAACAGAAGTAGGATTTGGAGGACAATGAAAAGAGGCTGGTTTTGCGGGAGTAGAAAACAAACATTTCACCAAATTCGTTACAGCAAGAGTAATTCCAATCACTCTGCTCAAGCTTCATTATTCCTAGAATGTTGTTTCCTGTAAATTCACATACGTTCGATACCAGGGGTGAGCAACCTACAGCCCGCTGGCCGAATCCAGCACGTGACCTTGTTTTATTACTTATTTACAAGACAGGGTGTGGCCTTAAATTCACTTATCGGGCCCACGACCTGGAGGAAATTGCCCAAGTATGTTCCATAGTTTGCAATTTTTAGCACAACACCAATGTATACTACTGTTTTTCAATATCAGGAAGACAACAAATTTGCTGACAAACGACCATGTTTTTACGTTCTAACCTGCATTTTAAAAACATTAAATAATCGCAGCCGCCTCACGTGCCGTCTTTCTCATAAGATACGACTTTAAGATAGGCAGTAGAAAGTCGTGAACGACTGACGCTACTGTCACTATTTATTTTAACTACCTGCTTTTATGTGTAAATTCCAAACCCAACTACAAGCAACAGTCAAAGTCACAAACGTCATAACGGCATCAACAAGTAACCATCCGGATCACTGCTCAACCAGAACACCTCGACAATCCTAAATTTGAGAACAAAACTTAATTTTAAACGTTTTAGCCTGAACCTATACACTCAATACAATGGGACTATAGGCCAAAGGTCACAGAATGCTGTGAATAGATAATTATGCCGAGTATAATGTAAACTACAAGCTGGGTTGAACCACGGTTAAATAAAAAGTTCTTCTTTTCTAAAATAAGTATGAGTGTGATGAAAGGAACTCAGAAGTAAATTAAAGGTGAAAACGTAAAACAGCTGCCGCGAAAATTCGAAAACAAAATTTGATGATCTTTAGTTGAAAAGCCTTGTGACTCTTTACGATACACTGCTAGACACCATCATCACCGAAAGTTTGCATGAAGAAATGAACACAAATAAGATTTCCAAGTGGATGTTAGAACATATGCAAAATGACCTGCTATTTGAACAAACCAACTTATTATCGAGTATTTCCATTGTCTTCAACGGGCTAGTGTACCTATGTCTTACAAGCAAATAATTCCCACTTTTATGTAGATAGAAAATAAATGTGCAAAACTGCACTCCTGACTTTATGTCTCTATTCTTTTCAATTTCCGCTTCACACTTTTACCATCAAAGGGAGATCATATCATGTAATATGTTCGTGTTATAGCATCACACGTCTAGCGTGCGTATTACCATACACCCTCTCGTAAACTGTGGTCATGTTCCTCACAATACTCATGTATGCAGTTTTTTCCCCCGCATATCACTTTCCTTCCAAGTTTCAGAGAAACGCATGTGCTTTCATTGTAAAACACCATGTCTGAACTTTACTATTTCCAAGCCTTATAATCAATGATTCATCTTTATTTATATACCAATATTACTCGAACGATCTGCGAACACGGGAAACCCGGAGCTTCGGCCAGCCCAATGGACCACTCGGAAGAATCGTAAAACCACGGACAACCCTTCCTGGCTACACTCGCGAACAATGACGCAAGTCAGCAGGAAACATACCTAAAGGAGGAGACAAAAATCTAGCTGCCGCTATGTATCGCTAGATGCCCTAGATGGCCAATTGGACCTAAGGCATGGCCACGATTAACAAAACTAAATTCATGATCAAAACTGAATCGGCGATTAAATAATTTTTGTCTGTACCTTCTAGGTGATAAGAAGCGACTATTTTGTTTCACTGGTCCACATTTCTTACATGTTCACACTTCATCTTATGGAAAAGAAATGTTTATACACATTTTGCTGTTTTAAAGTTTAATAAGTATTCACAAGAAAGCATATACCCATCTCCAATTTCTATGTTCCCCACGCTCCAATCCTCGGTTAGCTAGGAGACATCAAATAGGCCCGATTCACTCTCTTGTATGCCATTAAAGGTGACTAATGATGGCATCAGTCGAGGTTTCCCAGTTCTTAGTGTGTCAGACTCACGAACGAAAGGGTGCCATTTTACCATGGGGTCCGCTGGATCGGGAAACGTGATATGTTCTTTGGCATGGAAGTCTTCTCCGCTTGCGCTAACACTGAATAACCTACTTATGTTGCTTGCCGGAAACAAGAAACCAAAAAGAAGCCAATTCACATAAACTTTAAGGGTGTCGCAGCTCCCAGTAAATTGGCCAAATGACCGCTTTGCATATTTCCTGTAAGGTATAACATATTACAAGCTGTGTTTATTTTAAATATTGGCTTTAGATTTATGTAGGTTATATTAATCGCTTTTAGATGGCAGCCGCGTGTGTTGTAGCAAACGCTGCAACGTATTAAGTTTTTTTTGTGGAAGTATTGGCAAACTATCATGCATCGAACTGCATTACTGAAACCGCGTAATTATAAACAGAATGTGTTTACCGTTGTCATGTCATTATCAGCAATTCAGCAATAGCCAGCCTCTTTCTCGCAACACACAAACACAATTAGAAACCAGAATTGGCAATGACATGAGCACAGTTTATAACAGTAGTTGCAAGAGGAAACGAAAGACTGACGTCAGCACCTGTTGTAGTTGCTGTAGGGATATAGGTAGTTGCAGTTGACATTGTAATAGTGACTTAGCACGTGTTGTTTCACATTGTGCTGATGGTGATTATGTTTCATAGATTATAAATATATGATCAATTTATTTGCACACTCTGAGGTTGAGTAAATTTAAAGCTGGGCATAGGGGTGTGTAGGTTGCCGACCCAAAGTGACCCAAAGTGCAACTTGCGTATGCAGTGTTTTGATTTATTAGCCTAGCCATCAACAAAAGCAATCAAAACCAGGCACATAGTGTAGTAGGTGCTCTTTAGAACGTATTAATAATCGATATCGAGAAAATTCATATAGGCTACGTTGAATAATTTAATTACATATCGATAGCTCTTCACTAATAACGAGCGTGTTTAGTTTCATTATTGAACCAATTTTCAAACAAACTCTACTTATTTCAAATGGACAAATGTTTTAGATAAAATAATCTTGAAAGTAAGCAATACCATTTGTGCCTTTAATTTTACCCTCAGCCAGTTTAAAAGCTCCTATCATTTGAAAAAGAAATATTCCACATCATCGATCGCAAAGTTTCGCACAGAACGTTGTTTTGTTTGAAATGAAAAGGAAATCAATATTCATAAATGACTATATATATTTCAGGACTTAATACTATTTACTTAACGCACATGAATGGAAGACGAATAAACATAAAGCCATTTTAATTCTAGATGAATTCTTTCTTATCACCGCACTTTCCGGACAAAGTGGAGGACATTGTGATTCAGCCCATACGTACTTACATCTTGCAACAAGTCCGTACCCGTAATTGGGTGCTTCAGTGATGTCCTCGAACTCTTCTTACACCGTTCAAAATATAGGTTTCAAAGTTTGGTATCTAATTTGTCTATGTCCGCTGTTCTGCATAAACGGTTTAAAATTTTGATTCAAACGCCGAGTGTTGGGGTAGTGGGTGAATTTTTAAAATAAAAGTTGAATTTTTAAAATAAATATTGCAGATAGATTGGGAAACTTGATATGTGTGGTGAAATGCATGATAAACTTTACAGTTTTATGATCACTTCTCTGGGTTGTTTCAAGGCACGGGTATTACTGCCCATGGGCCCTATTTTCGGGTTATTGATATCTCCATCATTTTTAGACTTATTGGGCACGAAAAATTTTGAATGCCATTGCATTCCAAATCAATCATCTGGTCATCTCTTAGTGTCCAAAAGTGGAGATGGGGAAGGTGGGATGATGAGGGGCGGAGGGTGGTCAAGTTACCACAGGGTCCTAACTTAGAAGCCATTGAGATCATCATTAGCTGTGTGTTCTCGGTCGAAAATACAGAAAGATCAAAAGTGTTTTAAAGACTGCTTTCTGACTCGAGGCTTACTAGCAGCTCCACTCCAGTGTACCATTTTTTTTTCTTCAATTACAGGTGGGCAAGACCTATGTTACCAAACTGGCCTATGTTTGTTAATTCTCCCACTTTTTGGAAAATTTTCAAAAATTATAGCCACTCAAGCGACATTGACCTCATCCGATTTGACCTCCAGATACACAGTACGAAGTCAGGATCGACTAATGTTATTGTAAATATTTCTTGCAAGATCTACCTGATTTCATGCGCAAATTACAATCCCCAACTACAAACCAGGATGCATTAATAAGAGTCACAAAAATCATGAATGCATAAACAAGTAACCATTTAGAGCAAATTTCAACCAGTATGCTTCGACATTTTTATATTTATGAACAAGAAAAACTTAAACTTTTTATCCTGCGCTTATTTACTCAGAACAATGACTGGAGAAAACCCACAGTATAATTTGTATAGATTGTTACGACGAGCATACTGAAAACTATGTGAAGAGCTGGGTCAGAGACGGTTTATAGTTGAGCCAAGGCCAAATAAAGTGTTTTTCACTAATATGAATTAGCTGGCGTGGGATGAAAGCAACTCAACCCTAATTCAAAGGCGAAAACGTAGGTTTATGCTTGCCAATATATACCGGGAAGAGACTGACATGATCTTTGAAAGAAACTAAATTTGATGACATTTATGTTGACAGTATTGAATCTCTTTGTTATGCGCTGCATGATACCATCTTTTCCAAAAGAATGTACGCATCATTAAAAGAGTGAAAAAAGATTATCAAGTGCTTGTCTTAACAAAGAGTCATTGACCAGCTCTTCAAGCAATCGAACTAATTATCTAGTATCTCCAGCATTGGTAAACCGTACATGGTCTTCCTAACTTCTTTCATGTGCACCACATTACTCATTTTACGCAAACCTCATTATTTCGTCGTTCCAGCGAAGAGCACTTGCCTTCGCCATGAAATTTCATGTCTGAACCTCGAAGTCTTTTAATCATTTATCATGTATATTTTGATACTAATTTTACCTTTGTGATGTACAAGAACGAGGTGCCAGGGTCTCCCACCCACCTCATGGATCAGTAGTAACAATCGTAAAACCAGATGCTGGCGACTCTTCCATGCCACTACCGCAAACAACGAGACAAAATAGACGGTACCATGCTGGAAAGGAAAGACAGTGGCCTAATTGCCCTCCACATATTACTCGATGTCTGTGACCCTCATGCGGGACAAAAATAACATTAAAGCGAGATCAAATTGCTAGTGGTGGTCCAAACAAGTTATCGTTGACTAAAACTCAACTAAAACATTTCAATAAAGCGCAGCAAGAAAAAAACCGAAGTTCAACTTGATTTCGCTCCAAGTCCATTCAAAGGCATGATTTCAACCGGTGGTATATTTCCACTTCTTGCAGAAATACCAGCATTAAATGCTGCTGCTGCCCCAGCTGTTGCAAAAGCAGCCGCGTTAGGTGCTGTTGGATCCGCTGCTAGAATGGCATCAAAGAAAGCAACTGGGAAGGGAATTTTATACAAAGAAAGCTTAACAAAAAGATCATCTCGGACACAAAAACCAACAAGGCGCCCACAAAAGTTAAGTATGCCTCAGCCGGGTAGTCTAAAACTACCAGTTGAACAATACGGAGCGGGTCTAAGGCTTCCAGAAACTCCACCATCATGGTACCCAAACGTTTTTAGACGCAGCGCGTCTCACGTCGATGCCAAATTTTGATTTACTCGATGTTGCGAAACAATTAAATATAAAAAATTTTAGAGGTGTTTTTATGCGAGATCAGTTACCACAACAACCGAATAATCCAGAAACCGGAATTATTAATCTTGACAACAGCAATGGCCCAGGAACTCACTGGGTTGCTTACGCAATTGATCCACGTGGAATTATTTATTTTAATTCATATGGGTTAACGCCGCCAGTTGAATTTCTAAAATACGTACAAAGCACTCCAAGTACTCCAATTTGGTGCTCAACTCTACCAACACAAACATTAACCGATTCACCAATATGCGGATGTGAAGTAATTAATGCACTTGACGCGTTATCAAAATCAACCAAACCACCTCACAAAGTCGTGCACGAGTATACCGCGATTACATTTAACGTTTTAAACAATCCCTAGCATAATAATGGTTGATATTTACGGAAGATCTCTCAGCACGAGTAAAGGCAAAACAGAGGATATTGATTTATCAAAATATGCGACTAAAGATGAAATCGATAATCTATTAAACTTGTCCGGGATAGACCCAGATGAGGTTATTTTTCAGGATCGATATGGCAAGCAAAAAAAAACAAAAAAAAAAACAGCAATATCATATGGAATGACATAGTTCGACGAGTACTCGGTGCGGTCACGGATAACATCCTTGTGTTTACTGACAGCGGAAAAATCAGAGACTCAGATATATCGTTTATAACCATCAGAGATGAAATCATACAGAGAGTTGTTACTCGTTTAAAAAATACCGGTGATACAATGACAGGTGAACTGAACATGAACGGAAATAAAATAGTTGTTTTAACAGATCCAATATCCGACGAAGATCCCGCAACAAAAAAATATGTAGACGTTAACTACAGCACCGTTGATGGTAAATTACCCACGTTGCCGGCCGAGTATGACGTTACCGTCAGCATGTTTACATATCTCCTTAGAAATTGTAGAAAAGTTAATGAAACCGCAGAGGAATTCGTTGGTACCCTGCTCACCGTTGATGCAAAACTCTCTGATATAAAAAAAACAGTAGATACGATTAAAAAACACTCGAAGATGCCGTAAGTGGAATTCCTGAGATTGTTTACAAAATTAGCCTGATTATAATCCCACCCGGAGTTACTCCCGGGCATATTAACAACATAATATACACAGTATCATCTGGATTCGCAACAAGGTCAAAACAAAATAATACTATCAAATATACCGCAATAGTTACAGGTGTGTATAGACTGTATGTGTTCAGTGCTGCAAAATTCGAGATATTTACAATCTATCCCTGGCGGCATTCCAACGACAAGTTTTCCAGGGTTGTGTCTATCATATTAAATAGCGGAACCGAAGAAACATTTATACTCGAAGCAGCTGATAAGAAATTAACGGCAACATCTTACTGGTGGTATCTAGAATTTGTAGCTTAAATAACTCAGTCGGTTACTACGTAAAATAATAATGGCAGCGTCAACGACTAAGTCAATGACAGTGTCAACAACATAGATACGATCAAGCACGCGAATGGCATTCATGGTTAAAAAATAACATCAACGAGCATACGTTGATAGTAAAAAAAACACTGGCGACGTGTAGCCGCGCTTGATGCGATAGTGTATTCGGTATCCTCGATAGTTTTGTCCACCGGAGTAATAATGGCAGCGTTAACGCCAATAACAACTGCAATCGCGGTAACAAGATGCGTTTCATCATCGACTGCCATCGCAGGGGTTTTTAATATTGTCGCGAAAAAGATATCCACGTGCACGAGCACAAAACTCAACAACGCAGTTGTAAAATTAAAAACAGCTACGGACGCATATTCGAAATTATCGGCGTTGTTATCATGAATGTTCAGCGACGATACAATATCAGATTCCGAATTCGCGCTAATAGTTAAGATATACGATGCTATAATAAACCACCATTTAAAAGAAGAAGAAATACATAATGACAGAACTAACACCATCAAAAACAACAATATCAATAAGCTTCAAAAACAAGCCTGAATTTTCAACTTTGGTGGAGCAACCTAGCAGAGAAGATTTTACCACGGACAATCAATCATACCACGATGTTAACAAGTATTCGTAGCTAGATTTTAAACTTCCCGGATATAACGCAACCGAGTTAAGAAAATCCGTCAACGATATAATTGATGAACTCCTTAAACACGTTTTGAAGGACAAAATATAAATAATGAGAGAACTACTTCAGCAGATAGTCGCAAACACAACTCCTCCTAAAACCACGATGATAAAAGTAAGCTCAACCAAGCCTGAATTTAGTACTAATTTTCCAACTGCGATTCCAGTGAGCGAAATCGCGCTAGCACAGTTGCGAGTATATCATAGCTGGCCAAATATCAGATCAAAATCATTTGGTGGATTACCAGCGAATAATTCGCTTGTATTTGCAAATAAAAATAAACCAGATGGTACACCAGACTGGAACGTTGTGGAATACCAACCGGATGCTATCAAATCGAAAAAATCAATGAGAAATTAGCGCGTAAAATAAAAAATATGACAGGAAAAGAATCTAAGATAGCAATAACAGCTCACGAACCAATGCTGTCATCTGCAATCAAGATAAACTCACCCGACTACGCCGTGGATATATATCAATCATCGATTAGAACAGTGTTAGGATGGCCTGAATTTCCTCCACCTGAGAAACCGATACTACCTGAACCAAAAAAGTCCCATTATACCACAGACAATAAATCATATCATGAAACTGCTCCATATTACAAAGAACATTTACTTAACTTAAAAAGCATAGAAACGTTTGATGAAAGTTTTATTTTTAGAGATGACAAGAAAAATATAAACTGGCTTTTCGCTACTGAACGAAGTCCTCCTGGCATTCCTCCAAGATCATTTGTATCATTAAGTCTGAAAGACATTATAACATATTTGATATTATTAAATTTGAGCATAAAACACGACAAGATCAGCTACGACAAAGTTTCCAAGAACATCTTTTTGATATAACAAGTTCACGTAGTGAAATCATTAAACATAATGAAATATTAAATCAATATGTATCCGACATGGAATAGTTTTACCAACGAATAATTCGCACAATAACTAATAGTGGCAGCGAAAAACAATTTTTTTAAAATGAGTACAAAATAACAGAAGATAATCTACCAAATTTTTAATTTTCCTGGGTATAACCCAGCCGAGTTAAGAAAATCAGTCAACGATATCCTTGATGAGTTCTTTTCTGGAATACTTGAACAATGGAGAAAAACACTACCACCGGGAACTATTCTCCGACACAACAATAATCCACAGGGAGAAGGACGACGTGTATCCTCGGAAATCGTAAATATAACTCCAACGGTCGCGGTCAATCTTGTGTGTGATATCGTTGACGGAAGTTACAGCACGGACACAACAATATCAAAATCAAGCGCAGCAAGGATTTATTCTTTATTCGTTCCACCGAAAGAACCACCAGGATTTCTAATTGTACAAGAACCGATCAATCCGGTCTATCTACGATGTCATATTCGTTTGTTATCAAGAATAAATTTCAAACTAACTGACCAGTCCGGTCAATTGCTGAATTTGATAAATTAGACTGTAAATATTAATTTACTTGTGAAATCGTAAAAATCTACGATTTTCGAGGATTGTCGATCGTAAAGATCTCAACTTAAGATTTTCAATCATGAAAAAAAGCACAAAAAATAATTCTACATTTCCACCTTGATAAACCAAGGATAAAATCAAAAATAGAGTCAACGAGGCGGGTTGACAAATGCTCTTCATATTTCGCAAGATTATTTTAATACTGAAAATCAGGCTGATTTCTCAATTCTTAAAGTATTTAGGTAGTCAAAATCGTGCAAATCTTACATTTCAATGAAAAACAAAACAAAATAATACTGAAATATGTCAGAAATTTATTTATTACTGAAAATCTGACATACTACTTTCACTTTCATTTCGACGTCCTTGATTTCATCGTTGATAAAATCAAGGCGTCTAACTATCATTTTCATTACTTGAAATAATCGTTCTTAGTTGCTTCACACGAGTATTGATTGTCTTCTTTGCCTCATATTCACGAGATAATTCTGATCTAATTTCTTCGATTGCTCGAGACTGACAAATTCTTTTACCCGCGTTTCTTCTATTGTAACTAATGATTGACACATTGCTGCCTGAATCGTCTTTACGAATGGATATTCAGACGGTAGAGTATATGCACCATATCCTTTTTTCTTGTAGTACTTCAAAATCAGAAATAATTTTTTCAGGATTTAATTCATAGGTTATATTTATACCATCGTGTTCTAATTTTTTAATAGCAGAAATTACATCATTGATATTTTCGTAATTCATTATATATATATATATATATATATATATATATATATATATATATATATATATATATATATATATATATATATATATATATATATATATTTAAAAGATATTTTTTTCTTTTACACAAAAGACGACACAACTTAATATGAGCCTCTAGCTTACCAAATGATATGCTACCAGGCTCAGGGGCACGGAAACACAACTCACGTTGTGAACCCCTAACCTGTCAAACAACAGTCTAGAAGGTCCAGGAGGGCGTGTTTGCGAAGACGAAACATTCCCCATGCGAACACCCAGCTTACCAAATGATATGCTAGCGGGTTGAGAGGAATACATAAGGACAGCAAACAACGTTCCCCCGTTGAGCTCCTAGATTGCCTTATGACATTCTAGTTAGCTCAACGAGTATATTTAACTTATCATAAAGACAGCACAACATACAGTATTTACATTATTTACCTTACCTCTCCTAGATTGCCTATGACATTCTAGTAGGTTTGACGGGTATGGACAGCACAACACATAGTATTTACATTATTTACATGGACAGCACAACATGTATTTTCTAAATATAATTTAATTGTAAGGACGGCACAGACTGATACGGGGTTATTGTGCAATCTTCTGAAAGTCAGCGGAGGGAACTCGATCATATTTTTTTACACAATCGCGGCAGATTTATCTCCGTTATCTGTATCTAACACCAATGGGACATAGGAAAAGGAAATCCAGTTTCCAAACCGGTACGAAAACGATGATTTGATTATTTCATCTGGAACACGTTGGACTGAACGTTGATGAATACCAAAATATTTGCCAGCCGCGTACATTGACTGAAATATTATCTCTTCGCCGGTTTTAATATTGACAGATTTAATCACTCTCTTTCTAATGCTCTTAAACCGACCAGTATTCCCTAGTGCAGAACTCTCACTTTGTGTAATAGCCTTAAGGTTAAATAAATTATTATTAAATTTATTTCCGTGAACATTAATACTGGCCGCCATGTATAGCCTATCGTGTGCTGAAAAATGGCGTTAAACCCTACAACAACAACAACATTTCCGTGAATATGATCGATCACAAGATCGTCCTTGATCTCTCCATGATAAACCTCAAATACGAATCGATGACAGAGATACCTTTTTTGCTCCCAGCGGTGAACCTTAGATAACCGGAACTATCAACAGCACCAACTGTTTTTTTCGCTGACGATGTCTAATTGTACCATCACGAGATGCTTCATAATTTTTAATGATGGGATGTGAAACAAATTGTTTTTGCTCCATTTTATATATAATATTATTTGTCTAAATTATAATTTGTCTGAAAACTTAATTAGATGATCCTCTACACGCTTTATAACTCTGTCACTGTCATTATTTTTCTTATCATAATGTCGTTTGAGTTGCCTATATCTTTTACCACCACATTGTGGACACAACTTTGTTTTTCTTCTAACTCCGACACCACATGGCAGACATGGCATTGGTCCTAAACTCCCATTACGAGCGCGCTGAAAATGTTGTCCGCAGAATTCTTTTACGCAGGATTTATTACAAGGAGTTGCAGATCCTATAATAAACCATTTACACTGATTCATTATATATAATATTTTTTATTTAAATGTTTGTCTTAAGTATAATATGAACGAATTTGAGAGATTGTCCAGAATCAAGCCCTGGAAAACGTCTAGATTTGATCTTGACAGATAACCCCTGACTCTCGGAGGAGAGTTCTGACTAATCTGGCTGATATTATCAGGGATGCCAAAAAAAGAATTTCGTGATGATGGGGCATCTCACACGTGGTCGACATTTAAAATTGTACGCAACACCAAAGGTGTTGACAAATTCATAGACAAAGGTGCCGACTCTGTCAAGGACAAAGTCATCGACGACGTCATTAATGCTACAGTGAACGATACAAGAGCGAAAACAATTATCGATTACCTTCATCAAAGTGATCAGAAACATTTTTTCAGAATAAAGTTTATTGTGCTAACCGAAGATTCCAATAATTGGATTATCCGTGACCCTGTCCTTACTGGTGGAAAAACCGTTTTGTTAAGCAAAAATTCCAAGCAAGGAACACGGAGTGGTATTGACATACCATATTATGCTCGAGCGTATCCTGTGACCGCGGTCGTTTATGGAATTTATCAGCTAAATGATAAACCCAACATCGATGATCTTGCACTAATGAGATTCTCAAGGATGAATTGTGTAGCCGAACGAGTAATGGAACATTTCGCGAATGCGAAGTGTGGAAATGGTTTGACTGATCAGAGACGTGAAAAAATAACCAAGTGGGCTGAATCGGTTAAGGATACCGGAGCTACAATGAACGATATTACCGAGTTATCAAGTAAAAATTTCCAATGGTAGTAGCAACTTTAACCGAAGAAGTTTTATATGAATCAGCGAATAAAGGAAATTGGATACCAATTGAAATTACTGATCACAATGCTCACGCGTAGATTAGCGCAGTCACAATATTTCCACGGAATCGTACTGTAAGATTTTACTCCGATGGACATGTTTGATTTTATTAAACAAATAAGTAAAAACGATCCTGTGTCAGTGTAGTTATTTAGAAAGTTCTGATGAAGAATATGATCAATTTGTAAGACCCAACGGCGATTTATGCCTCCTCATGAAACAATGAGAAAACTCGCTGAAAGATTCTCAATGTTAAACATTAACTTGCTGAGTAATTGTTTTACAGTTACGTCAGTCGCGGATCATTTTGCCCAAAAGAAGAATTCGTGGAAAGAAACACGAACTCGATTACTCGAGGATGTTCAAGCTAGTTGTGTCAAATACGGGCATGGCGATTTGTGGAATATTAGGTATGATCGCAACGGCATGATATCGGTTGATATGACTGCGTGTTATCCGGGGAGTTTTCTAGGGATGGGAAAGTGTTATGGATATTTTAAAAGATTTGGACATCCCACACACGAGATGTCAAGAGTCCCAATTAATGGACCACTACCCGATTTTGATCTGACAGGATTCGCTCGTGTGTTGTCTTTCGAATCCGCTAAGGATCTTCATCCGGTTTATTATGTTTGGTTTGGTAGACACTTCTCGAAAAAACTCTGGCCGCCAATAGTGTTATTACGATATATGCTTGACCGTAGGGTATTAATATCATTGCCAGTCAGAAAGGCATTTATATCGTATCGGACGCAGACTGAAGTTTGGTTACCAACGCCGGAGCGTGTATGATCCAGTATTCAGACACAAAACCGTTTATTTAAGCGGGCCGGGAGGTTCTTTTAAGACAACTCGAGTTATTGAATTATTTCGACAGAATTGCGACGACATGATTGTGTTAACACCAACACAAAGACTTGCCAGGGAAATGAAACAACGAGGAGTAAATTCTCGTACTTATCACATTTTTTTTCAGATACAAGGGAGACGCATAGACTCCTGATCGAATGGGAGAGAAATATATTTCTGGTATCATCATTTGGGATGAGATATGCACAGAGTCGCTAGATATATTAAAAATGGTTCTCGATAGGTTGTTACTGAAAAACACAGCTGATGATAATGTGCGGCGTTCACGGTCAACCACTACCGTTTGTTGAACCATCTCCACATCATTGGCTAAAGGATTTTGTAGATTACTATGAAGAAATAACTGACTATCAAAGATCCCTTGATGTAGAATTAAGAGAATTTAAAATATTAATCAGACTACAACAGAACAAAATTCAATGTGAAATAATGCGTAATTCCAGAAATTTCCATGAATGACTTTTGGGAAACGTGGAAACCAAATGATTTGATAGTGGCAAGTAGAAAGATAGTTAGAGACACACTTCAAAGGAAGTTGTTTCAGTTACACAATGAGAAATTCTCAGCGTTACCAGCACCGCTGTGTTATAGACCAACTGATACATGTCGACAGAATATCGACGTTGATATACCGGGACAAACCGAGAAACAAATCTGGTGTTGAATGATATTGTTTTAGTTGATGTCAATGTTGTTGAGGATGCGATACGCGCTGAGTAATCTCCGTGGACGCTAGGATACGCGATGGCAATTCACTCATCTCAGGGGTTAACTGTTACTGATACAGTTGTTTGGATTGTTGTTGATCGTATCGAATGGTCGAACTTGGTTTATCTTGCTGTATCTAGAGTTAGAAAAATATCTCAGCTGCGAAGAATTGTCATAGACGCGCCAATGATCAATGATGACCTCGATAAATGTCGAGGCCTTGGCGAATGTCAAGGCGATATAGTAAGACAAAAATTAGCTGGTTATAAACTAAGTGACAAAAAAAAATAAACTCGATTTTGATTTTGACGTTGAATTTAGCAGCGCGCTGAAACAACAGCAGAATAATCATTGTGCAAGATGTAATTGTATAATGTTGTGGCAGTACTCGAGTAATAATCCAAGACAATTTACCGTGGATAGAAAAGATAACAATCGCGGTCATACACGAGAAAATGTGATGCTGGCCTGTCTTGAATGTAATCGACGTCGAGGTGCTAGCGCCTTTGGTGCTAGTTAAGTGATCGCGGTGGTAATTGTGTGCCTTCGGGAATTGGTTTTAATTGTTCACGTGTAAATCCACGTTTAGGAGCAGTTGAATCCAGTCTGTAGATTGCGGGTCTACCCGAGGATCTTACTATGTTAGATATCTTGTGTGTGGTAATACTCCAAATATTATCTGTCCCTCATTTTTGATCACCTTCAAGTTCACCGGGCTCATATAAATATCTTACAGTAACATTGTCCAGCACTGGCTGTTTTGACAAATCACGTCGCTGTATTGTTATAAGCGCGCGCTTGATTGCAAAGACGGGTCTCAACGCAGTTGTTCGAGTTATTTCATTATTTAGCGCAGCTATCACTTTTGGTAATCTTGCAACCCATTCGCGAGATCTCTTGTCTTGAATGAATTCCTTCGCGTATTGATATCCAAAAATAACCGCTCAGCAAGTGTTCGATAAATCGTTCAACAATTGCCTGATGACGATGAATTGCAGTATGTCCTCGTCTGATAGTGACATCATGTTGCTTCATAAGCGATGATACTGCACCCTGAAATTCTTTGCCAGGATCAACCTGTACACAGCTGTGGACATCGCAGGCCACCGCGTTGATAAATCCGTTTAAACGCAGAAGCTACTTCAGTTGCTGTCTTTGTTGACAACGGCTCTGCTTCTTTATATCTAATTGCAACATCAACAACAGTTAACGCGTACTTGTACGTGCAACGGCGTATAGTATCATGTGGTAAAAATAAAATATCAGCTTGAAGAACTTCATTAGGAACTCCAACATCAAAATGTGCAAAGTGAATTCGTTTAGGCGGTGGTAGATAAATTTGCCATATTGCTTTTCGTGCTAACCATTTTTCAGCAGTAACATGTGTAACTTTTGCTGCTTCGGCGAGTTTACTAAATCGCTGCTCTACCTTTCCAGTATCATTTTGGAGAATAATAAATCGATTCCATTATAATGATAATCGGTTGATTAATTACCAGCGCGGGAAATTCCACTTCCAAGCACTAGTTTACCTTTCATTGCAGATCTCACCAACAATTTAGTTAATGATTCCTTGAAAGATTTGCAATGTAATTTAGCGCATGAATTAATTTTACATCTGCGATATGTCTATGCTGCAGATCTTTACTTTTATAAGCTACATCATGAGCATGACAATCTCGATCAATAGCATTTATCGGATATTCACCTGGTTTTGGTTGGTCTTGGTTGTCCAGTCTGATATCAAGCCTGGTACCAGGACCGCAATAATTATATCCTGGGAGATATTTTTCTCTTGAGTATTTAGCCCACGGAGTCCTGGGTAACTTTGTTAATTTTGCTGTGATATCACCTCGTTTATTAAAATAATATTATTTGGTTTTAGCTTTGACATTGGCTTTGGTTTGTCACCCGACTGTGCGGGAATAAATTTAAATTTCTTTGTACCGCATCGTTCACACTTACCTGTAACCGCTGATCTGTTATTTTTTGTTGTAAGAATTGTTAGATCACTTGTTGGGGTACGCGCCCTGCATTTCACACAATATAAATCCATATTCTTTTTATATACCATGAATGTAAGTGATTTTTCTGCGACAAGAAAACAAGAGCCAGTCAAGCATTATGCTGCACTACCTAATTCTGTTCGTATCATTATTATAGGACCATCTGGAAGTGGTAAAACACAACTGTTACTTAATTTGATAATGAGATGGCTCAGGTGGGATAAGTTGTGTGTGTTAGCTCCCTCTGTATATGACCAGCGGTGATATGATGTACTTAAGGATTTTAATGAAAATGCAAAATTGTTAAATGAAAACGGAGATGATGTTGTTGAATTTATCACTGATATCGATGAAGCGCCAAGTATTGATAATATTGATGGATCCATTAACAATTTAGTTGCGTACGATGATGTGATGTTGGACAAACAGTCCAATCCAGCTAGAATATTTTCTCGATGTAGACACAAAACACTGATGTGATTTATGTAACCCAGCGATATACAAAAAATCCTAAAGTGATCAGGGATAATTGTAATAGTCTTGCTATGTTTAACGGAGTTGATACAAACACGTTACGAAATATTCATCAGACCTGATGTAGCGGTGATATGGACATAATTAAGTTTAGAAATTTGTTTAGTCAGACTCAGTTAACCCCACATGGATTTATAACAATAAACTTACATGATCCCCGAACACGATACCGAGTCGGTCTTGATACAAATTTTGGATAATAGCAGCAGAGAGGGCGCTGTCTCAAACTTGGCACCGACGTGATCGCGTATTTTCCTGAGATTTTTCGCGATCAGAAAAACTTATCAGCGATAGGCTGGATAAGTCAGTTAGAGTTTATTAAGTTCGTTGACAGGGTTGTCTTGTACTGGATACTGAGACAATCGCGATTTTTTTTTGTTGCTTTTTTTTGTTGTTTTTTTGCGATTTATCCAGGAAGGATTATTTTGCGAAACGGAGAGTGAACCAATCAGAGGTTGTTCACCCTCTCTGCTGCTGTTTGTTTCAGAGGTCTATTAGTGACGCTGAAGTCACACAAGCACCAGCTTGTTATTTTGTAAATAATGGGGTCGTTGTGAAAATGTGGAGACCACCTGAGGTACCCACTGGTGACGAGTGGTCTCTGAGCTGTCAAAATGTCGTTCAGAGGTCGTGTAGACAGGAAATTCATAGTGTAAACCATTACCTTCCCTTGGCTGGTTATTTAGGAGCCAATCAGAGTTATTGCAAGATCTTGAATATTTTGTATTGCCCGAAATACTATAGATCTTGCCACAATCGTCAAATGTTAAGAAAGCCCAATTGGTTGATACTTAAAGCTCATCTGGGACCGATTTCTGCATTTGATGAACCTTTTAGCAGAATAATGGCACATTGTATTGGTCCCTTTTACCTAAGACCAAGCCAGGCAATGAATACTTGCTGAACGTTCAGAGGATTTCCAGAGACAATTCTCTTAAGGAATATTAGAAAACTAAACCCATAGTAGAAGCTCTGATAAAGTTATTTTTTATACTTCCTGGCCTTCCCAAATCTATCCAGTCTGATCAAGGGTGAAATTTTATTTCATTATTTTCATGTTTGTAAGGTTGTAACAACGTTGCAAGAACATTTTTTCTCACGTAAGCAAATTACAACCTTACAGCAACATTGCATAAACCTAATTCGTTAGCTGAGAAAATATCATGCACTGAATCGCCTGAAACCGCAAACATATAAAGTCAATTGCGTATCGTTGTCATATCTTAACATAATAGCCCTTCCCCCCCCCCCCATCTCTCTCTCTCTCTCAGTACCTCGGTCACTGTCTCTATAGACGAAGAGACATACTGAGAAACCAGAATTGACAATGACGTGAGCATTCCTTGAATCTATCGGCTGAAATCGAGTAAATATAAGCACATTTAATGGGTGGGTAAGTTGTAAACCCAAAGTGCAACGTATGTATGCTTATGCATTCAGTGTTACTATTGTACGGGGTAAGTCAACAACGAATGCAGTCAAATCCGGAACCAGAGATTATTAGGTGCTGCTTTGAGCGCAGTCTTACTTATTATCGAGAAAATGCCAAGAATGTACATAGAATAATTTAAGTAGATATCTATAGCACATTATTCACAACTCGAGTGTTTAGTTTAATTAATGAACTAATTTTTCTACAAACTCTACTTATTTCAAATGAATGAATCTTATAAAATGTGTTTAATGTGAACAACCGTTTAAGATAAATTAATCCTGAAAGTAAGCAATACCATTTGTGCTTTTAATGTTACCCTCCGCCAGTTTAACTGCTCCTATCATTTAAAGAAGAAATATTCCACCCGATCGATCACAAAGCTGTGCACAGAATGTTGTTTTGTTCGCAATGAAAAAGGAAATCAATATCCATAAATGATCCGATATCTTTCAGGACTAAATGATGTTTACTTAATGCACAGGAATGGAAATCGAATAAACATAAAGCCCATTTTAATTATAGGTGATTCAGCCCTTCCGTACGTACGTCCAGCAACAAGTCCGTACCCGTAACTGGGTGTTCAGTGATATCCTCGAACTCCTCTTACACCGTTCAAAATATAAGTTTAAAAGTTTGGTATCTAATTTGTCTATGTCCGCTGTTCTGCAAAAATGGTTTGAAATTTTTATTCGAACGCAGACGGTTGGGGTAGTGGGTGACTTTTGAAAATAAAAGTCGATTTTTTAAATTAAGTATTGCAGATATATTCTGAAACTTGAAATGTGTCGTGAAATCCATGCTATACTTTCCATGTTTTACGAACACTTCTCTGCGTTGTTTTATGGATCTGTGGTATTTCTGCAAAGGGGTCCTAACATGGGGTTATTGATATCTCCATCCAACTATCATTTTTAGACTTACTGGACATGAAAATACTAGAATGCCAATGCATTCCTAATCAGCCCTATGATCATCGCTTAGTGTCCAAAAGTTGAGATGGGGAAGGTGGAGAGGGGGTGGGGTCAAGTTACCACTAGGTTCTGACTTGGAAGCAATTGAGATCATCATTAGCTATGTGTTCTAGGTCGAAACGACAGAAACGACAGAACCGTTTTAAAGACATTTTTCCGACTCGAGGATGACTAGCAGCACAACTCAAGTAGACCATTCTTTGTTTTTCCAACTACAGGCGGGCAAGACCAATGTTGCCAAACTGGCCTAAGTTTGCAAAGAATGTGAAACGTTTCTGTTTACACAAAAAACATTTAAATTTGTGTTCTCTGAATCTTGGATATCACAAATACAATGAATGTACCTACAGACGGTTTCATACAAAGATCAAAAACGTTCAAAGATATATCGTTATATTATTATAAAACTGGAGGGAGTAACAACAATAACAATAATAATAATAATAATAATAATAATTATTATTATTATTTTATTATTATTATTAGTATCATTATTATTAAATGCAATGTGCATAGGTTGGTATATGTCGTTTACTTTTTCCCACTCACTACATGTATGGACCTCGCAACCATTCCTGCTGCAGTCATGACAATTAAATGGAAAATGTACATCTTTTGAAAACTTGGAAGACAATTAGAACATCATATTAGTAGGGTAGATGGAAAATAATGTTTTATCTAGAGCTTCTGACGTTCACAGTTGCTATAAAAGTACATTGAGTATAGACATTTTTTGAAAAGTCTTGTTGATAAAATAATGTTTGTGGTTTTGGTTAAATCATTGTATTCAGAAATAAATGTATGTAAATTTGTTTTGTTTCCAATTTCATGAAAGTCTGTTTTAAAAAATGGTGAACTGTATAAACTAATCAGAGATTTTTCTCAAAGTTTTATATTGTTTGAAATCTTTTCATGATTAACAATGAGAATTATAATGTTTAAGTTACAATACATAACAGTGACTCTTATCCTCATGCATCCTTTAGAAAAGTTGGGATCATGTCCTCCTGCCTGCTTGTCTGTCAGTCCCTGCTTAGAAATGCAGTGTATTTCCTACAACATTAAAGACGCAGACTTGAAAGTTTGGAATATGATTCGGGGTAGTCTTTAAATGTACACAGTGGCTGCATGTTGATGGTTAATAATTCAACGAAAATCTAAATATTTGAAATTTTTTAGGTGGAAGCCTAAAAGTTGCTTTGTGTCATCTTCAATGCCAGAGCTATAACATGTTATGGGCTTTTGGGTTACACTCTCTGATGTTTTTTTCAGTGATGGTCCCTTAGGGTATGCCTTTTGGAAACTATCGAGATCCCCAGTCAACAACCATATATGGGTCTGAAGGACATGATACAGAACTCGACATACCGCCATATCCAATACATACCATGGGTCATGGCCCTTAGGTTGGGGACTTGTCCCTGAGACATAACTTGGAAACAGTTGAGATCCACACCATCTAACCATATACAGGTTGAAGGATATGAGAATAAATCAGACCGAATTTCCAATGCAGACTCCGAGGAAGGAAACTTGCGCTTAGGTCATCACTTGGAAGCTGTTGAAATTCCCCAGCTTATAACTATATATAGGTTTGAAGGGAAAGAGAAAACAAAATAAATTAGACATATGTCCAGTATAGAGATTGTGTCGCTGTGATTGGGAACTGATAAATGTATATATATATATATATATATATATATATATATATATATATATATATATATATATATATATATATATATATATACAATTTATTAACAAATAGAGATAAACAGTTTTAGTAATATTTGTATTATGTATAATACACGCTTATTAGAAGTAAAGAAAATAAATTACAAAAAAAAAATTACAAAAAAAAAAATAAAAAAAAAATAAATAAATAATTACAAAGATAAATGTATACCACATATATACCAGTATAATCTTTATAGTAATATTAATAACATAGTAATAATTTATATAATATATATAGTGACAAAATAAATCCCAAAAACATGGCTTTTAAAGCGTTGGTAAAAAGTAATTTGATATAACAATGCCATTGGTATATCAAATTGAGATCCGCCCATGGCGTCATAATACGCATATATAGACATTATCACGACCGTGGGCAGTTGACTCTAGATCATTGATGAATTTCCACACATTAATCGTTAGTGACGTATTAAAATAGCGATAAAAAGTATTAATAATCCCCGATGTCTAAATGAATTTACTATAGTACACATTTTCTTCACAATCCTTTCTGCTTTCTTTCCCCCCTCCCCTCGCATGCAAGACGGACAACTACGCAGAAATGTGGAGTGAGAGAGAAAAGGAATATGGGCTGGATAAAAATCATGAAATAGAAATTACACCAAGTAACCTACAATAATATGGTTCCTCGTAATATGTGTGGACTTTCCTTGGGACTTATCAACAGTGTTTATCAATGATACAAAATTACAAACCATGACGACATGATAAGGTAAATTTCCGGGTTACGTGGTACGTATACTGTGATGTGTTTAATGTACTGTTATTGTAGCTGTTTCTTAAACATACTCTAATGTTTTAAAAATCGATTATTATTCATTAAATATGAAAATGTCCAAGGCCTCTCTCTCTCTCTCTCTCTCTCTCTCTCACTGGACCATCGTAGCACGATACGGGCTAAAATCTATGAAATGATGAGCGTAGAGGATTTTCGTTTGTGTCATCCCTAGTCCGAGTTTCCTCTGACCCTTGCCACCCCATTTTTTGATATTTGGTTTTTTATTCATCTACGCTGTAGTTTCGTCTCGTCCGACAACGGATTAAAGACAAAATCGGTGTTGATTTGCCGGAAAACAAACCAAACCAATTTACACCAACTTGAATGTTGTGACACCTCCCAGTCACTAGGCTAAATGACCTCTGAAAAAGGTTTGTTATACAATGGGCTGTGTTCATTTGAAGTAATGACCTTTAATTTGTATAGGTAATATTGCTGCTTTTATAATGCAGCCGCCTGTATTGTACCAATCCCTACAACGTATTGATTTCTTTTCTGGCAGGTTTAGCAAACTATCATGCATTGATTTGCTTAAATCGGCGTAACTATAGACAAAATGATGTTGCCGTTCTCATGTCATAATGAGCAATACTCTCTCTCTCTCTCTCTCTCTCTCTCTCTCTCTCTCTCTCTCTCTCTATATATATATATATATATATATATATATATATATATATATATATATATATATATATATATATAGCATGTGTGATTGTGTCAAAAATACATTAATTATTGTATACAACTAATTTACTACAATGTGATGAATTGATTTTTTTTCTTCACAGAAAGCCTTACTTTAGATCTACACATTTTTCTAGGTAACTTTAAATATGAACGACACATGTTGCTTAAAGACACATTATCTTTTCACTGGATCGTACTTTGGAAATAGGTTTCAGGAATTAAATATGAAATTTCTCAATCACATAATAGCAAGACATTACTGTCAACTGACCTTCCGTACATAAAATCGACCGCTCCATTGGCCTAGTGGTAAGAGCTTCCACCTCGGAAGCGGGAGGTCGTGGGTTTTAACCCCGGCCGAGTCATACCAAAGACTTACAAAAATGGTACTGACAGCTGGCTCGCTAGGCGCTCAGCATTAAGAGGTTAGTGTTAGGACTGGTTGGCCTGGTGTCAGGATAATGTGACTGGGTGGGACATAATGCTACATATCTGCTAGACATCACTATAAATATAAACTGCCACACTGCAATCATAGTAGCGATATGACTGAAAAATTGTTAAAGCTATGTTAAAAATCCAAATCGCACACAAACACACACACACACACACACACACACACACACACACACAAATCATTTTTATCAACAGTGACTTGTGAAGAAGATAAACGGTTTTACATTGTTTGCTCTTTCAAGTAGTTTAGCCTGTAGGCACGTGTCGTTCACTAACGTTACACTTGACCTATTGACCCAATACCATTCGCAGTTAATTTGCAGCATGCACGCAGCACCATTTAAGAGAGATAACTCTGCCGTAAAGAGACAGCGCAAAGAGTTATCCTGTCAAAAGAGAAACTTTCACAGGTATGTACCACAATGCTTGGTTTAAATACAAGTATAAATCTACTACACACGTATCCAAGAGACTCATTATGTTTAGGCCTGTCTACAATCTTACATAATTCACTAATGACAGCTATCTTTATCGTTTATTTCTGAACTAAGTCTTCCAAGTCATCTAGGTCTGCCTCCTCTCATCTGCAGTCAGTCTTGCTTAGTTGGCACCATTAAACAAATAACCGATCTTAAATAATTTTGATATTTCGACATAGGGCTATTACTTCACCCTAATTCATCTATTATTTTTTATAAAAGCCCTGAAAGAGTGAGATTTTATTTCTTGAAATGTAATATATGGTGCGCAAACGAGGTGATTCATTGAAATACTTACAGTTGTAGTATTTTCTTTCCTTTACTGCATTTTCGATGTAATATAAATTAGTTCATCTAAAAGCGCATAACTTGTATGCAGATAAATTATCTAAACTAAGTAATTGATGATGAAAATGACACCCTAAAATTATGTATGTATGTATGTATGTAAGAGAGACTGTTGGCAATTATGCTTTACGTTTTCTCTCCTAGATGAGGAGGTTGCTACGTATCAGAAAGTTAATATTCTCCAGAAGTCCATACTGTTGAATGCTGCCTTCAGTCATCATGCGGACTCTTTTCTGGATTTCTGCGATGTGACCTAAAGTTTGAAGAAGAGTTAGGGCTTGAATAGAGGGGCCGGTAACATGTGGCTGACGTGGTTTATAGTCAGAAATATTACGAAGATATTACAAAAGAAACAGACGGAATTTGGCGAAAGGCAACAGAGGGTTCCAAAATGGATTTACATAAATGCCCATAGGAAATGCAGGCTTAAAAAACTTCTTTAGTCTGACAGTATTCCTACTTTCTCCTAAAGTGGATGCAAAATAACATATCTGTATAAGTTGTATGAAGAATTTGAAGAGAACAGCTGCACAACATTAAAATGAAATGTGGAAATGAAGACCATATTTGTAATAAATTACCTCAAATTACTTAATCCATCATATTTAACATGATGATATAAAACGGCCTGCAACAATTAAAGCACCTTTGTGGAACCCTACAATATTCATTATTATTACACACAATGTGTCTCACTACCGAGGAAATTAAACATTTGCGTGAGTCTGACTTGAAGCCGATTGTTTGTCCCCTTTCCAAGGACCTCAACGTAGAAGTGATTGTGAACTGAAGGGTTCTTAGACGCGAAAATACCACAAATAATGCTCTTTAATCGCCTAATGACCAACATCACGAAACTTTAATTACACAGTTGTATGATTTATTTAGTTTCACATTTGTATGACACAATAGTAAGCCTTTCCATGCAGAAGGATTAGTACTTCACGCCATACACCACAAAAGCAATCACCTGATAAAAATAATTATTCTTTTCAAATATTTGCGAGTAAACTATACTGCAAAAGTGAGAAGTTCTTTCTTACTTTAAAGGAAATTATTGGGTGAAATAAAGAATCTACGTTGGGTTATGGACCGATACAAGGAAATCCCCCTCGGCAAGCCTCGCGGAGACAAATAATGTAACCCCTTGACTGGGATTTCCTTGTTTCTGTCCAAACCTCAACATAGGTTCTATATGTCTCTTTCTCACTCTGTCTCCATATGTATGTCTCGTGCTCTCTCTCTATATATATATATATCTGTCTATGTTGTTCTCTATCTCTTGCTCTGTCTTTCTTGTTCAATCCCTCTCTCCCTCTTGCTCTGTCCCACTTACTCTTTCTATCCGTCTTCTCCCTGTATAACTTTGTCTTATGCTTTCTCTGAATTTCTTGCTTGATATCTCTTGTTCTTTCTGTCTCGCTCGCTCTCTCACGCTCTCGTTTTCTCGCTTTCTGTCTCTCGTACTCTGTGTCTCGCTCGCTCGTTCTCTGCACCTGTCTCAAACTGTCTCTTGCTCGCTGTCTTTCACTCGCTATCTTGCTGTCTCATGCTTTCTTTCTCTCTCTCTCGTGCTGTCTGTCTCACACACACACTGTCTCTCGCTCGCTCTGTAGCTCTCGCACTGTCTCTCTCTGCTCTTCTGTTATCTACATTTTGAGCGTCTGTGTACTGTATGCTACGTCCTGTTAGTTCTAGTGTATGTGCACATTAGTTTTGGTTTTTTCTTTATCCGTATTACCCAGAAAAACATAGTTGACACCAACTCTTCACTAATTGTGTTGCACCTAGGTAAATACCAGTTCACGCATTACAAGTGATAAGGTGCGTAAACAAACACCGCAAGCACGTGGTTCAGAAAATGACTATCATCCATCCTGTACTGGTATCCTTCGTTAGCGACTGCGACCCCCCCCCCCCAACGGGTTATATAAACGCCGGTCGCTGTTCTAGCCGCAAAGAACAGTTTTCAATACAACAGACGGGTAATCTCAAGATCTAATCCCCTGTACACTAATCATTTACAAATCCTCCAATAAGTAATTATTTACATTTATTCAATAAAATAATTGTATTTGTTCCTAACTAATATCGATACAATAAACATCCGATCAATAATTCAATAATATATATATATATATATATATATATATATATATATATATATATATATATATATATATATATATATTAAAGTAACCGATACAAACATTTTCTTGAAAACATCGTATTCCCGAGTCCTGGGAGTGTTGAAGATGCTAGCAGAAGACAAAATTTAATGGTCATTACCTGTATGTTACATATTTTTCAATAGGAATTATCAATTGCAGATTAATTGAAATTTTATAAAACAAAACCTTTTCATACGTGTAACTGGTGTGAACACCACCAAGCAAGACTAGTACTTGACATGTCATCGATATCAGGGATAAAACTTAGTTCCATATGATTGACTATGATAACAGATTTACCTTTATCCAGTATAGGAAACCTCTTATGACAAAATGGACATATGCATCGTAGAACTCCGTTGACCCGTCCTCCCGAAACAGCACCAAACACTCATTTCACAATTAGGGGGTTCTGTACAGACATACAGACGAACCATTTTTAAATAGGCCTCGCCAAGGCTGATCTAGCAAAGCAAACCACATAACAAAATTCCATGAGTTACCGAAATATTGATGTTACTTCACAGATAACCCTAACCCGAAATGATAAAATCCATTTTCCTACACAACCTTCAGACTAATTTTCATGAAGCAACTACCTATCTATCAGGCTCCATGAGACATATATTGTAGTGAAAACTGCATCCAGATCGCCCCATCCGTTCGTAGGATATTAACAGAAAACTGTAACACTAACCCTAACCTATGCTACATATATGGGAAATCACAAGAATCCGAATTTCTCCCAAACTACTAAAAACAATTTTCATGAACCAGCTTCCGATCTTTCGGGCTCCATGAGACACGTATTGCTGTAAGAAGTGCATTCACATCGTATTGTCCATGCGTTATTACCAGAAGCACATAACCTTAACCCTAAACCCTAACCCTAAGTCACAAGATTCCGAATGCATCGACCGGTTCTCACCAATGAGGTATTGTTGGATTACTTTCATGAAGACGCATCTTTGGACATAGGTATCATATAATTCCGATGATTTGTCCGCTACCTTAGTACCAAACACTCATTTCACATTATGGGGGCGTTGTAGGTCACTGACAGGCGGACGAACCATCCTAATCTTTGTCTCACCAAGACCGATCTAGAAAGCAAACCGCATGTCAAAAATCCAAGGCAGTATCGAGATAATCAGAAAATATTGATGTGGCAACTTGGCCATTTTACCTCTAGCAGACTGTCTTACCGTGCTAGTTTGGACGACGGTGTACTAGTTTTAAACACAATGGATTTTTGTTACCAAAAGAACAATTTTTCTGGGAAATTCATCAGACTAAAGTTTCACCACGAAACATTGGTCATTTGGATGTCATTTTTCAAGAAAATCAATAAATGAAATTTATGGTATCCAAAAGTGGTTTATTGTTGCAAAGGCAACATTCTATCATGCATGTACATATTGTTCACTTTGTTACTTGACAGGAGGAACACTTCCACTACCCACCGTTTCGTGCCCATAGGCAACTACTTTATACCCAGATTACGACCGAAATATTGTATGTGAATTCTCTTAGGACAACAATTATTGCTCTTGGTTTGATGCCTGTTCATGTTTCATATATTTATGAACATATATACATATTTAGTGCTTTAAGCCAATTACTGACACAAGTACAAGATATAAAGCCTGTACATATGATAATCTAATTATTTAAATAGTGGAGCTCACCCCCCCCCCCCGATTCTTTCAAATTTAGCTTATTCATTATATGTTCCATATTTGTAAGCTTTGCTTTTAGGGTTGTTCCATTTATATATATATATAGTACCCAGGGAAGGCAGTTTAAAAAAATATATGTACATTGATTTCACAGATTTCATATTAAAATGATAAGAAAATTCTATACTGCATAAATGGGTGAGTATCCCACTTTGAAAGTGCCTTTCTGGGTCCCATGTATGTTTTAATGGAATAGCAATTAATCTGGCGGCCATAATTTAAGTTTAATCAGCAATCAAAAGCAATCTGTAATATGTTTTTACATTTCCCTTACATTTTTTACCAAGCTGAAATAATAAGCAACATCTTAACCATTACTCAATAACACAATCGTGTAAAATACAATTGGAGCAGATGCCTTTGCTAAACAAGAAAGGTAAACAATAATGAAAAATGGAGCTCTGTTAATTGCTCTTGCAACAGAGCAACATTATAACATGAGTAAACCAGTACTGCTTTGTTAAGGGTGAAATCATGGGAACAGCAGAAAGTGTGGTCAGAAATGTACATCCCTTTCAGTATTACTGTATATTGAATTAGCAATACAAATAACATGTTTACTAATAATTGGCGATTCTTGAAAATTTGTGCTGTTGAAGACTGATGAATTCTGCTTGTGCTCTGATAGACGTGGCAGAGGTAGCATTCTCTGTGTAAATCTGCAATCTGTAGCAGGTACATGGATTTCAGTGCAGCATAACCTTGTTCTTCTCAATCATCAGAATGACATTCATCACTGGATCTAAAAGATAAACCTACAATATTTAATGACAAATAATGCACTTAGCAGCCAGAAGGAATCATTAATCCATAAGCAACTTTCACTGTATCACTTGCAATATTTCCAAGACAGAAGAATACATTTTCAAAGAATCCCTGAACTTGAAAGTTTTAGCACATGTTTATCCGCTAGGGTCCGTATTTGGAGGGTCTTTTATACGTAAGGGTAATTTTACAATTAATACTAAGGACAACATAAGGATGTCACAAACAGTTTCACCTCCTACAAAGAAAAGGAGAGTTAAATACGATAGTGACACAGATCTCTAATTACCCATGAATAATCTAAAGCAAGATATTACTCTTCGTTACAGCTTGTACTAACTATAACTACAGTAGAGCTGAGTAGCCAGTATCGTTTCATTATTTGCAGTATAACTTGTTAAAATTGAAACTGATGAAAATGAACGTTTCTTGTAACAAATATTAATTATTTATTGTCATTTTCATATAATATCCATATATTAAGTGTGATAATACCCGATTACTATGTGACGTTTTATATTGTTATTTTTCTTTGGTCATGCGTATAACCTGTGTACTTCGGATGCAATGGTCACACCACAGCCCTCATTAACATATTTGTATTAATGAGCGACATGTAAACATTTGCACATGAACTTATATTAAACTAGTGAAGAGTTCTTTTTACTTTAAAGGAAAATATTGGGTGAGAAAACAATCTACGTTGGGGTTTGGACTCCCCAATGTAACCCCTTGACGGGATTTTCTTGTCTCGGTTAAAACCATAACATAGATTTTATTATTTCCCATAAAGGAGGAATGGACGGGTGAAAATAATGTAAACGAAGTAAGAATTATTTTATTTAGTAAACAGAAAATGAATTTCTCTTTTTCTGAATTTCTATGAAGGAATGAATCAATTTAAAAGATTTTTTTTCTTCAAATCATTCCAGAACAGTTTTCCTTTTAAAAATATCATAATAAATGAAAAAGTTATGGCAATCAACATTTCAGATGAAATGTTACTATTAGGAATTCTTATGTTAATAGATTATTTGTGGATCTCATCACGGAAAGGAAAAACATTTTTTCTGCAGAATAATTTCAGCAACCTTTTTCTTCACTTTTGGAAACATTTTGGTGAAATTTGTAACAGTTATAGAGCTTAGTGATCTGCATCAAGGTGTGTTGAAAAATCATTTTTATGCTGACAAATAATAATATAAAGATCATGAAATAAATATGAAGATCATTAAATAAATATATCACTCTTTAAATGACTAGCCACCAATTCATACAGTGACAATAGTACTAATATTTGTATGTAAGAACATAAAAGCATTATGGCAGTTTCACTTACATTTAGCTATGCAACTCAATCAACAGTTTGTTATTAATAAATAGTTATATTTACCGTATATGTTGATACACCATAAATTAATTCTGAATGTACATTTGTGTGCATTGTATGTTGTGGGACACAGTTTCTTTTCCAGTCTTAAGTTGGAGCACATTTTAAATCATTTAAAAATTACATGTCGGAAAATGCACTCAAACTTAAATTTTTATTTTAAAAAATATAAAACTGTGTACTTTTGCTTAATCCATTGCAGCATCACCTCATCAATCCAACCCTTCTCCTGCACAAATATGATCCTTTCTTTCAGTGAATGAATATCTTTTTAGTTTTGTCATACAGTGAAAATGTATTATTTGACGTAACACATCTCCTTAAGCGGAAACTGCATGAACTAAAGTCATTTTATTTAAGATCTGCACCAGTCATGCTAATTCGCACACGTTCAACCACCATCATATTGACAGTCCATCCAGGAATGAGATCAAAGCACACTGGAATTTAATCCATGTCAATGATCATATTGTCTGCAAAATCATCTTCTATTCTGGCCTTCATGAATTCATTAAATGATTTTATTTTCTCCAAATCATCTAGGTGACCCTGGATCATCGATGTCCATGCATGAAGTACTATATTATGTCATTTTAAAAATTGTTTCATTATTTCAACTTATTTCAAAAATTCCTGTGACTGCTGGTCAAATGGAAGCAAAGTAGTTTCCCTATGTGGGCCGACTTTGTATATATATATATATATATATATATATATATATATATATATATATATATATATATATATATATATATATATATATATATATATATATATATATATATATATATATATATATATATATATATATATATATATATAATCAGCACACTTAAAAGAATCCAAAGTCGGCTTGCTTTGAAACAATAACCTTTCTATTAATATCCTTTAAAAAATAATCGGCTTAAAAGTATCCAAATTCGGATTCCAAGGTCAGCTTGCTTTGCAATAAAAATATAACCTTTCGCTTCAATATCCTGCTGGCAAAAGGACAAATAATAATTTTTGTTTGCAAGATATTGTCATATAATTGAAGTGGATATAATACAATCTTGGTTATTTTGCACATAACAATGCGTCCTGTGTGAATGGCACATACCTTCAAGCGATCATTTCACTTTTTCACTCTCGTTTGTGATTTTGTTGGATACAGTTTTCAATCAGATAATACATTCAAACCTCTGAGTACAACCAAACCAAATACGATTTATTTCTCTATGTTCATGTCAGTAAACATTGTGTCTTGTGTAATATGATGTAATTGAAACATGCTACAGCATAGATGCCCATGCTGCATATATGGAGTTTGTGGATACATTTTCTTGAATGCTCATGATGGAAAAAAAGAGAGGAATAAGTGATAACAATACAGTGTTAATTTCTTTTATTTTATTATCAAAATATGTTCAAAATAGATCATCCGTTTATTAGAACCACCACAATTTTCTCTCTAAAATGCTGCGAAATGTAGTAGATTGTTCATATGTTAGTTTAATTTTTTTGATTATATAATACTGAGACAAAAAGTTATCTCATAAATATATATCTTGTAATGAAGCAACATTGAACAGTCATAAACTCAACTAATTTTTTTCAGCAGCTTAAACTATAAAAATTGATGCTAAAAAGGTACACTAAAGTCAAAGTGCCGTCAACAATGCTCATTACATTGATATTGAGACAAATGATGCCTCTAACTTGCATACTCTAATTTCAGACCAAAACGTGCTTTAACTGCATTGAAATACATAAAATTGGAGTGTTATCCATACAACTGAACCTGAATGATTGCAGTGAAATTGTGCAGTATCCAGTGTGTTCATGAAACAAAAATCTTAACATCCAAATCAACATTCGTCATTCTGATTAACTTGCCCAAAATGTCGAATGTAATCTGGTAACGCAGAATTTCCCTTTACCTTTGATGATGTAATCCTTCTGGAATTGCCCACTGTCTTTATTGGATCACTGAACAAATGAAATAAAAAGAAACATTTTGCATTAGATGTCTGAACACCTTGCATACCATTGGTGGAAACAAAAAGGAATCAGAACATACCCATCTTACATAATTTATTTCACCAACATAAAGCAGAGGTCACATTTAATTGCATAAAGAGGTACCAAGTCTATTTGTAACTATCAGAAAATTTAGGTGATTAACATTTACATCTGAGTTAACATTAAGTCAGTACTCCCTACCTTTCTTAACACATACCTCCTCCTGCTGGCTCAACAGTGTAATCATATTGTTTGTTTATTGACTGGTGTGTGTGTGTGTGTGTGTGTGTGTGTGTGACTTGGATTTTTAACGTAGCTTTAACAATTTTTCAGTCATATCGCTACGATGTCTGCAGTGTGGCAGCTTAAAGTGATGTCTAGCACTGGGGCATCCATCATGAAGCAGACATGTAGCATGATGTCCCACCCAGTCACATTATCCTGACACCAGGCCGACCAGTCCTAACACTAACCTCTTAATGCTGAGGGCCAAGCGAGGCAGCTGTTAGTACCATTTTTGCAAGTCTTTGGTATGACTCGGCCGGGGATTGACCTCCCGCATCCGAGGCGGACGCTCTAACCACTAGGTCACCGAAGCGGTTTGTTTATTGACTGGAAGGTATTTTAGTTACTCTTTGTAACAGTGTCGCTTTGGTACAATTGTCTCTAAGTTTGAAGATGTACACAGTCAGTGATAAAGCATCTTTTTGAATCAAAACTGTGTTGCTACATGAAGTTTTTTCACAATACTTTGTGCTTTGATTTCATCTGGGACTTGTTACAATATTGTCTATTTCTAAGCTTTTTGGACATAGAACGAAAGAGTTCTTTGTCTCTGGTAGAATTAACACATGATATATTTTCGTGACTGGCAATTGTAAGATTCTTTGCTAGACGGTAATCTTTTGGGATACATCATGCTAAGTTGTTTTTCAGTTTGACCAGTGCCTGTGAACTCTCTCTCTCTCTCTCTCTCTGTGTGTACTTATTACCTACAATGTAAAATTGTTTTCACTCCGAACTTTAGGTAAAAGTTTACTCTACTTGTGATACAGAGACTATCAATATACTAGAAGAGCAGTAGTTAAAAGCAACAGCAGTTTAAAAACATTCAAACTCATCTGCCTACCCAGCATGTAAAGCTGATTATTAAATGATATTAAATCATCGCTACGAATACCCCTCCAAACAAAGATTAAAATTAACACTGTACATACTAATACAATACGTGTGCAATAACTTATATTTACATGCGAACAATTTAAAGTGAAATATCTAAGACATAATGGAATTAATGTGTTTAATCCACAAATGCAGCATGTGATGCCTTTAGTGTTTGTAGAATTAATAATTGTTGCTCATAGAAGGTTAAACCATTTTGTGTATTGGAGTAATCACAAAAATATTGCAATATTTTCATGTTAATGTCAAAAATAATACATAATTCAAAATGCCGATCCATAGCTTAAGGAAAGGAAACGGTACCATTGTTTATGACAAATTAAAATGTTACCACTCTATTACAAAATAAATAATATTTCCCTTATTCACATTAATGTACAGCATATATGTTATGAGATGTGGCAGACAACTTTAGATAGATTTTTCTGTCTCATGCAGAATATGGGATAGTCAGTCACATCCATACTTCTAGTATTGATGCTGATACGAGTCATCTATGATATATCAAATGGAAAATATACCTTTGCATCATCACATTTCTCAGCTTGTCCTTAGCCGCTGACTCATTTACACATCTTTATCAGAGGAATGGTCATGTGAACATCTTTTCGACTATTAGGTGACAAGGCCCATTTGTAAAAGATTATATACATTTAATTACCGAATTCAGCCGAAATCTACACTAATCTGCAAACAGAGTTCACAAAAAGAAGAGAAAATAGTTATAATGTAGAATGATATTTCAAGCACAAATGAACTATAATGACATTATGGTCCGTTGTTAAAACATTTCATCGATCCAATAACTTTACCCAAGAACAGTTACACTGGCAATAATACTATTCTGATAATGATGTTAGGGGTTACCAATAAAGCACATATGCAAACAATTGGTGATTTTTTACCCCCTTTCCCATTACTCATTCCAAAGCATACATTTTGTATCCCACCCTTGTGTTCGTACATTGCTGAGTCATCACCCCCTTTCCAAGAATATTCAAAATTATATTCATCTTTATCATTTCTCCATTCAAAGACAGCGTGTGTTCTTTTCTAATTTTTTATATTTTTTTACTCATGGAAAGTCAGCCAGTACTTGAACAAAAATGTAATTGGTATATACTTCACACTGCTCATTGTTTTAAGTGGCGCTTACGTGTCTTTCTCTGTGGATACACTTTGAGACTGCTGTTTCCTATAGACACCACTGTACCGATGTTTGTTTTTTTTTCTGTTTTTTTTTTCGTTGACCTCTCGGCTAACGTTCGGTAAAAGAGTCACACACACAGAGAGCAATCTTATATTGGCTATTGAACAAGGACAGAACCAGATGCGACCCATCAGAAAGGGAGATAATTCTTTCTGAACTAGACAGTGGTAAAAATTATAATTTATACCTCTCCTATTTCAAGACAGCATTTTATCTAAAATAAAGTAAATTGTATTTGTTTTATATCAGAAACAGGTGGACATTACCCAGTCATCTTACAAGATGTAAGCTTGAAACACTTTTCATTGTATGTAGCTACACGATGCCACTAATCTCCTTTCTCTGTATACAGGCCATCCTGACCAAACATTTCTGTAACGTGAATTGGAGACTTTCTCCCTTGCGTAGTGAACTAGATTTATGCAAATCAACCTTTTTTTCTTTCTTTATATACAATAGATTACAGCCCCTAAACACGTTTAAAATATTTAGTGAATATTTGGGAATAAACAAATATGCAAGGAAAACTACAATTTATAGGAAGTCAAAGTAGTTCCTAAAAGAAGAAAGCGGGCACGAGGTTTATAATAAATAAACCAAAGTGCATTACATTGATATAAAAAGCAAAAAATGCAAAATATGATCTTGATATTAATTAACCTAATCTCCAAGAGACTCGAACATCTTATTTTTGAAGCTGGACAGAAACTATATCTCTTACATAATACACCAGTCATGGTTAACTTTTTGCTCATTTCCGAATTCAGTGTTCCTTGTAGATTTAACAACCCCGACCCCCTCCCCCGGGCTTGTAGAGTTGGTACCATTTTATTTTGGTGTCCGTCCTTTAATAAGTATCCCTCGAAAAGTGGGATGACCCAAACCGTATTTAAAACACCAAATACAAGCAGAGGATTCTAGCATTGGGCCTACCAGAATAGGGTGATACAGTTTCTGACTTTGAAAAAATAAAGAAAGAAATAGAACGGAAAAAGGAAGCAAGCAACAGCGTAAGCTTATGCCACTCCATAATTATATATAATATACCAATAATATATAACTTTATAACTAAATATCCCTAATGCTCTTTTAAAAATATTACTATTTTTATCATTTAATACTCGTTATAGTTTTTCAAATATTCTCTCGAGTCCATTATATTTCCTTTATATGTAAAGAATTCGTCTTTCAAGAATTCTTTTTCAAAGATAAAATATTAAAATTTCTCTTCTTTAGTAATGCATAAGAATTTAAATGAAATTTAACAACCTATTTTCCACGAAGGAATGTATCTTGCCTATGTATTTAATTCTTTTTTTATTCTTTTATTCAATCTCAGCTTAATGACAATAGTGAAAGTTGTCTTCTCTACATGCTATTATCATTGTTCCAGAATATATATATATATATATATATATATATATATATATATATATATATATATATATAGATAGATAGATAGATAGATAGATAGATAGATAGATAGATAGATAGATAGATAGATACATACATACATACATACATACACACATACATACATACATACATACATATGTATATATATATCGAGCACTTTTTAAACCAACCTCACCCTATGTATGACACGTTTTTTTTTTTAGACGCGATTTATTTTTGAGCACCATGTAATACAGGAAACTTTATTTCCATCACCTTCTAAGATGCTAGATTTGGTAGAACCATTCCTAGTAAATCAGTCTAGGTGTCGAAATATGCTTTCTTACTGTTATTGAACTAATCAAAGATAAGTTTCGTCGTTTCTATTTACTAAGGCATTCAGAGAATTCTCGTAGCTTAGGATATAGATTACGTTCAATTGTGTGTGGAGAGTTATCACTAAGGTTCAGCAATGGATTTACTGACCATAATATTGTGTTGCATTCTGTTCGCAATGGCTTTCCTGGCTATGTTATAGTCTCTTTTTACTAAACTGACTGGTCTCCTATTAAATAAATCAGTCCAATAATGTTCCAGTTTTGGGACCAAATATATTAAACTAAGATTCTATAAACTCACCAGTCTTCCTTCCTGAAAACTGAGGGAATCTATAAAATAATTTTACAAGTCGTGCCAAAATAGTTGGTAAAACTCAAGGCCTGGACATTTTATGAATATTTGTAAAGTTGTAGGATATTCTGCGAGTAATAAGAGACTGCGAATGATGTTTTATTTCCACAGTGAGTTAAAGTTCTTGTATTAATGGAAGGTCTTTGTGGTTTGTTGGATAGATTACCTTATTGCGCTATTGATTTTCTTAAGACTTCTTTTCTTTCTCTAAAACAGTCTTTTTTCATCCTATATTTATTTTCCTTCAATTTTATGTTTCTTATCATCTACTTTTAGAAATTATTTTTCTCTATGCTTGCAAAGTATGTACTGTTTTTCTCCCCTTTGTATCCATCTGGCTTTCGATCTAAACATAATCCCTTTAATTCGCTCGCCATATTTTTTTCTTTAGTTCATCAGCTATGTCATCTAGCTTTATTTTAATTTCTGAGTTACTTCGGCTGTTTTCAAAACCTAACTGAAATACTAATGTTTATATTGATTCATAAACCATTAATGTTTCCTGAGAAGTGAGACACAATGTGCAGAGTACCCTTCTTGCAGAAAGCATATATCTATTCGTTTTATCTTGAATCAATTTAAAAATCTTGCAAATATATTTCAGCTTTCCCCTACACACTTTAAATCTCCCCATATAGAGAGCATATTGTTATTGGCCCATCACTCGAAAATGAGCACTCAACGACCTATGAGAATGCATACATTCAATTTCAGTCTGTGAAGATAAAAGAACCACAATACATCACACTTCTTGTGAGAAGTTTCTAGAGAGTATTTCCAAAGTCACAACCAACACGACTTCTGACATTCCCCTCGAGATAAAAGTCAACATAGCCGTAATATCTGTCAAGATAAATGGCACTGGGCTCCCGAATGCCAACAACATGAAATAAAAATAACATTTAAGACAGGAGAAAAGAGAAACGAAGGTAAAGATATATGTTGCCAATGCCAATAGAAAGGGCATTGGTCCTCAGAGTGTCCCAAGGAAAAGGGCATTGGTCCTCAGAGTGTCCCAAGGAAAAGGGCATTGGTCCTCAGAGTGTCCCAAGGAAAAGGGCATTGGTCATCAGAGTGTCCCAAGGAAAAGGGCATTGGTCCAATGATAAAGGAAAATATGTTGATGAGAGTTCAGTAAATAGCAGAAGACAGCATTTCAAGTAAATATATTCAGAAAAGTGAGACATATAGATGAAACAGAAGTACAAGAACCATTGAATGTAAAGACATAGAGAAAACACATAATGAACAAAGTAAAGAGAAACGGTAAAAGAAGAAAATATGAACGGATTGTTGCGATGAGTTAGTTATGCACAAAAATCTACGAAAAGTGTGTATCCTTGTCTTGATTGATTCCTTTGTGTTGGGTAGTGAATATAGGATGTGGGATAAAATATAATAAATATAGGGTGTTGGACAATGGATAACCAGGTACGGGTCAACCTACACTTCTTGTTGGTTAACAAGCACGGAGTTTTGGTTTCTCAAACGGCGTCAATTTGTTTTCTAAATATTTTAAAAGCTTTCAAACAGAATTTATTATATTTATAAAATGTACTTTTACATTTTCTTATAAAGGACAATTTGCTATTGTTCAGTTGTCTCTAATTTTTTATATAATTGTGGGTTATATTCTCTGAGAATATTGCAAATTAGTACATTTTTCACTTAATTTACAATATGTTAACATACGATCTTTTAAAATCTTTGCATTTTGGGGAAATTTGTTTTCTGTATAAAATAAGCAAATTCTGTATTAGTTTAGACATTTTTGTGTTGTTTGTTTTCTCGACATTATTTTAATTTTTCCGGGCCATTTTTTTTAACTTTTAAATAAAGTCAGAGACAGTTTCTGATTTGTATTACCACGTTTAGTCTAGCTCAGTGGTTTTGTGTTGTTTGTTTTACATGTTTTCTTGATGCTTTTTTGCCTGTACTAATACCCGTGACCATTTCTGAATTTTAGTACTACGTTAATCATGTCCATTTTAGTGTTATTATGAGTTGGTTCCCTTGAATAAATATATGCATAACCTACACATATACTCGTGTTTCATGATTTGAGGTATATGTATTGTTTTAGATTCAAGTCTCGGTTATACGCATATTGCCACTAGGCAACATGTCGCTACAAATCTTGTTGATAGTATAATGTGTGTTGTTGGATGACTGGGTATTGGTCGCTACGCACTGCGTGTTTGATAATATTGGTTACCCGCGTCTTTTGGATAACAAATGTGGGGTATTGGTGGTATAGTAGATATTGGATTGTAGATGACTGGGTATTGGTCACTGACTATGGTGTGTTGGATAGAACTATGTACCCTGAGTGTTAAATTGCCGGTCGAGGCCATATGGTTACATCTGAGATCAACAACGTCTGACAAAGCAATAATGACCACAATGTGTTCTCGATGACATAGGTGTCAGCGTTATAACCTAAATGATTAATTTCGTAATAGGTCACGTGGTCCTATTTAAGATCAGCATCTTCCAGCAATGTATCTCATATTACTAATTCATTCCTTATAACGGCCCCGAGTGTAGAAATAAGGCGTTAATTCCCATACAGCTCTAATGTTGTACATATTACCAACAATATGCGAAAGTTCTAGTTAAAGTCAAGTCTTACTTTTATGTACAAGAGACTTCTTTAAAATTACTGTAATTCTGAAGCGTATGTTCCCATTTTTTGGCAGTCGTGAATGCTGAAGTCGGGATTAAATCATCATCAGATATGATACTTGGCATATGACTAGGTCATTTAAATTTACCGATCGAATAGGGGAACCACTGTTAGGACAATCCTGAATGTTGTACTTTTCTACCTTTATTGAAAATCCAGCTGCAGGATACATTATTTGTTACTTTGATAATTAGTTTGAACCTGAAATTCGAAAATAATGAGATAGGGCTTTTTCGCAAGTATTATTCTTATCTATATCTTTAACGATAAATATGTCGCTAACAGCAATTCGTTCGATGAGTATAGGCAGGCATCTGACAATGGACTACAAATGTTGGAGGAAACCATAAGACATTCTGTGTTTGTATTTGTGTGTGTGTTTTACGTAGCTGTACTAATTTTTCAGTCATATCGCTAGGATGTCTACAGTGTGGCAGTTTATAGTGATGTTTAGCATTGGGGTACCATGCTGCAGACGTATAGCATAACTTCCCACCAGTTGTATTATCCTGACAACAGGCCGACCTGTCCTTACACTAAACTCTTAATGCTGAGCGCTTAGCAAGGCAGCTGTTAGCACCATTTGTATAAGTCTTTTGTATGACTAGGCCGGAGATCGAACCCGCGGCCTCTCGCATCCGAGGCGTACGCTCTAACCACAGAGCCTGCGGAGCGGTCAATACATTCTGTAAATTTATGTAAAGTTTAGAACGCTAATTGTCGACTGCAGTTGCTAATGCTGACTTCCAAAGCCTTTTGTGGGTAGGTCGCTGTTATTGCCCACACATGTATCCAGAGTCTTTTGTTTGTAATGGTGATGGTGAGTGGTGGTGTTTAACAAAACAAAAAGGCTGTGACGGTTGCTTCGCCCCGAAGCAAGAAGAGTAATTGTCATGCCCCAAGACAACTCTGTGCAGGTAAGGTGATCGGAATGGAATCTGTATTTATCTGGTCACGAGTCCACGTGGCTCATAATAGGTAAATATGAAAAGAAGAATAATATTTGCATCCCTTTGTCCTGCCGGACAAACTTGTATGAAAAACATCCACACAAAAACTACGACAAAATGGGGTATCCGACCGGAATTGTCGTGTAGAGGAGATATGCAAAATTGACTAGGCTATTTCCAGTATGCAGCACGATGCGTACGCGTATGACAATGTAAACAAAACAGGCTGAATGGTCACCATGGTACATGCAACCATACACATCCACTCATAATTTCCTTGATGGGTCGGCGAGGTCCGGTGTAGAGTACTTGAACCCACTGTCGCAGTGTTATTATTTGACAATTTGAGCTCGTCCAAAACCTTATTCTATCTCGATAAATGTAAACCGACCTAATGGTAAACAAAGACATTCACATCAACATGAAGGAGTTTTACAATCTTGGGAAGGTAAACCTTCTTTTCATAACGTCCACGTCACCGACTGTTCTCCTGTTTCTAGTCCGGTATTCATCAGTTTAACAGAAAGTACAAATGTTTAACTTGAGGATCTGGATGGATTTTCCTGGAATAAAAATCGCCTTTTCATGAGCTACAACGAACATGCTCCTCATTCCAATCAGTAAGAACTGGGGATATTTGGCATACAGAATTTATGTCAGCTCAGTATGCATGCTATCAAACTCATCCGACACCCTACTAATCAAATCTACTGAAACTTTGAGATTTCTGGTCATGCTTCCGTTGGTTTGCGTATTTCCTAGGCAGCATATGTCCAGGATTTTAATGATAAACTACATACATACATACATACATACATACATACTGTTCCACATACAATAAATCTCCATAAAAGAGTTTTGTTTCTCAGTTGCCGAACTAATCAACTGATTATTAATTATTTTAAAGACCAGATAATAAAAATATATCCTTTGAAATTCAAAATAATGTTATTGTGTTTAACTTTTTATTTAGTTATTGAAATCAGCTTCGTCTTCTTGCAAACACATTTAGGCATGTGAAAACTTAAATAGAAATGTATGTAGATAACTTTGACGCCGCTTTATACGCTAAAGCTTCAAAACCTGTTTTTTAATATCCCATCACCAGTACAATATGTTTCGCATACGTCTTTATAACACTCCTCTTGACTAGGAAGTTACATGTATTGAAACCGTTTGCCCATTAATTAATAGACCATATGGTGTCTATATTTGGTCTGGTTGTTCCAGAAATGCTGACCCCAAAGTGGAGCCAGTTAACACGAGAACCGACGGCATTAGCTTCTGCGTTTCATCACGCGCTGATAGCTGTGGAGGTATCAGCGCCTACTACATCTTTGCTAACTGTAAAGCTGTATCCACCCGATGGGCCATGTCCTACAAAACCAGAACTATATACTTCTTAACCGCCACCTAGTCCCTAGCCAACGAAGCAAGAACTATATCCTCCATAACCACTACCAAGTCCGTGGTCACCGCCAAGCCCGAATCCGCCCACACCCCATACTGGCCGTAATAGATGCTTTCAAGATTATAGGGAACATGTCCATTAAGAAAGCCATTAGTAGGATAATCAGATCCAATGGAGCTTGTAACCGAGGCGATGGGACCAATCTTGACTACCTGACGAGCATTGTGAGGGAATGTTCCGATGACTTTACCTACGGCGGTGGATACTGTTCCCTTTGGAGTGCTGACGGAATGTCCACGGCCAAATTCAATCGCTGTAGGTCCAGCTACCGCATGGGTACCACCGTGATTAAAACCACCCCCTAACATATCCCTCTGACCTCCCCATCGACCAAAGCCGTATGTTAAACCAACAGAACCAAAACTGTAGTCCCAACTTATGGCTGTGGCCAAAGCGATGCAGCTGAAGATAATGACTGCTTGCATCTTGGGATCAGAAAAAAATGAACCAGACTTTTCCTGAACCTCCTCAGAATAATAAAATGTATTATGAATATACAGTCTAGTGTGGTAGATGGTAAATAAGTAAATGGCACACAGTGAACACGATATGTATGACCTTTATGCAATACCGATTAATAACATCATACTTTTTAAAGATAGGAATTATTGTAAACACCTTCTACTGTATTTCGGTGCCGTTACTTTTCTGTGTCAAAGGGAAGGATATTATGTTCAGTAAAATTAGTGCTCGATTTCCATTTAATTCTCCTTAGTCGAATCACAAGAATATGAAAATTTCACACAATGTGTCAAAGCATTCTAAACGTACTATATGAATGTGATGTTCAAGGTGTTTGTAAATGTCAAATTGACTGAAAGCTTGCATGATGAATGCTTAAGAAACATTACCAGATTGAAAGAAAGCAATAAATATACTTTGATCCGAGATACGAAAAAGTCAATCTATATCTTTATAAAATCTCAATATAGGGTTCATCGGTGACAAACATATGAAGAACGTATCTTTCAAGTTATGAATCTATCAACAATAGTTAAGGAATGCAACGGATAATTCAACCGGACACCAAAGATGGAATGATACGCTAAACATATATTTCAGGTACACTCTCGGTGACTACAGAGCGACAACAACGACAAGAACAAAAATCTCCAGAGTTCTTTATTTTTATCCAATTACCATCAAGTATTGGAATTAAAAAAACTCGGCTATTTTGATCAGTGACCGAATTTTTACAATTTTGTAGTATTGAGCCATTAAATATTGTAATGGAAAATCTTGGAAGCTAAAGTCACCTTTTTAAAGTACACGAATATGTATAAGCCGTCAGAATATTGCTCACATACTGCTGCTGTTGATATACAGTGCTATTGTTTAGTATGTACTTGACGTACTTGATGTATCCTTTAAATTACGTCGACAATATTGTTGAACATTTATATTTTTTCAACAGCGTAAAACAGTGTTGTTTTTTGTTGCAACAAAACAATGCCTGATATAAACACAATTTCAAAACACCAGAGACGACCAACAATTGCTTCCAAAGCGTCACAAAGTTTTGGTCTGTTTCAATATTACATTTTTAGGGATTTACAGCATCGCACTGTTTTCTTATTTGTGTTCTTTTAGGAGAGTAGAAATGATGATAGAAAGAAATTAAATTTCGCCTTGTTTAATCTAATAAATGTAGAGGATAAAAGAACAAAAGCAGAATTTAGATTGTGTCTTCTCACAGAAATGGGCTCATTTTCGGTCACACTTTGGAAGTGACTGAGAGAAGACAATAGATGGTAACTTCTTCCTGAAAGTTTTGATATTACTGTTTTATGCATTGGTTGTTTAAAGCATTCCCACGTTGGCTGCGAAGGGTAAAAGTTGCAATTATAATATTTTGTTTTCTTCCGTTCTTTGTCTTTATTGAGGAATGAGAAGTGTAAACTCCGAAAATGAGAACTGATATGAGATATGGAAGACAACTAAACAAATCAGAATCATCTGGAATGTTTGAGTAAAGTTAGAACCTTTTGGAATATTTATAAGCAGAACATCGGAAATACAAACAGTATATCATTTGTAAGTTATGAATTGCTGGATACAATTTATTGTGAACACTAAGTCTATGCAATTTTGGAATTTAATGATAATCAAATTAAAATAACTCCATAGATATTATAGAATGGAGGCAGGAAACTGAAATCAGTAAAATTCAATCTGTGTTTAACATATATTCAGCTGCTCAGTCCTTCAAGAATAGTAACAGTTTGGTGCGAGATGTAGTAACATTGAATGAGCTTTGATACCCGAATATGAAAACTTAATCCAGGTAGAACATAGCTTTTATATTACAATTGGATGAGTCTTTCATCAATTTTAGAGTGGTTAGATTCGTGATCAAGATCAATACAATTGTAATTTGCTAAGTATATATAACACTAAAGTCAGGTGTTTATCAAATTCAGCCAGAATGAGATCCCAGTATGTGTAACGTTCCTTATTCTTTGCACGTTTTTCTGGTGATCTATTGGATTGGTAGCAAAGTAAATCTCAGCGAACCTTCTTATATGCACCAACGTTTCAATTAATCTACATGTTAATTAGGTAATAAATATTGAGTTATTCATGAATTACGTGTGACGATTACATTTCAGAAGTTGTGTTGAACTACAGATGCCAGAGACTAAAAGAGAAAAATTGTTTTTCTAACAAAAGTAAATACCTGCCTTAACCGTGATATGTAAAATGTGAATTATTGGGCTTGATTTTGTAAGGATTTAAGATTTACCGTTAAAATCAAGTTTTCGTATTGGTCAAATATTTTTCAATGTGCACCAATATCACTTTTTATGAAGTATTTTCCCTGAGGGTCTTATTTCGCTTTGTTGTTAAATATCTTCCATGTACAATTAATTTCACTTAATTCTTAAATAATTTGTATGTATACTTAATTTTCACGTAATTGTTAAATATGTTCCATGTATATAGCTAATATCTGTTGCAACACGAATTTGGCACATCCATAGTTTAAATATTTGCTACCATTTCCCTTAAAACTTTATATTTGGACGGCAAGGAACTGAATCATAAATGAGATATATCTTTCAATACCTTCTTGTGCAATACATTTTCCCTCTTAACCTTCCCAAAACATACACATAATATGCACATATACAATTTCCGCTACCCCAAGATATATCCCACTCAGTGGTTATTCTCCCTCTTCCTTGTTAGCTATGCACCCATACATGTCATTATTATTATTATTTTATTATTACTATTATTATTATTATTATTATTATTATTTACACTACTTGGGATTATGTTACTAAGAATTTTGTGATTTTTTTTATGAAGCTGGCTTAATGGATTACAATATTATTCTTTTCAGCGATGCTACCAATATAAGTATGCCAACACATATAAATAAGGACGGTAGTGTCTGACCAGATGGTTGAATAAATAATAACTTGAAAATATTGTTAATTTCTTAAAGCTAGAAAATATAATTAATTTTCCAAAAATGATCCTTCTCCTTTTTATGTATCACGTTAGGAGTTTACTACGTGTAGTAGTCATTAGATTGCCAGGCAGTGTTGTGTGGATAAATACTAAATAAATATTGTAATATATCTTTTCCATTAGAGAGTGTATTGCTCGTCGATTAAAATACTGCTTTAAAAGTGAGAAATCTTTTTGAATCAATTTAGACCTCAGTAATTAATAAACGTAAATTCAAGGTATTGGTTTTGCCGATACTTTTTGATCTCTTTTTACCGACGAGCTTATACTAGAATCCACGCAAACAGTGGTGAGATGTGAAAGTGAGTGATCCGTAATGACACGCACCTCAGACCACTCTGCATCACGTGACAATGGCGTCCAAGAGCAATAGTGTCAAATATTCATTTTTTCAGACACAAACTATTCCGATCATTGCCTGTTCAATATTTTTAAAGTAGCAGATTAAACCATGCCGGCTGAAGATACAATGTCAGGCTTTCATGTACAGCACATATCTTAATCAAGACACATTCATCGGTGTGTCGAGTTCTGACATTCTCAAGTATAGCCAGTGTACTTCACTGTTATCAAGTTGTTTGAAAATTATATAAATGTGTTCAGTCCATACAAAGTTTGAAAATTAGAGGACACGAGTCAAAATCTGTGTAAATTATTTTAGCACGACGCCAATAAATCTAACTTTAGAGAGACAAAGTCTTAATTAAATTATCGCCTCCGTGTCTTCTTTATACAAGCATAACTGTCAAATGTGACAAGATAATCCATCTTTATGACTGATAGGTATGCGCATGACCTCAGTTATATACATGCGCAGATGATCAACCAGTTTATATTTTATAAACAATTTAGAATTCCCTAAAGCGATACTGCTATCTCTCTCTCTCTCTCTCTCTCTCTCTCTCTCTCGTAAAATGAATTTAAAATATTTACGCTTTGTTTGATTTGATTTATTGATCGGTACTGTATCTCTGTCTCAAGTGTACATTTGTCTACATTGTTTGAATAATACAAATAACATGTTCGTAGCTATTATACCATATTATTTGGAGATGGATATTTTGAGACTTTGTGTATCATGTTTTGACCTATGAATGCTTTGTACGGGTCACGAACGCTTTTTTACTATCAGTCTAGATTGTGTCCAGAGTTCATTGCTATTCGTCTTGTACACGTTATTTAATATTTGGTATTGTTTATAATTAGCAATGAAAGAATATAAGTTAGATTTAAATTTTAATCTTAAAATCTCAACAGTTTAGCTATATTTAAAATCCCTTGTTTACAAAATTCTTAGTACAAATATGCACTCATATGGATGTGTATAAAACAGATCTAATGCAAACTTAATAAATGTCCGTGCTAAAGAAACTTCGAAAGCAAAGATATATTATATTATTATTAATATGTATGACACAGCTCCTAGAAACCATACTAATTAATATTAAATAACATTTATTTTATTTTGATTGTTCCAATGAATATTCTTGAACTTTGCCAGGGCATTGCTGTTATATTTATTCAATCCATGTTTCTAATACTGTTGGTTATTATAGCATGTCATAATATATACGGAACATAGTAGGAAAACATGTAATCTGTTACATTTGTTTATTTATTAACAAATACAGCAGATTCAGATTTGAATAAATCATTTATTTTCTAATTGAGTGTTTATGATGTCGATTTATTAGGAAAGTTAGAGAAATGATTTGTTGGCGTCTAGTTAAAATAACAATCACAGTTTCCTCTAATTTGAATCCAATAAATCATTTATTTTCTAATTGAGTGTTTATGATGTCGATTTATTAGGAAAGTTAGAGAAATGATTTGTTGGCGTCTAGTTAAAATAACAATCACAGTTTCCTCTAATTTGAATCCAATTTTGCTAATAAATCTATTCCTTTCTCATGGACACAAAGCCACAAAATATAATTACACACACGATAACATATCAAGCCACAAGAACACGGGTACTAAACAAAATCTACATTGTACTTGCTGTAGATAATTATAATTAAATACAAAATAAAGGTTGAACGATGTTGAGCGTTGCTACTATTTAATGTTAGCACAGTAAGACTGTCTTTAACAACTGACTTCAATCGTACAATTTAGTAGAGCAGCAATGAAATGTTTGCGCCATCTGCAGAATTTTACATCCCGGATAGACTATTTTCATCCTAAATATACATATTTTGATGAGCTGACTGTTTATTAAAAATTGCATGATGTTTGAAAGCAATGTTATATCAGTGAGTTGTTGGCATGTGATAGCGTAATAACAGTTTTAAAAAAAATGTACAAATTAGATATTTTTTACACAAAACTAATAGTAGAGACTCTACGTAAATAAATGGTAGGAAAATGTGATTTTGGTAACATGTAAGTTCCTTGTTACCTATACATTGACAAATGCCCCTTTGAATTCTTCCTGCTTGAAGCCTCTCGGTCTGAATCCGATAAGTTCATTTAAAGCTCCTTTTATCTGTTCTCCATTTTGAGTTATGGGTGGTCCTATTCACGATTACATCAATTGAAATATGACTCGCAGAAAAGAAATGTTCCTCATTACTGGCTTGTTAGTCTGATCTTTAATGATCCCTTCTCATGTTTAATGTCTGCATTTCTCAAACATATTAGAAGCGACATAACCTGCATATGATGACGTAGATCACATTTTCTGTGCTACATGCTATAGTATGGTAGGGAATATGAAGCTGTTAACCTGTGACTGTTCTGGAAAATGTGGTTGTTTCCTCTATGTTTCTACAAGGCTTCAATATCCCATATATTATCTGATGTGAGAATAGTCTTACATTTGCTCTGACTAGCATATATTTCAAATGCTACTAGTGGTTTGTGTGAAAGAGCACTTTAAGAGGTTGACATGATTCAATGACTGACCAATGTTTGTGAATGATGGCACATACTGGTGTGTTCTCTTGATGAAAGGTGTTTGTTCCACCTTCTTCTTTACACTTCTTGTATTTGAAGACGTCAGCATGGCTTGTTTGTTTGGCCCTTTGTATTGTCTCTACAGTTATAATTTGTTTAGCCCATGTTTGTAAGATATTAGTTTTACGCAACTCAGAACTATGCATCTTACTTTCAAACACTTGCAAGGGGTCGAATTGAGACCATGTTTTAGTTTTGGAATGCCTTGAGAATACATATTAATGATAATGCTGGTTATTTATTTAGATCTTTTGAATTGACTGAATATATTCCAAGAATTGTTTTCACCAGAAAAGAAAAATAACTTATGTACACCAATACATAATACCTATGCACACAAATCCATTAACGAGACAAACACTAACTCATTCATGCCGCGCTGCTGAGTTGAAGAAAAGAAAACTTACAAACTGGCCGACATCATCACCCACCGTAACGTTTCGTTTCTTTGCAAATCGAACCATACACTTTATTTTCAATTATTAGAAAACAGAGAAACATTTAAAATGATATAGTAAACATGCATCGTGAACACATATTTCTAGTGATGTTTATATCGTAGTTACTGAGACACATAACTGCCTTAGCTTCGAACGTTCTCACCGAAGAGATAACATCCCCTTTCATCTTGCATAGTTAGAAATAGCAATTGTAAAATATATATATAATCATTGACAGACTTGCTTATTTACAGCAATGCATTTACAGACAAAGCAACGCAAAGGAGATTACCAATGAAGGACTAATGCATGCGAGAAGAAAGAGCAGATCAAGGGAGATAATCTAGAAAACACTAACGTACAGATAGGTGCAATCTAAGTTACAGTTTGTAACACACGACACGCTGATCACTTCGTGATGGCTCGGACATCTGAACAATTGCATCATCGCTGAGTTAAATAAGATGTGTTTGAGAAAGCTAGACAATTAATAAAACAACGAAACAAAAGTTTTAAATCAATTATTAATTTTAGAGAATTCTTATTTACAGAAAGAGGCCAGGTAAAAACTTAACAGATTTAAATACAATGGAAAGAAATTCAGTTTAATTTATACATTCTGATTACAGAGCATGTGTCTGTATATTTAAGTCATTTGGGAGAATGTAATTTTGTTTTTATATATGTTTGTCTTGCGCCTACTTTGTCGTTATGGATCGACATATAGGCTCTCACTTTTTCCATATATATATATATATATATATATATATATATATATATATATATATATATATATAACCTTTTCTTTGGTTTTTTAAGCTATACTTTACATTGTGAGAGTCCGTCATTAGAATATTGACCTATAGATTAAGTGAATTATTTTGTGGTTATGGAATGATTCGGATGTAACCTAACGGGTATTGTATCATACGAGTATGCCATTCAAGGTGCGTAAGTTTCAGCGCAAGCTTTTAATGAAGATTTGTTCAGTATAAGTCACGAGTTCATCTCATTAACAATTCAGGTTCAGATGCTCATCATAGGTCATGGTGTTAAATGGGGAACATCTTTCATCTTTCATCTTTGACGCATTTTAATGGCGGACAAGATATTTTCGTCTTCGTAAAGGTACATCTCTATTCCTCCGTCGACACATATTTAAATCATGGCAAATCATGTTTTTTTGTGAATTTCTAAATCACAAAATTACGATACAAAAAATTGGTTAGGTAAAATTGTACACCACAATTAAGAAACAATGAAAGATCAGACCGATACGTTGTATTGTCTGGCAGAGAGGATTACATGAAGGTGCGTGATTTCCATTATGCAGGTAATTAAGTAATTGTTTCCTAGTTACCAAAATAATCAACTGATTATTATTTATGTTAAAAGACCAGCTAAAACAGTTAGTTGCTTTGAAATTATTCTGTAAAAGCTTGCATTATTTTTTTAAAGAGTGCATATAACACCGATTGAGTAACATCATTTTTGATGATATATGCTTAGTCGTGAGGGAATATTGGCTCGTGTGTGCAGGCAAGGCGAGGGGTGCCTTCTACCCGCAGATCTGGTTTCGAATCTCTGTAGAGTAGAAATTAAAAATTATCTAACCAATATGATAGCATTATTTGTATTAAAATATTAATTCTGCCTACTATTATCAAGCATTCTTCTACAGGAAACCAGGGATAGCAATTTCCATTCTGTCTGGTGTATATTTATAATTCTCTCTCTCTCTCTCTCTCTCTCTCTCTCTCTCTCTCTCTATATATATATATATATATATATATATATATATATATATATATATGTGTGTGTGTGTGTGTGTGTGTGTGTGTGTGTGTGTGTGTGTGTGTGTGTGTTTGTGTGTGTGTGCTTGCGTGTGCGTGTGTGTGTGTGCAAATGTTTGAAATATAAATTCCAGTTTTTCTTTCTTGTCTCCATCTCTTAGTTCTTATAGTAATAATAAATCTGAGGTAATGACGAGGCAGAAACAATAAATGAATTATGCCAGCTGATATTTAATTGTAAATATCTGACAGATTAAATCATGCAGGAAACAGAAATATTATGTACCAGGCTTGACAGTACTGCACGGCTGTGGTCATATAGAAATGAACATGTTCGCATTATAGATGAAAGCAATTTTCCAGGCACGCAGTCAAATATCAAATGGTTTAGTTACTGACGAATCTACGCCGTTACTTCAGAATTTCTTGGCTGAAAGTGAAAACAAATATATGCAAAAATATTGATACCTTAACGTAGACGTTGAATTTATCCAGCATCGTTAAACATTGTTATACAAATACTAGATATTTTCTTTTTACTACTAATACCTATTTAAATGCCTACGATGGATCTCGAATTTTGTTTTACATATTCTCATTTACTTGCATATCCTGAAAAGAAGAGCAAGATTGCAAAACAAGCAATAAGTACCCAATAGTATAGTATGCTTCCATTTTAGAGCCATCATTGTGTTTTTAAATCAAGGCAAAATATGAAAGACAGAGAAGGAAATATTAACCGTGTGTATTGTTTGGATGATGGTGAAATAATAAATAATGTTTATCCTACTTACTAGAGGGATAGTAACCGCCAATTCCGCCCAAAGGTCCTCCAAAACCGATTCCCCCGCCAAAACCACCGCTATATCCGCCATAAGGGAAAGAGCCAAATCCGGTTGTGACAGAGCTAGAGCCAGAATCGGCTACTCCGATTGGGCCATGTGGTGTCCACACTGGTCTGCCTGTACCAGAACTGCTGACCCCAATGAGCTGTCCGCTAACACGAGAACCGACAGCATTAGCTTCAGCGTTTCCTCTAGCGCTGATAGCTGCGGAGGTACCAGCGCCTACTACATCTCTGCTAGCTCCAATGCCATGTCCACCCCATGGTCCATATCCTCCAAAACCAGAACTATATCCTCCATAACCACCACCGAGTCCGTAGCCGCCACCTAACCCGTAGCCACCGAAGCCAGAACTATATCCTCCATAACCACCACCAAGTCCGTAGCCACCGCCAAACCCAAATCCACCTCCATAAGGGCCTAGTCCATATCCTTGGCCGTAATATATGCCATCAAGATTGTAAGGACCATGACCATTAAAAAAGCCATTAGTAGGGTGGTCAGATCCAAGTGGGCTTGACACTGAGGTGATGGGACCAACCTTGACTATCTGACCAGCATTGTGAGGGGCTGTTCCGATGCCTTTACCTACAGCGGTTGATACTGTTCCCCTGGGAGTACTGACGGAATGTCCGCGACCGAAGCCAATCGATGTAGGTCCTGCAACCACAGTGGTACCACCGTGATTAAATCCCCCGAACCCAGCCCCAATACCACCCCAGGGACCAGGGCCATATGGAAATCCACTAGAACCAAAACTATAGCCCCATCTTGTGGCTGTGGACAAAGCGATGCTACATAAAATGATGACTGCTTTCATCTTGGGATCTGAAAAAATAAAATATACCTTCTGTGAATCGCCTGAAAATAGTAAATGTATTAGGAATTGACAGTTTATTGTGGCACATAGTACATGCGAATAAGTATAATCTTATCGAGTTCAGTATAATCTTATCGAGTTCGTTTTAATCTTATCGAGTTCAGTATAATCTTATCGAGTTCGTTTTAATCTTATCGAGTTCAGTATAATCTTATCGAGTTCGTTTTAATCTTATCGAGCTCAATATAATCTTATCGAGTTCGTTTTAATCTTATCGAGCTCAATATAATCTTATCGAGTTCGTTTTAATCTTATCGAGCTCAATATAATCTTATCGAGTTCGTTTTAATCTTATCGAGCTCAATATAATCTTATCGAGTTCAGTATAATCTTATCGAGTTCGTTTTAATCTTATCGAGCTCAATATAATCTTATCGAGTTCAGTATAATCTTATCGAGTTCAGTATAATCTTATCGAGCTCAATATAATCTTATCGAGTTCAGTATAATCTTATCGAGTTCAGTATAATCTTATCGAGTTCGTTTTAATCTTATCGAGCTCAATATAATCTTATCGAGTTCAGTATAATCTTATCGAGTTCAATATAATCTGAATTCGATCTGTATAACCTAAATTCAGTACAGATTTATAACACTATAATTTGAAAACAACGGGACTTTCTATAACTAGGTTCTACTGTATTTTTGTGCTGTACGTTTCTGTGTCGCAGAGAAGGAAAGCATTTGACATTCTAGTCAACATAATTAGTGGTAAGTACTTGATGTTCTAGTCAACATAATTAGTGGTAAGTACTTGACGTTCTAGTCAACATAATTAGTGGTAAGTACTTGACGTTCTAGTCAACATAATTAGTGGTAAGTACTTGACATTCTAGTCAACGTAATTAGTGGTAAGTACTTGACGTTCTAGTCAACATAATTAGTGGTAAGTACTTGACATTCTAGTCAACGTAATTAGTGGTAAGTACTTGACATTCTAGTCAACATAATTAGTGGTAAGTACTTGACATTCTAGTCAACATAATTAGTGGTAAGTACTTGACGTTCTAGTCAACATAATTAGTGGTAAGTACTTGACGTTCTAGTCAACATAATTAGTGGTAAGTACTTGACGTTCTAGTCAACATAATTAGTGGTAAGTACTCAATTAAGCCTGCTTAATCACACGTATCTTAAACATGAATCCAATATGAGGAAGAATTCAAATTTTGAATCTAAATATTTATTTTCAGTTACAAGATTTTAGTCATATACCCAAAGTACTGTATGAGTATGGAGCTCGAAACGTTTGTAAACGTCCAACGGTATGAAATCTTGTATAATGAATGCTTAAGAAATATTAAAATCAAGCCAATGTATATGATTTGTTTCCAGATTAAAAGGATGTCAATATATGTCATTATCAAATCTTAAATGACAGAGTTTATCAATGGAATCTTTAAAACATTAATGTGTTTTTTCTAGTCAAAGAGTGGTAGGAATAATTAAGCCGGACTCCAAGGCTAGAAAACTCTAATCAGATATTTCATGTACACCCTTTGTGTTTATTGAGCAGCAACAACAAAAACAACAAGAAAAAAATTCTAAAATTCACCGGTTTGCATCAAATTTACATTGAATTTTGCGATTAATGACATCGGATACAAATTCTGCTAATTGATCAGTAAACATGCCGAATTGATAGAATAGCGTAGTATATACCATTAACTATTGAAAATTAAAAGCTTGTAAACTGAAATCCCCTCTCTAAGGTGATCAAATATATGAAAGGAAGGAATTATGTAACCATCCTGCTGTTGTTGATAATCAACGTTAGTGTTTATTATGTACTTGATGTCTCCTTTCCAGTGCGAAAAAGAATCAACGACATTAGTGATGACTGGTATCTTTTTAACAGAATAAAGCAATTTTATTTGAAGAAAGAGTTCCTGACATAATCGCAATTTGAAAACATCGGAGACGAACGATATTCGGTCCCACGGCATGAAAACATTGTATTCTTTACAGACTCGCTATTTTTTATATATTTACAATCGAATTTCTTCTTGCATTCGTATACATTCAGGAAAGTACAAATAATGATACAAAGAAGTGAAAATCTGCTTATCCAGTATAATACATTAAGCAGAGAAAAAGCAGAGTTAAGATTGTGTCAATTGACAGAAAGGGCTTTGTTACGTCACACTTTGAAATTGACTGTCGCGTATGATCGCGGAGAGAATGAATGTTATTGTCTACCGAAAACTTCGATATTTTAACTATTGTATGCATGAGCTGTTCAAAGCATTCCCACGTTGGCTATGACGCGTAAAACATGCAATCACAAATTCCTTAATTGAATGTGTGTGAAGTGTGGAGTTGAACATGCCGTTCAACATCCGTCAATCAATATCTTTTGTAAACATTATTTCTATCATTGCATTATAAATGGTGACCAAGTACTGAAAGTAACAGAAACAATACAGTTTTCCTTCATTTGAATTCGGACGCTGAATTGCCATTCCTTTTTTTCTGTCATTTAGATACATCAAGAATTAGACATATTTAGTTCGTTGCAGATTATTGCATGCATTTTTATTCGTTTAGCCGAATGATAATTAATGTTTTAGTCATTAAACATTCATCTGGTAGGGACAAAGGTGTTATTCATAAACAAAGTAAAGAAACAAATTATTCATATTTGAATATGTTTTTTCTTTCTTCTTCTGGTATCTTCTTTGTTTCTATTGCCTAAAGTGTAAACTCCGAGAGTTAGAAATATATGTTGACTAAAGCTGTTAGAATCCTTTAGAATGTTTAAATGCACAATGCCATACGAAAATACAAACAATGGGTCATTTATACATTGTTGGCTACTATTTTGGGTTGACACTAAGTCTAGGCCATTAGCCAAATAAGAGTCAGAATAAAATAGATCTTATAGAATTGAAGGAGGAAACTAAAATCAGTAAACGTCCATCTATATTTAACATGTATTCAGCTGCTCAGTCCCTCCAGAATATTAACAGTTCGGTGTGTGTTGCATTAAAGTTTTATGAGCTTTTTCCACTCGAAGATGCAAAATTAAACTAGGTGACACAGACTCTTATGTTATTATTGTAAGAGGCTTCCGTCAAGTTTAGACTCGAAAGATTCGCGAGCATTGTACTTTAATACGTTTAGTATATAACACTGAAGTAAATTCTTTATCAAATTCAGCCATACTGGAATCTGAATAAGCGTAACTTACCTTATTCTTCGTACGTTGGTCTTTGGATCCTTTGGATTCGTCTCAAAGAACATCTCAGCGGACCTTCTTATATACTCTGACTTATGAATTAATCTGCATGAAGATTAGAAAAAAATATTAAATTATTCATGAATTACGTGTAATGATGACAAATCAAAAGTTGCATTGAACCGCAGGTGAAAAAAAATAAAAAGCCGACAATAATTTTTGCAACTGCCGTATGTGCCTTCTTTAGCCGCCCTACAAAAACAGTGAATTATTGTGTTTCACATTTTTAGGGATTTAAGATGCACGTTTATATTCATGTTCACCTAATGGTCAAGAATTTTCAATGTGCATATAATTTAACCTAATTGTTAAAAATTTTCATTATGCATATAATCCCACTTAAACCTCAAATATATTCCGTGTGCATCTAATTTCACTTAAATGTTAAATACGTTCCATATACAGAGCACATATATGTTGCAACGTGAATTTGACTCAGTCATAGTGTCAATACTTGTAACACAATGAACTGACTCATAAAGGACACACACACACACACACACACACACACACACACACACACACATATATATATATATATATATATATATATATATATATATATATATATATATATATATATATATATATGTACAGTGGATATACATACTTTCCGTTTCCCACAAGATATAAGCAAACCAGAAAACCAGTGGTTATTCTCTCGTTTCTTTTAAGCCATTCACAGATTCATATTATTATTATTATCATGTGGGAATAACATTATTAGCGATTCGCTGATTTCATGTATGATGCTGGTTTAATGGATTGAAACAATACATATTAATTCAGATATACTAATAATATAAGTATGCCAAGAAATATGAACACTGTTTGTAGTGCCCGATGAAGTAATGAAATAAATATGCATTTAAAAATTATGCATTTCTCAAAGACAATTTTTTTCTTTGTATGTGTTACGTTAGAATGACGAGATTATCCGGCAATGTTGTGAAGTATAAATGCCAGTTTAAAACGTCAAACAAGTTTGCCATTGGGCACTTGAATGCTTTTTAATTAAAATATGGCCTAATAAAAAGAGATGTATGGTTCGTTTCACTTAACTAGCAATAAAAGTTATAATATAAAACTCCCCTGTAAATCAGGTAAATTCAAGGCATCGACTTTAACGATACTGTTACTCTCTTTTTACGATTATTTTAGCCTCGGTACTCCCACCAGTATTCATTCAACCTAAAGGACACCTCCATGAAACAATAATCTTCCCTAAATAACTAGTCTCTCAAACTCCGATGACCCTACTAACTGCCTATATATATATATATATATATATATATATATATATATATATATATATATATGCACACACACACACACACACACACACACACACACACATATATATATATATATATATATATATATATATATATATATATATATATATATATATATATATATATATATATATATATATATATATATATATATATTTATTTATTTATTTATTTCGCAATAACCTGTCTTTGGTTCAAATTTAGTTCCTTCTCAAATGTAGCTTTTTCATTTAGGTTTAAATTGTATTTTCTGTCGTAAGTACTGTGTACAGTAGGGGAAAAAAAAATGAGCTGCGTTTATTGCTTTATAAGTGGCACATTATAATGCATTAAGGAAAAAGTTCGCGTCATTTTTTAACAGTTGTCGTTAGCATATTCCCATTACTGTTACAGCTGTCAACACTTTGAATGATTGATGGATCGATTACTCGTGAATCACTCAAGTAAAGGGCAGGAACTTTTGACTGAATTGACTGTTAACATTTTACTTTGTCGGAGTTCATATTTAAATTAATAGCATACTAATCTGTGTGTGTGTGTGCGTGCGTGTGTGCGTGTGTGTGTGTGTGTGTGTGAGCGGTCCATACTAATCTGAGATTCTTTGTTAACTTTTGGACGATTGATGGTTGCGCACGAAACCGCAAGTATTATACTCATATATTTGAAAGCTATGACCACATCAGGCGCTCTGGTAAGGAATGCCTGTCACCTAGTGCTGACGGAAATAACTTAAAAACTGTAAATTTTCTCATTCGTGGAAGTCCAAACAGTGGTGCGTAATATTGTGGTTTTATGGCTAGAACGTCATTTTTCAACATATAATATCTATGGAGACAACAAGTATATTTGGCGGTGGAAGAGCCAGTAAAGCCCGTGGAAAGAGCCACCGACGTACTGGAAGCTGCTGGCAAGCTTTCTCACGTACTCACGCTGTCCGAGCCGAGACTAGAATATACGAGGACAAAGGTGAGATGGGGGTTTTCTGCAAAGGCATGCGCATTAGACCACTAGTCTACCCGGTTTGTAAGAGCATCACTGTCAATTACCAATATGACATACACAAAATAGTCTCGCGGATCCAATTTATTTCGCTGTCTGGATCACTATATGTTTACCATTTGTTGTTGTTGTTGTTGTGGCACTTTTAGAGTTTAACGCAATTTTTCAGTACAAGATAGGCTATACATGGCGGCCAGTATAAATGGTGGAGGAAGAACCAGGGAAAACCCCAGGAAGAACCACCGACCCACGAGAAGCTACTGGCAAGCTTTCGCACATACCCACATTGGCCGATCCCACGCAGACAGAGGTTAGATGGCAATGAGCCACTCGGGGCCCCCTTTACCATTTATAAGAAACATAATTAACCATACCGTTTAAAGATATTCTGTAAGGCTTTAATTTACATCATGTATGTAAATCAAGACACATTCATATGTGTGTTGAGTACAGACATTCTCAAAGTAGGCCATTATTCTAATCTGTTGTCAGATTGATTGAAAATTATGTACCACATAAGTGTGTCCATTCCACCAAAATTCAAATATATGTGAACTATATGTCCAGCTAATACTGGTAAAAATTGTATTCACTGTACTAAGCAAGAAACTTAAGAAACAGAAAGTCTTAACTTAATTATCGCTAACCTATCTTCTTTATACAATTTTAATTGTCGAACTTTGACAACGCACATGAGCAGATGATTAGCCATTTTATTTCTGACAATGTTTATAAACAATTTCAAAATCCTCAGTGCATTACGGCTAATTAATTTCTCTCTATATTTATAAAAATTCAAAATAGTTACCTTTTATTTGATTCGATTTTTTTATCTGTACTGGTTTCCTCTGCACTACCAGTCTCGATTGGGGGCAAGCGTTCATTGCTTTTCATCTCTCGCACGGATTCTTAATGTTTGTTATATTTATACTTAGCAATTAAAGAATATTTCTTAGGATTCGATTGTATTTTTTAATGTCAATATTTTACAGATATTTAATGTCTTGTGCCACACATTCTTGTTACAAGTATGCGCTAGTATGGCAGCGTTTTACAATGATCTACTGCAAATAAGCCAAACAGATTGCCCTATTTTCCACTTGATGTAATAAAACGTGTGCACTTCGGTGTCTGCCATTTTGATTCTGTAGTCACTCAAACAGGCACCCAACAAGAGTCTCCTCCCCAAAAATTATAAATGCATGTCTCATTTTGTGCTTAATTATATCCTAATGCACTACAATCTGTTAGGTATGTCAACAACACGAGACCAAATACAACATTTTAAATTTCAATCATTTTCGTTATTGTTTCATAATTAAATAGATCCATCTAGATGGAGATGGATCAACATTTGCATACATGAACAAGTAGAAACGTGTAATGATTTTCAATTTTCTTGGGCTGAAATAAACCACTTGGTTATCGTTCTAATTAAAATGCCAGTCGTTAATTTATAATTTCATATTTCTAGAATCGTCTAAAGAATACTTGGTTTTGACATTAGACCCAAAGCCATATTCTGTTAGGCACTTTAATGCACTGAAGACGAAGCAACAGCTTTGAACAGATCTCGCTTTTATACAGTATTATCCTCCGTACATCATCATCTCAACAACAAATATTTTATTTGACCGTACTAATTAAACTTGGTTTGTCACTGTATTTAACACAAGCACTTGCTTTCGAGAAAAGTATTTGTACATGAAAGTTCTGGCATACATACACGCGTTATGAAATTTTAACATCGTAACTGATATTATATCCCGAACCCCATTGGCTAGAAATACTGCTTGAAGATCGCAATGTTGGAGACAAAGTACCAATTTTTGTCTTCTCAAAAATTCAAAATATTGTCTGTCTGTCTGTTTGTCAGAAATAACTGCATTTCAGTATGATATTAATATACATGTTTGAGGTTCAACTTCACTATTACTTACTGTGATATTTTGTCTTCCGCGCTTTAGGAGCACGATTAATTTCAAGCATGATATATGTTTAATTTTAATGAAGTAAATATCTTTATCGACGATTAAATCAAATGTTTGTCTTGAATATACATGTTGTTGACTTATGTTAAAGGAAACAAAATACCGGCGCAAGGTGCACGCTCTTATTGCATTGTGGGTATTTGCGTACGCAATCGTGAAGTCTTTTTGAAAAAAATCCGTATTATAAACCATTTATTTGCATAAGGTAGCACTATGCCTAAATAAAATACATTATTTCATTACATATATTTTTTGGGGATTGCAACCATGAATAATCATGACATTTGCCTGATCATTGATGTCATCCCTACAAATGTTAAATCCAAGTTAGTGAGACTGTTTGTTATTATAAGAAGTTATAATACAGAAGTAACTTAATAACAGAACAGTTAAATCTGTTACACTCATGTATTTATTGACACATACCAACAATTACGATTTGAATAAATCCTTTATTTTATCGTTCCAAGATTTTTGTGTCTGTTTATTATAATATATATATATATATATATATATATATATATATATATATATATATATATATATATATATATATATATACATATATATATATATAGTTTATTGTCCTTTAAGAAGTCTATATAATAATCATAATGTCCATTATGTTGCAACCAGTTTTAGTTGCAAATGAAGCTCAGCTGAGGTACAGAAACAAGAAATAAACTTGCAATGTGCAGGTGGATATACCAATATAGCTGGTATAAAAAATAGTGAAAAATACGCACAAAATAATAGTGTTAATAGTATACTCTCTAGCTTAGAATATTCCCCTACTGACTTTGATGTACTCGCCGGTGATTAAATGAATGCCCTGCACAGCTCTGGACGATAGCCATGGAATGGTGCAGTGTTTACATTCTGACTTAAACAGACATTCATCAAAACCATTGCGAATATCGACAATTCCTAGATAATTAGTTTGTAGCGACGGGAAGAGTTAATTCCCTTCTACAAATGTAGTTTCCGGTAGTCAAACGTAACCTCCACTGGACAATAAGTATATGCATTTGTATGTGATATAAGCCTCATTTCCTTTTAATGAATAATGTGTACCACTCCCAGTATACTAGAGAGCAAATTATATGGTGAATAACAGTCCTTTCAAGTGCACTGCAACCAGTGGGGGGCTAGCGCGTGTCACGGATTGAATAAAATAAAAGTGACATGTAACAAACCAGCAACGAACAGTGCTTACCTAGGTGTTAAATTTAAAGAGTACTTTCGGCTCTCACTCAGTCTTTGTCCAAGGCAACAACAATCAGACAATGAACAATAAAAAGCATCGAAAGTTTTTATAGTGAAATTATGCAGGTCATGTATGCGTTCAGTACCTACTATTTCAGTAACATATGTCAGGCTTAGAATTTGATTACACCAATCGTTAATTTCGACTATTCACTTGATTTTGTTCCTCACTAATCCATATTCATTCGTACGGTCATGAAATCGGCATCATATGCAAGCTGTGTCATGAATTATACGGTAGAAAGACATTATATTTTGAAACTAGTCTTGAGACTAATTAATTTGATATCATTTTATTACTAATATATACCATCATAGATGATATGGTGAGATACTAATAGATTTTTGGATGGGTTTGTACAAAACCAAGAAAATCCTAACTAGGGGTTGCATTCCTCCCCCCCCCCCCCCCCGCACGTCATGTTCTGCCCAGTAGAGAGGCAAATAATGTCGCCACACGAATGGGATTGCCTTGTCCTGGTACAAACACCAACAAAGATTATTTTTATCACCAATTTTCATCATTCAAAATAAAATAGGCCTGCACTGTTAGGGTATAGTTAGCTGATGCAACACGTGTGTTTGTGTGTGATTTGGATTTTAACGTAGCTTAAACAATTTTTCAGTCATATCGCTACGATGTCTGCAGTGTGGCAGTTTATTGTAATGCCTATCACTGGTGCATCATGCCGTAGACATGTAGCATGATGTCACACAAAGTCACATTATCCTGAAACCAGGCCGACCAGTCCTAACACTAACCTCTTAATGCTGAGCGCCTAGCGACGCAGCTGTTAGTATCACTCGGCCCGGGATCAAATCCAGGACCTACCGCATGATGCAACACATACAGAAATAATCGGATACTGTTATTGCCTCTATTTTTATATAAATGTCATCATATCTTTTACCATTTCTCGAAGATCTGAACAATTATCTAATTAGAAACTAGGTGTATATGTTGCTCATAGAAAATAAAGATAAACAATAAAAATGTTATAATTTATACGTGTTTTAAGAATTATACATTGAACCTGTCGAACCACGTGTTATTGTTTGTAAATACCGCGCATTAATACGAACGTCATAATAAGGATAGTAGAGCGACCTGTCGACCCCAAGTACACAAGTTCTTCGTGAGAAAAGAATTGAAACTTAGAAACGTTTCATATTATTGCAATATCACAGTTCATCGATGGATTTTATACGAAAATAACAAATATAATTAATATCTTTTATAAAGATACTTTTTAACTTTCATCACTTCTGTATTTCGTATTAAAGACCCCTCGAACACAATACTGTGCAACAAACAAATGTGAGGCACGCCTTGAGAATACACGTTTAAAAATTGCTGGATTGTTTTAGATTTTTGTAATTAACTGAAGATATTCCGATAAATTTGTGTTAACGAGATAATAAAAAGTAACATGTGTACATCGATATACAATACATATGCAGAAACATCCAAGTAAACATGATACACTCAATATTGTCGGAGATAAAACAAAAAAGAAAAATAAAACACTAATTGCACGCCAAGGTCTGCCACAAATACTCACTTTACATAGAGAGAAACATTTAAAATGATATAATAAGTGTATATCAAGAACTAGGGTTTCAGCTGAAATTTATAGAGCAGTTACTGAGCCAGCTTAACATTTTATCTTGAGTAATTAGTAATAACAAATGGAAAAGATAAACATTCACATTAACATAGACTTGCACAATTACAGCAATGCATTCGCTGACAAAACTACACAGGAAATTAGTAAGTAAGGAATAACATGAGCTAAAAGTGCCCGATCAAGGCAGGTGACCTTGAAAACACTAACCGATCATCGGGCGTAACATATGAAGGAGAAAACAATAGGCAAGGAAGATAGTGAACATCAAGTCCTCCCAGAGAACATATTACAAAGAGAACTATGGCGACATATTTGAGGAAATAGCAAGTATGCAACAAAAATATGATTACAATACAAACAAATGCCATAAAATTCAAATAGAAGAAAAACAGTATATGTAAGTAAAGCCACGAAAGGTAAAAGGTACTCACAAACTCACCAAACTTTATAGAGAATATGATGCAAAGATCCCACCTAAACCGTACCCACGGGGATTTATAAAATATTCATCATTTAAAACTCTCATAAAATTAAAAACTTGATTACAGGGCAGAGATCACGCACCTTTTAAATGTGTTTTAGGGACAGAAGGAAAGGAATTTTGACCAACAGAAAATTCTTGAATAGATGGAAGTAGGGAACTGAAATCCCAAGTCTCCAATACACATTGATGTATAAGATAACTACATCTGTGAAACCTCAATCAAAACTTTATTTCCTAATTAAAATAACAAAGCCTTCAGTCTTGTTGTATGTTACTGAGGGGACATCTCTAAGACTCCAGCAAGCCAAATATGTTAGGACAGATGTTGTAGTGTCTACAAATAACCTTACAGAAAGCATGTAGTTCGTGGATTTGAAAAAAGTTTAATGTTTTTTGATATAAATTCATTTATACATTTTGAGCACAGAGCCTGTGTTAAATGGATTTCTGTCATGTGTTAAATTTGACCAATTGTATATGCTTAGTTTGTGACTGGTTTCAAGTCATGGACCTTCCCACACTCTCCGACTCTATTTCTCTGTCTGTCTGTCTCTCTCTCAAATCAACAACTTAAATGATTTAGAAAACCTAAACATTCATAAGGCAAGAAACAAAAAAAAAATAAAAAAATATGCAATTAACTTTTTTCTGTTTGGGCATAAAAGTATGTTGATGCTATACAATTTACAAATTACCAAATACAAAGGTACTATTACTTAATTTGCGCATTTCATACTTCAGGAATTATGTTCCAGTATCCAGCGCTAAACTTATTTTTTAAAATACGTTGAATCATTTAATTGAAATAAGAGTTTGGTGTGTGTATTACGCATTGTTACTACAACACTTTTTGATTGTCATTAACCGACTTGCTAGTTTGAGACGAACATTACTATACCACAAGTGTAATGCTGTATTTACGTTTTGATCATAATTAAGTATATAACTTGCCTCAGAGCACGAATATAGTATTCATCGGACTACACGTATCGCACATTAGTAGAATTTAAGACTTACACTGTACCAGGTTAAGATTTTCAAAGACTGATGTGATGAACTTTGGAGAATATGAAATACTACTGTCATTTGAAAGAAATTTAAGAAAAATACAGTACTTGAATTATAATTTTTATGTCACTTATACATGACTTATTTTTACAGAATGGACGAGGTTTAGAAGGATAGTTAGAGAACAGTAAAACCTGTAATCTACTGCAAAGCTGCTTGTTAGAAGCACAAGTGGCATTGAAAGCAATCCCAATAGAGCTGATTGTAGTCAAAACATAGGCTTTCAGTCGAATGATGGTGGCGAGAGTCAAAAGACGAATTAAGTCCCTAAATGTTGTTGTACTAACATCGATGCTGATTAAAGATATGACGAATGCTGGTGGATATATTTTGGACTTAATTGATAATAATGGCCATGCGCCATTTTCTTTAGAAATCTGATAATGAAATCGAAATTGAAGCTGTCACATTTATTTTACTGACAGGTGATTTGGCAGCTTGAGCTAATCCATTTCAGTGTGAAGCATAACGAGGTAGGCCATTTACTCATACTGTTACATTACCCATTTTAACACCCATCACAATAAACTGTCAGAGGTTTAGAGACGGAAACCAAATCTGGCATAGTGTATATTTAGTTTCGATTATAAGGAACAAATTTTGCACAATTCCAGCAAATATCTATTAGAATCTAGAGTAAGTCAATTTGTTTTATCGATATTTTGCTAAACATTAATTGGCTACCCGTTTTACGTAGTACAAATAAATCATTGTGGCTAGTTTTGTGTTCAATAAAACTGGAGCCAGTAAATATTTTTCCCGATGTACTAACAGTTGGAGACACTAAACCAACATATTTGGAATTTGAACACGACGCCACTAGAGATATGGACTAACTCTTACAGCATGGCTTGCAGTATGACTGTAAGAAGAATGGAACTAAATGAGAATGGATTAAACATCGAACACCAATGTATGCGAATGAAATGTTTATGATAATGAAGTATGAGAGTCTCTACAAACCATCAACATAAACGCCTGAATGAAATTGAGGAAAAATAAATACAATAAAAACACGAATACTGTAATAAGACTTAAAACTGTGACACGACATGCGTTGCCTTACACATCATGACACTAACGCAAAAAAAAATGTAGCTAGACACTACAATGTATATATGCAAACAAATTACCAACGAAGTTTTGTATTCATCATACCGTGAACATGTTTTGCTAAAAGAAATGCATGTTTTTGTCAACATACTAAATGTACAGTTCAATATTATATTTACACAGTTCAAAATTGAAATCATTTGATCGAGCTGTCTTTTTGGGCCATTCCTCCTCTTTGTGGTCACGCCATTATGTTGCTCTGTTTACAACGACGTTGCTTGGCTGCTGATTATGTTATTCTGTTGCCATGTACGTTGCTTCGCTGTTGAACACGTTGCTCTGTTGCTAACCATGTTGATAGGTTGCCAGGTATGTTGCTCTGTTTTCAACCTTGTTACCCTGTTGCCGATCATTTTTGCACTTCTTCCAAATATATTGCTTTGTTTTCAACATTGTTACCCTGATGCCATCTATGAGGTTATGCTGCTATTTAGGCCTTTTTTCTATTCTGTGGCCATGCGGCAAACTGCGTCGCCCTTTGGCTAGCTATGCTGCCCATACTACTAGCTGCGTCGCTCTTTTGCATGTTACGCTGAAATACTGCTAGGTACAAATAATCACAACTGACTAGCGAATCATATAGAATAAACTTCAATACTATATACATTAAAGCTATCATTCCCAAAATACAAAAATACGCACTTGTTATTATTGAAACCAATTCCATTTAAATACACATTAGAATCTGTGCCGGATTTAATCATAAGTTAAACAAGTTACAGCTTAGGGACTCACAATCTGAAAGGGCTTCTCAAATTTATTTTATACCAAAATAGGGCCTCTACAGCTTCCCATAGTTTAGAGCCTCACTATGTCTAAATCCGGCACTGACTACAACGGACTATCTACTTGAACAGAAATGTTAAAATATAACGTTAACTGAGTCGGTATATTCTAAACTAAAATCTGCAATAGTACATCAAGACATGATTTTAAAAGTATGAATACAATATTAATGAAACTTTTTATACTATAAAGTAAATAAGTACTCAACCATATAACTGTAAATAACTGTCTGTAAATTAGACATTATATGAAAAGATCTCGACATCGTTGTGTCCTCATATAGCATATGGGTCTTATAAATACTATTCTTGTTAAAGAAACACGTGCAAAACCCAAGGGTAAAGTATCCGTGCACATAATGAAATATGGTTATCTCTGCGAGATACACCTATTACTCGGCTGAACTGGAAACAGGTAAGACATCAGTTACTGCTTGTTCATCGTAAATAACAGGAACTACACAACTGGTCAAGCTTGTGATTCTCGAGCCACTGTGTCCTCCAGTGTAAGCATGAAGTTTGACTTTGTATAGATAATCACTGTCCATCTTCAATGAACAATTTTAGTGGTTCAAGGAAATTTTCAAACGTCAAGCCACGGTGCAAACGGACACTGTTAAATGATTTGAGAGCTAGAAGATGAAAGCAAATCACCTCTCTATTCATTGAGATAGATTGACCTTTATGACAATTTTTAAACAGTATCTAAATGGAAGAAAGTGGCCATGTATCAAACATGCTTTTTGAAGTACTTGAAGCAAAGTGTTCATCAATGCAAGTCTTTGCCGTGGCTTCATCCTTTTCGAGGGCACTTCTTGTAAGGCATCTGGAGCAATTACGACTGTGGCAATATTTGTCAGCAGTTAGATTAACAGAATAAGGGTATATGCCATTGAACACATCGTTCTCTTTCCATACACTCCTATTCCATCTACTCCATATAGCATTTTCAATTGAGCAATGATCCACGTGCCCATAACAAAAACTGTGACTGGGCTTGCCAGAGCCAGTCAGTCAGAATTGGGGTTTTCCTTGTGAGGCCAATCATTGTTCCTGCTCCCTTCAAGCCCTTGTTTCCAATTGTTTGAGGCAATAGTGTAACCATACACGCATGCTCTGGCAACAAGGCAATGTGTCATCACCGTTTCCGTCCTTTAATTCAATTTCCACATGTTTGGTAAGCTGCTCCAGGAGAAAAATAGCAAAGGCATGAAAGCATGAAAAACACAATACGATTTAAACAATTAATGGTTTCTTTAATATACCCTTTTTTTTTGGACGGTTGTTTGCTTAAGTGTCATGATTTGTTCCCATTATCAACAACACTTTACCCTTAATGTGACAAATTTGTTCTACTCTTGGTCAATAACAGCAGCAATATGCTGTGTTTAATTTCTTTGAAGAATGAATACAATTGTATACTTAGTAATTGATTGGATGCAGACGGACTGAAGCATATTTTCACTTCTTATAAGTACACACACGATGTAAGCAGTACCGTGTTTCAACAAGTACTACACTTAATAAATATAGTAGATTCATTTACAATTTAGACAGGACGATTTCACCTTGCCTCATATCTTTTATAGACAATTTAGCCAGTACGATTTCACCTTGCCTCACATCTTTTCTTGACAATTTAGCCAGGACGATTTAACCTTGCTTCACATCTTTTCTTGATAATTTAGCCAGGATGATTTCAAATTGCCTCACATCTTTTATTGACAATTTAGCCAGGAAAATTTCACCTTGCCTCACATCTTTTATTAATAATTTAGCCAGGACGATTTCACCTTGCATCACATGTTTTCTTGACAATTTAGCCAGGATGATTTCACCTTGCCTCACATCTTTTACTGATAATTTATCCAGGAAAATTTCACCTTGCCTCACATCATTTATTAATAATTTAGCCAGGTCGATTTCACCTTGCATCACATGTTTTCTTGAAAATTTAGCCAGGATGATTTCACCTTGCCTCACATCTTTTATTGATAATTTAGCCAGGACGATTTCACCTTGCCTGACATATTTTAATGTTAGAGTGAGGAACATTTTGCTTATATGTTTGACCTGATAGTGGCTTAAACTTAATGTACAGAAGAGCCTACGAACTTGAATATGATATCCAATAGTGTGCCTACATGATAGACTGTTTCATTTGTATCAACCTTACATAGTATTTAAAACTTTTAGACCGCCAATGCTGCCAAATAAAGTGGAATGTTTACATTTTCTCGTCCCATGTGATAACATTAGCAACGTATATATGTTAGTTCTAAACAACGATTTCCCTGTCCATGATATCTTTTAACCCTTTAATCCATATACTTCCTTACATTCACGCAGATATATATATATATATATATATATATATATATATATATATATATATATATATATATATATATATAATCTCAAATATACTCTCACATACATGCATAGACGTACGCAAACATACATACACACACACATATACATACATACATACTTAAATACATGCATTGATACATACATACATACATACATACATACATACATACATGTACAATAAACAGGAACAAAATGTACGATAAACAGGAACAATATAATGTACAATAAACAGGAACAATATGTACGATAAACAGGAACAATAGAATGTACCACAAACATGAATAATATAATGTACAATAAACAGGAACAACAGAATGTACAATTTAAAGGAACAATATGTACAAGAAACAGGAACAATAGAATGCACGATAAACAGAAACAATAGAATGTACAATAAACAGGAACAAAAGAAAGCACGATAAACAGGAGCAATATAATGTATTATAAACAGGAACAATAAAATGTACGATAAACAGAAACAATAGAATGTACCATAAACATGAACAAACGAATATACAATAAAAAGGAACATTTTGCAAAAGATTTAACACTTCCTCATGTTTGGGACCATCCAGAATTGAACACGTTTACATTATAGTTGAAAGACATTGTATCAAAATCAAAATGTTGGCTATAAGGATGTATCATCAATGAATAAAAGAAATCATTATAGTATTTCTAACCTGAATTGACAACAAATATAAAAAGAAATGCGGATTCATTGGTGTAGTTATATAAATAAATGTGGATTCATTGGTGTAGTTAGATAAAGAAATGCAGATTCAGTGGTGTAGTTGTGAACTTTCTTTCATCGCTAAGCTTCCATCTGACTGTAATACATTTTTTCGTTTTACTGACAATCACTCTTTCAAACAAATTAAAAATCATCTGTACATTTGGTGGTCAATATTCTCATTTCCTCGCATATTCTAAATGAAACTGCGATGTTGCAAACAAACAATACTTGTACAACATTTTAGTAAATACCAATATTTGGACTCATCATCTTATGACTCAAATGGAAAGCACTACATATAATATACGGGAAGAAATGATTAGTAGCATATATTCAAATGGAAAGGACTAAATAAATACACGGGAGGACATGATTAGTGGCATATATTCAAACCCTTTGTATTGTAATTACCAGGGATATAATCATCTCTGCTATAGGAAATGGTCAAATTCGGTTGCTACAGAGCTAGAACCAGAGTCCACTACTCCAATTCGGCCATATGATGTCCATATTGGTCTACCTCTTCCGGAACTACTGACCCCAAATTCCAATGTGCTGTCCGCTGACACGAAAAGCGGCGGCAATGTATTTTGCATTTCTCATTTAGGGACCAGTCCTTAGTACATATCTGCTAAGACATGCCCACTCCGTGAACCATGTCCTACCAAACCGCCATAAACCACCACCTAGTCCGTATCCCCAAACCCAAATCAACCCGCATACCGGCCGAACCCATATCATTTACTGTCTAGAATGAAGGAACCATGTCCATTAGAATGTAGTTCTTGTTTCAAAATGGTAAAGTCAGTTATTGACCAAAATAAAAAAGTGTTGTAGTAACAATGCATGCGACTTAAACCATAGTCTTCTTTCAATTAACTAAACAAATTCTTCAAGGACTGTGTTATTACTTACGAACTAGACTGAAAATAGTTGATAACATATCTAATTCATGTGTGGTGTGTTTATTACTTTTCATACATGACTCTCTTGCAGACAAAACTTAATTATATAGTGATTATAGCTTTGTTTTCACCCACAATGCTGTAATTTAGGAACGGACATGGACATAGAACATCATGGTGTCTTGATAGTACTAATATTCATTTTTCCTTGTTTGCATATCGTATTCGTCCTGTCAACTTACTGACATAAAACGTTGTGGCAACTATGCCTCAAGACAGCGGCAATTCTGCTTCAACAGTTGTGTCAGTCAGTCAAACTGGTCAGTCCACCTCATAAATATTGCAGTCCTCCATACCGACTTACTTAATTTAAAACAAATATGTAGCGGAAGGTGAGATTCTATGAATGCTAAAAATGTATAAATAATAACTGATTAATAATCATTTAATAGTTATTTAATTCAGCATTTTGTATAGACTACTTATATGTCATTTATTCTTATAATATAATATATGTTAAATACAGTTTATATATCAGTCTGTTCATCTAGCTGTACATGTTTATTGAATCAATTGATGATTTCAGTTCTCAATGCATCTGTTCAGCGTCACATCTATTTGATATTGTATATGCAGGTATTCAATATAATTTACGGGTGTTTACGCAAACAAATAGATTCAAACTAAGCCTATCATACATTATCAGTTCAGCGGACACACCCACAATATTAGTATCAACTATCAGCCAATCAGAGCCGGTGGGGAGGGGGTGGGCATGCTGAGTTAGCCAGATAGCTATCGTTCAATTACAAAGGATCATTGCTGAGAGTTCATAGCCTTGATTTGCTTATCCGCCACTGCCGCCAATACCGCCTGCAAGTCTGTTACATTTGGTTCACACCGCTACGGTGGCCTAGTGGTTAGACCGTACGTATCGGATAAAGGAAGGTCGCGGTTTCGAACCACGGACGAGCCATATCAAAGTCTTATAAAAATAGTACTAACAGGTGCCTCGCTTGCCCATCGCCGACTCTCTTTATTCGAAAGAACATTGCATTCGTGCAAGTTTATGTACAAAAAGTCAGTATAAATAATAATAAGAATGTTTTCACTCTGTTCGAAGGAGAAAGAAACCGAGTGATGATCTGTATTTCCTCTGCATGGGCATTGTTTCCTTCGCATTTTGAAACTGATTTGATGTTACGATCGCGATGATAAAGACTGGATCGTTCCCGCCTGAGGTTCAAAATTATGACTGAATACACTGGTAATTTGAGATATTGCCACTTTGGCTATGAAGGGTGAAATTTGCAATCAGACTCATAATGGAAAAGGGTTGTGATGAAAACGAAGATAAGATTTGGTAAATCAATATCTTTGCGAGTCCTACTTTTCATTACAATTACATATGCTAAGAAAATACTGTACGTGGCACAACTCAAACCCCATATTTTGTAGTTTACTCTTAACGGTACTTTAATCGCTGCATAGTCAAATTCAAGCTGATGAATGACAGTCGTTTATTATATTTAAGTCAGTGAATTTAAAGGAAACATTTCAATCGTAGCCGATTGGTACATGTAATTTTGTTCTCTAAGGCTGAGGGTAGTGAATTCCTTGTCCTCTCAATGTTCATGCCGAAGGCAAAAAATGCATCTCTTAAACAAAAGACAAGGAAGCAGAAAAGCATTATTATTTTTAAGGCGTCAATATTATAAGATATTTAAAATTTTAAATTTAATGCGAAGTTTTATTACTATTTTTTTCCTCCCAAAGTGATCGGTCAACCAAGCAAAATTTTTGATGTACCATAAATTCCAACTTTAATTGCCGTCTATTAGTTTTTGATTATTGGATTTGATTTCCTTTGGATATAAGATCTGGATCTATTTAGCCTAATTGTATTCAGCGTCTGCTATATACGTATGCCATGGGATGAGTTTTGTTCATGAATAGTTGAAACCTATTTAAGCTGGCTTTACGTTTTAGAAAGTTATTCCTGAGCTACAAGGTTATATATATAAGTTATTTCCTCACATTCTATTTTTCTTAAAATCGAGCTGCGTGTTTTGTTCCAATTAATCTTACACAGTCCATTTTCCTTTTAGATTGCACCTCATACTCTCTCTCTGTCTCTCTCGCACATGCACACACACACACACACACGCACACACACACACACATGCACACTTTACCACATCTGCAATGGTCTATTGTGTGATGATGTACTAACAGTCCTTTGATGGATCACGACAATATGTTCTTCTCTGAATTTACTATCTATATTTCCACATTTATTTTAAAGCCCAAGAACATTATTCGTGAGCACTTTGTATTTCCTGTAAATATTGTGAATAAATACTTTTACTCAAATGAAAATGTGAACATAACAATAAGACTTCAAGATCTTAAGGCAAGAATGTGCAATGTCTCAAGTAACCAACATTATTTTAAAAAAACTCAGACACAAACATAGAATTAGGATGAAGGTCAACAGTTCATCGATAGAACATTATTAGTTGTGAGAACAATACGGTCTAGTAGTAAAATTATAATAAAGAAAATGGCAAATATCCTAGACTCAGACTTAGATAAACATGATGAGCTTCATTGATAATTATCATACTAGTTAATCTGTTGTCACAGAGAAATAGTACCTATGTATTGCGTTGTTTACATAAAAAATGTCCGTAGTAAGCAACACGGTGAAATTGATTTAGGACTCAAGCTAATTATAAAATACAAATGTACATAGCATATAATCATGGAGGAAATAAAACCCAATAAAATTATATATAACAAAATATGTATGACACTCCTATTCTTCTTCTTCTTCTTCTTCTTATTATTATTATTATTATTATTACATCGATCAATTATATATAGTGCCTGGAATTAGCTTGCAAATGATTTCGGTAATTTTGTGTTTGCTGTTTTATTAATGATTGTAAGAAAATAAATTCCTGTTTTTAGATTCGATCGCATAAGTGTGCGTAGATCAAATAAATGTAAAATCGGTATTTTCTGATACAACATTTGATTAAATATTGCATTTGCAAAACATGCAATTCCAGGGTACTTGTTCTTTTCGGACTTCTCAATGTCAATATTTTTATTTCAATCTCTTCTGGTCGGTTCGGGAACTAATACAGTTTTTGGCGTTTATCTCAAAATATAAAAGCAAATCAAGAAAATATCTTACTTTTCGGACAGATCTTTCTTAATTTTCATATCTTACATTAGATATGTACTCAATGCAATTCGCATGAATATTTCATGGGGGATGGGAAGGCTGGGGGTAAATACCCAAATAGAAGGGAGGATCCTGTAAAGTGATTTCAAGGGGAGAGGCAAGCTCTCATGGTGGGATTCGGGTAGTCCAAAAATAAATTAGGGGAGGGGCATTTAAATAAATAAATAAATAAATAAATAAATATATATATATATATATATATATATATATATATATATATATATATATATATATATATATATATATATATATATATATATATATATAAAGAGAGAGAGAGAGAGAGAGAGAGAGAGAGAGAGATGCAAAATGGATTTATTTCCCCCAAAAAAGGCCCCCGCCACCCCGCCACCCTCGTCCACCCCTCTCACTCTGGACTCTTATGACTGCATTTATTTCTAAGTTAATATCATGATTATGGTGCGCTAAGTAAAATGCAGGCGCCATTATTAAGTCTTCATGCCAAATACAACAAATGAGAATTGTGCCAGTTATTCACACAGCTGATACAAGGAACGAGAATTTTAAGGTCTGACAGATTGATAAATTAGGAATCGTGCATGATGGATATGATAATGTAAATTTAATTGAAGATTAGCGTTTTGCATTGTCAGAGATATTATTTAAACATATAAGAAAATAATTTGAGATACTTGCGGCTAATTATTATGTAAAATGCCTTCACTCTGATAAACGATGATCCTGCAGGAAAACGTGCATTGTCCTAAAATGCTTTGAAGTTATGACCGCATCAGGCGCAGCGGCAACAGATGTCTTGAAAATAGAGCTGATAGAAAGTGTCAGATTAATATCATTATTATTTTTAAAAACCACCAGAAACCAAGAAATATGAGAAAATATGTGTAAATTTTATGAATAAAACCAGGAGAACAAAATATAATTTCAGGATATCATTACAAAACGTTTCTTTTTGAATACATACATACATAGATACATATCTATCTACATATATATATATATATATATATATATATATATATTTCTTTAAAGTTTATTACACCAAAACATCGTTTAATTCAGTAAATACGTGATGCCTTACGAACTTGTGCTAAATATTCACATTAATATCTATAAGCATACGATGTGTCAATCATACATGACAAATGAGGGTCAAGAAGCAAGGTGTTTTTTTTTTTAAAAAGTTTAACATTATGGAACTGTTTAATCACAAGCGGAAATGTCATGTGAAAAAATTCCATATGATTTAAAACGATGCTATTTTATGGAGGCGAAAAACACTAATGATAAAAATGTACAGAAGATCTGCATTGTGCGAATGTCATTGAACAAACGGGACTTTAGCAAGATGTTGAATACTGAGCAAGACTCACATCTATCAAGCAACATGTTGTTTTTCTGGATTGTACCCACATATAGTATCCAGCATCTACTCCTAGTAACCAAGGCAGTTTAATTAACCAGCAACCCTATTCACTCACCAATACCCATACCAACTGACCAATTCTCACATATACTTACCAACACATAGTCTTACTGACCAGCGCCGACACCTACATATCAGTCTTCACATCTGTCAGTTAATACAGCCTTCACATCTATCAGTTAATATACACTCATGGTAACCATCATCCACATCTACTAAATAACACCAACACCTTCAGCCCAATACAAAATATTACTGACCATTACCCACGTCTTTTCACTAACACCATGTCTAACGTTAACGTGGAAAGAAACATGACTAGTGCATATGCGAGACGTGTGTTTTAATGGCTGAGTAAACTCTGCAAATTTGGCGGAAGATTGGAATTTCTACAGAAATTGGGAGACGTACAACCGGACAAGACGTTTTTCATCCTCATTCATCCATTTCATATTTGATCTAACCAATGATATATAATTCTGTCTCTCTTTGCACGGAGATTATATTGTATCGTCCCGTGATGATTATAAACAAAATATTCAGCTACATATTGATAGGCAAAACAAAATAAAATTGTTAAATTCCTATATTTTGTATAGGTGGACTGAATATTTACAACAATATATAAACAAAAGCGTTATTTCAACCCCCGCCTCCTTTCCAGGTTATCGAGCCTGCGGAAATCAGATAGCTTTTGTTTTATTAGAACAGTCTAGTCATAATAGCGTAATCAGTTATGAGGTATTTAGAACCAGTCGTATAAAAAATGTCTTCTTTCTCATGCATAATTTCTATTGAGAATGGTTATCGTTTACATTGTGACTGCGGGTTGTATAATTACATGACATGATTGTCTTTGGACACTTTCACTCTTTGACATAAATATTGACTTGAACACTATCTTAATCGGAAATTACTTAAAAATGACGAAAATATCTAACTACCAAACTATATCATTACAAAAGCGAATGCAAACATTGATAATAGAAAAGAACAAACTTACCAATAAATAATCTCATCGATTATCTCATGCACTAACTGCTGTAACGTCAGTTTAGGTATAATGCCTTTAATACATAATCTATGGGGTCTCTCTCTCTCTCTCTCTCTCTCTCTCTCTCTCTCTCACACACACACACACATCTATAGGTTAAGTTTGCTCTTTCCGCATGCTTGATATATGATTTTTACAATGGAGAAGATTTTCATTTTTAATTGTACTTCTTTCTAATTGTTTTGCCTCTTTTATTACAATCGAATGCTGCATTATATCATGATAGTCGTTCATCAAGCGAAATAATTCGACACGTGTAGCTTTTGAATAATATTAACAAAGTCTAGATCCAAATACATAAAAATAAAAAAAATTAAAAATACATTTTCTGCCTACACTGATAAATAAATATTACAGTGTAAGTCACGAAAAGACATGTCAATGAACCTATTAAATCTTATTTTGAAGTTTATAGCCCCAGGTCTCGGCTGGAACTTCGGTAATTAGCATAAGGGTTGTATTAAGTATATGGATGCTTGCAACAGATAAATAAATATATTGTCTCTAGTTCAAAGCGTGCACTTTATAAGCCTCTCGCTCAGCTTAAAATGTAGAAACTGGTATCATTTGGAGTATATAATTATTCAATATGATCTACAAAACTACGCAATAAGCCACTTACAACCATTTTTTCTTTCTCTGCAAGTACGCATAATCCAAGAAGCGTCACATGCGATGATGCAATTCTTTTAAACTGGTGATAGAAATCCAAACCCTTGTGCTAACATTAGCAGCCATACATTTGAGTCTTCATAACTTTTTATTTTGCCATCCGACTTTTCGTTAGATTTTAGCAATAAAAGCACACAATTGAACAACATGATGAAATGCCACATATAAATTGCAACATTAAAACATGACGAAATACAAATTAAAAATTACAGCATGATAAATATTTATCAGATACATTAAGAAAACATGGCATTTAAAGTGTTGGTAAACAGGAACTTGATATACCAATACAACTGGTATATGAAATTGAATTCCATCCTTGTCGAAATAAAACACATGCATAAACATTCTTGAGACCGTCTGCAGTTGATTCTAGATCAATAATCAATTTCCACAGATTAATCGTTAGTGACGTAAGAAAATAAAAATAAAAATTATCAATAATCCCCGTTTTCTAAATGAATTCAACATGGTACACATTTTCATCACAATCCTTTCTGCTTTCGTTCACCCTCTCCTTTCTCATGCTTAACGGACAAGCTACGCAGAAATGTGGAGTGAGAGAGAAAAGGAATTTAGGCTGGAGTAAAACCTTGAAATAGAGATATGATACCAAGAAACCTACAAGAATATGGTTCGTCGTAACGATATGTGTGTGCTTGCCTTAGGATTTATCTACAGTGTTTATCAATGATACAAAGTTTCAAACCATATCGCCATTATACGATAAATATCTCGGTTGCGTGGTTTTGTTGTTGTTGTTTCTTAAACATAATACAATGTGCTAAAATTCGATTATTACTAATTAAATATAAAAAATTATAAAGGGGTCTCTCTCTGTCTCTCTGGACCATCTTTGCAAGATACGGGGTACAATCTATGAAATAACGTTTGTGTCATCCCACAATGTATCTGGACGTACGAGCGATGGTAATATAATCACAATAATGACTTAGGTCAATAGTAAATGTTTTAAAATATTTTAATTACGTCTTGTTGGTCCGTCATTTCGCTCAGTTTCTATTCCACTTCTATTTCCATGCGCCGGTACATGAAAGGCTAAACGTTCTTTTAAACGGCATAGCTAACCAAGTGCCTTTAGTGCTCTACTTTTATAATTAAAACCATGTTTCATGTTTAAATCATAAGTGTGTATTATATTGATTTAATCGAAGTTTAGAAAGATAGAAAATAAGAAACGAAAACTATCACCTTATCAATATGCAAAGGTGATTGTGAATAGCCACAAAAGGCATAGAACTGTATTTTATAGTGGACACACTCGGAGATGTCAGGATTTGATTCACTCAGTCAATACCCACCTACCTGTAGCAAATATTAACTCCGTTCAAAGCGCAAATATATGTATTTGTATGTAATATAAATAAAATATAGGTACAGTATGTATGCTGTGTCCATGATATACCTCGTTTCCTTTTAATGAAATATTTATACACCTCGTGGTATATCATTTATACAACGTACTATATATATATATATATATATATATATATATATATATATATATATATATATATATATATATATATATATATATATATATATATATAATTTAATGATCAAACTGGCACTTACATTTGCAGAAGTAAACGATTTAGTTAAGAAATTGACATTTACTTTTGTAGCAGTAAACACTTCAGTGAAGAAACTAATTTTTACCATTGCAGTAACACAGATTTAGTAACAATAGTGACTTTTAACGTGGCAGCAGCACACAATATAGTCCAAAACACTTATTTTGTCCACTATTTCAACGAAGACATCGATTTTTATGATTGTAGTAGCGCATAATTTAATAAAGAAAACGTTTTTCCCATTGCAGGAACATATTTAGAGAAGAAAGGCCATTTTGCCATGGTAATAACACACGATTTAGAGAAACAACTAATTCTTACCATGGTAATTAGAAGAATTTAGTTAAGTTCATTAAAAACAGTTTTTGGAGAGATGTAATTTTGGCAGCATCTAATTGGATAGAGGAACCGCAAAGTCGTAACAAGCATTTATCCATGAGTATTTTAAATATTGTCCCCTCAAAAAGGTTTCATCAATACACACCCTGGACAGAAGCCGATTTTGAAACTGTGAATGATCTAGTAGATGACCACGGTAATTTAATACATTTTGAAATAATAAAACAAAAAACTTGAAACGATGATTTCGTGAAATATTTTTCCTTAATGTCCAAAATTACAAAATCAAGGAAAGACGCCATAATAAACCCATTTAGTACATAATAATTTTAATAAGTAGGAAGATAAAATAATGAACTTGCAAAAATAAAATTCACTCAAGTTTGTTTGCAAAGATCTTTTCATAAAAGCTAAAAGGCAAAAAATGCGAAGGAAGAAACTTGGATGAAATAATGAGATTAAAATGTAAGTAGTGAGGAGTGGTCTGAGATTTATAGCCGGGCGAAATGCTGTACCAAGGATACCAAGTTGATCTTCTTTACTTTAAATTAATCCATAGAATAATCGCTACTAATGATTTTCTGGAAGAATTAACATATCAGACGACAACAAATGTACCTTCTGTAAGAGTGAAAATGAAAGCATTGAGCATCTCTTTTATGACTGCATTATTACTTTGCAGATTTTGATACCGTTTTATTGAAGTATTTGCACCTTTTTGCCCAAATATTGTACATTTGTCCAAAAAAAGAAACATTCTTAGGAAGTGAACAACTGGACAGTTTGTGTAATTTACTGACTATTTTGGCAGAATATTATATTTATACTTGCAATATGAAAAATCCTTATATTTTTGCTTTAAAGCAAATAGTTGCAATGCATAAGAACATTGAAAATAGACTGCTAAGGTAAATAAAAAAGAGGGCCAATTTCCTCAAAAATGGATCTCAGTAATGAACATGTAACTTGTATCTGACTTGATGGTAAACAGGAACAAAATACTATAAGTAGTAAATGGGGTCACACTAGCCTCAATGGGAATTAGCATTACAGAGACCCCTGGGTCACTCTAGCCTCAATGGAAATTTAACATGGAGAAAAATTGTGGGTCACTCTAGGCTCAAGGGGAATTTAACATGGGAAAAAGTCTTGGGTCACTCTAGCCTCAAGGGGAATTGAACATGGGAAAAAAGTCTTGGGTCACTCTAGCCTCAAGGGGAATTGAACATGGGATTTTATTTTTTTTTAAATTTTTTTAAAATTTAAATTTTAATTTAAATTTAAAAAAGGGGTAGGCAATTGAAAAGTCATTCTCTTTTCGAGAAATATGGCTGGCCCTGAAAAGGGCCTTTGGGTTTCTTCTGCTTGTTCTTTTATTTCCTCCATTTCCTCGTCCACCCCCTAATCTTTCCCAAAATTCCTTTGTTCTTCCTCTTTTCTTTTTCTGGTAACCAGTCTGGGTGCCCCATAGCCCTGAACTTCTCTTGTATCTTTATCCAATTGCTGTTGAGTTTTTCAAATGCGTCTTTTTTCTTTAAGTTTTCTTTCTCCTTTCTTTCTTTACTCCACTTGTCTTTGATCTTCATGACCTCTTCCTCCATCACTTTTCTCATAAGTTGTTCCGATTTCTTAATCTGGTCCAGGCCTTTTTTGACAAAGGACCACTCTGTCCATTCCATTACTTCTTCCAAAAAACACCTTACTTCTAGCACATTATCCATGGCTTCTTTCAAGTGGCCAATCTTTACATACTCTGGATCTATAAAGCCTCTTAGTCTTTTTACTTCTTCTTCTATCATCTCTGCCACCAGATCCATGGCTGATTTTAGGTTTGTCACTTGCCTTCTTACAAAATCCCTGGTTACTTCGTACTTCCACTCACGTTCAATCCTTTCCACTGCATAAGCTCCATCCACCATCCAATACCAAATGTCCTTTAACTGGTTAAACAATTCTGTTACAGCTACCATTTTCTTTCCTTTATTCCGTAGAATGGTTCCAACGACGAACGTTGTGGGTTCTTATACTGAAAGTGCGGACGTGAAGGAAAACATCCCCCTAAAACAAAATTGATCTTACCTAGATCATGACCGAACAACGCGCGGACGTGAAGGAAAACATCCCCAACTTTCTTATTTCATGTAATAGAACCCAAACTATACTCTCCACATACGCTAAGAAACAATAAACAAATACATAATCTACTATCCACACAATCGTACGTGAGCTCTTACAAACACAAACACACAAACACATACGCTAAGAAACCCATAATCGACTATTCACACAAGCTTCCTTGAACATTTACAAACACAAACACACAAACACATACCCTCGCACTATGAAAAAAGAGTTAGTGTTTATAATCACACTACTCTACCTACACACACACACACACACACACACACACACACACACATACACACACACACACACACACACACATTGGCAAATCGATAGTTATTTCTTTTCTAGAGTATTGGGTAGCCCTTAAAAGGGCTGTTTTTTTGAACTCCAGATGCATCTATCTAATGGTTGCACCTTCCTGGCCTGGCGCCACACACGCATCTTCTTCCCCAGTCTCCTTTCACCTTTCTTCTGGGGAGCGCAGAGGGAGGATGATTCGCTTCAACACCCCAATCCTCTGTCTCGGGAATATTGTACGACATCCTCTCTTCTAGTTTCTTTTCCTCCTCTTCCCTCTGTCTTCTCTCCTCCTCTTCGTTCTTCATTCTTTCCTCTTCTACTATAGCCTCCGCGGCCAGTTCATTTAACAGGCGCCTGACATATTCCAGATGTATCTGGAGTTCAAGAAGTTTGCTTATTCTGCTATTCATTCTTGTGTTGATCAATCAACAAGGGTAGCTAGACTGCCCAGCGAGTTTCAATTTATAGTGAAAGCGCGGACGTGATGGAAAACATCCCCCTAAAAAACATAAAATTGATCTTACCTAGATCATAGCCAAAAAAAACAACAACGCGCGGACCTAAAAGAAACACTCACTCACTTTTTTATGCTACCCATCACTATTTTAAAATTTTTTTATAAATCACTTCAATAGACTATCCACATACGCAAAGCAATCCAATCTAACTCTACACCTCAAACACCAAAAAAAAAGACATCATTTTAATCTACTATCCATACCAACTTAATTAACCACTTACAAACACAAACACACAAACACATACCCTCACATTTTTTTAAAAAAGAGTTAGTGTTTATTTTCACACTACTCTACCTACACACATTGGCAAATCGATCGTTATTTCTTTTCTAGAGTATTGGGGTAGCCCTGAAAAGGGCTGTTTTTTTTGTTTGCTATGGCATTTTTTTTTAGTTTCTAAGAATGCGATGTCCTCTGAAGATAGACTTTCTGGCGATAGGTCTGCTTCTTCGGAAAGAGAAGAAGAACTCTTTGGTGTCGATACGACAATCGACAAAGCCTCTGTCAGCTTCAGGTTGCTGCTGTCTCTGAAGTCTGTACTTCTCTGTCCATTCTTCTTTTTCCCTGTTTATTTCTTCTCTGAAGAGCTCTTCTATCAGGTCTTCAGTGATTTTTAACATTCTCACATTCTCTATTTCTTCTGGCTTCGGTATCAGACTGTGTCTGACCCTATGCAAATTCACGTAGGCTTCGTTGAGCTTAGCTAGTTTGGAGCGCATCTTCGTAGGAGGATGAGTCGACAATGGATGGTTAGACTGGAAACAACCCGGTTCTTAAAGTCAAAGCGCGGACGTGAAGGAAAACATCCCCCACACGGTTTTTGAGTCGCAACGTTTAGTGAGTGTCATGAGAGGGATAGTAAGAAATGAAAGAGCATCAATCCAACATTCTTATAGCTAAACAAAAGACAAAGGCATTTTTTTCAAAACACAACATTTTTTATTCAAAAATCACTTAACACTAAACAACAACTCTAACATTTTTAACAATAATCCAACAATATAATATCAAACAATTTTTTCAAAACACAACATTTTTTATTCAAAAATCGCTTAACACTAAACAACAACTCTAACATTTTTTAACAATAATCCAACACTAAAAGTTTCTCCACTAGGTAAAGAGGGATAACAGTCTTCCATGGTTTCTAGTAATCTAGGATGACTTCTCTCAAACTGTTGATTTCTATGGTATTATCGAATTCTGCATACAGGATGACGTTCACCGTTTCATCAGGGTCTCTGTCTTTAAACTGAATTTCCACACGAATCTGGCCGGATTTTATAGGGTGGAAATGTCCCTCGTCGCTGCCTTGGTCAGGAGTGAAATCGAAAGCCCACAAAGCATAGCCTCCTGCATAATCCTCGTACGTAATACCGTGACTGGTATTGGTTCCTAACTGTCCAGTGGCTTCGTACAAGGACAAGTACGATCTCAAGTAATTCTTCTTGGCAAAGTCAGGTTCAAACGGTCGGGTACACAAGGTTTTGCCATCGCGACTGACTTCGATTTTGGACACGCCAAAGTGTTGAAAGTAGAAAGGATTTTTTTCGGCAGCTCCGATGAAGGCTGTATTCTCGACGATACCAACGATCAAACGTTTGGGTAACTGTCCTTGGAACAGATGATCTTCGATCATGGATCGCTGTCCCTTGGGAATGGTGAAGGTTTTCACTTCCACGCGTCGTATGGGATACTTGGCGGTCGTTCTGCTCAACGTCTGACTGATGTCGTTTCCCACTTTAGGTAACACTTCCACACGGCGTACGTAGAGTCTGGCTTCTTGGATTTTGGTTTTGTAACCGTCACTATCAGCCATCAAATGGAAAGCGGCACTGCTACGATTCAGTCTCAGGCGGACATCCACCCCGTTCAGCAAATATTTTTCTTGCAACCACATGTCCAAATGCAAACGATCCATCAGTTCTAAACTTGTGTCGACTCCCGTGATTCTCTTTCTTCGTTCTACAAATCCATCATTGTTGTCTTTCTTTTCATCAGTTTCCAATATTTCAAACTTGGTAGGTTCGTCAGCTTCCCATACCACACAGGCATTGAGATGAGTGTTCTTGGCATCTATTCCGTACGTCAAGAGATTTTCCAGGTAGGCACGATAAGGGTAAGTATCCATGCTGCTACTGACCAGTTTGTTATTCAAGTACAAGTCCACTCCACTGAACAAGGAATGCATGAAATTGTTGACGGGAGCTACTGCTTCATCGTCTATAGGACCTCCAGTCTTATCTAGAATTTTGACTTTCAGGTACAAGTAACTGCTATTCAGATCGATGTAATCTTCGGGCTGTCCTTTGATTTCAAACTCGATGGGAGCGGAATCGGTCAATGAGGAGACGGGGTGAAATTCCACCCATTGGGATTCTTGCATCGTCATCATCGTGGGGGGCATGGCAAACAGGTCCAGTTCCGTCTTGGAACAAGCGCAAGATTCTCGGTGCATCATTTTTTTTGTCTCTTTTCTCAATAATCGAAAACGTCTAAGTCTCGAACGGTTCTTCTTTTCTTCGCCTTTCTCGCTTGTAGTCTGGTGAAAGGGTGTTTTCTTCGTTGTCTCTTTCTGCCTTGTCCTTGCTGAATGCATGACTCGGTAGCGTGCAGGGCATTTATAGGTGTCTCTCGGTGACCCAAAATGTCTTTGCCCGTTTGCAGCAAGACATTTTTGCCTGCCCTCATGAAGGCTTCTTTAGGGTTTTGTTTGTCGATGATGACATTTTGGAGAAATTCTTTGCCTTGCGTCAGTGCCGCATCTTTCAAGGCGTGCAATCCGCGTGTCACCATCGGTTTCAACACTGGGGCCACCGAACGAAAGGCCGATTTTAACATGTCTCCTAAGCCGTGTCCTCGCTGTCGAGCAACCCCTCGGTACACTGGATACATGACTTACTTACGAGTCGTGAGAGAACCGTTTTCGAAAATGGAGTTTCACCGTGACTTTTCCTTTGGTGAATGGAATATTTTGTCCCAGATCTCCTTTTATAGCAATGTTGACCGTGTCCAAATACGACTTACTGACAGGCAAATAGTGAGGATGGACAAATTCGCGGTGGACGTGGTAAGTGTTTCCACCTTCCTCGTCAGCGTCCGTGACAGAATCTACTTTGAAAGGAATGACACGCAGTAACGGTACGGAGGTGTGTCCCACAACGTTGTACTCCACCACATCGGAATACACGAACATCAAATTCAGTCTTTGGTTCAGTTCTACCGGGGCACGAAATAACTTGCTAAAAGACTCGTTGTCGTAAACGATGGGTAATTCGTTTTTCTTGAGCATGGCCTTTCTCATGTCCATGTCTCCGCCCAACATGTCAAACAATTCAGGACAAAATAAAATGGACACGATTTTACTTCGTTCAAATTTCATCAAGAAGCGACGAGCTGCTTTGTGGTACTCCATGGTGACACTTTTGTTGACATGCTCCAAAGCTTTCAGAAACACGACATAAAACCTGGAGGCTATGGTGCTGACCAAATGTTGACCACTAAAATAATAGCCTGGGGGAATGAACAAGTGATAGGTGGTGTACTTTTGTGTACGGGTTTTCTTGTCATATTTGACATTGCTATCCATCCACTGTTGCATTTGCTCGTCATGAACTTCCACATCAAAAAAATTTTGATTGGGAAGGACATTGAGGACTTGGGTCGGGTGAATCATTTCTACTAAAGCCACTTCCCAATGGGCTTCGTGATCTAACTGGATGGCTTGAGGTAATTTGGCCGTGTAACAGCACAACGTGTTCTTGGGAAACACCTCCATGGAACTGTCACTGGGTAAGGTTAAGTAAAATTGGTTTTGGTGACTCATAATTCCAGAGTTCTGTGGCTGTCCGAGGGGTTAGTCGACGTCAGAGGCGTGTCTCCGCCCAAAATGGGGTTCTGGTTGTGGTTGGAGTGGTGACTGGCACTGGCACTGGACACAAGGTTCCCGTGGTTCCCGTTCGAGGTGAATTTCAGGGAGGGATTAGGAAGCAGGTAACCGATGCAACTGCTCAATAAAATGGTCCACAATTGTTTGTCTCCTTGTTGCAAACTCAAATTGACGATGGCTGCCCCGATGACACAATACACCACGAAGATTTGGCAGAAAAAGACGATTTGTGTTTTAGGCACACGTTCTCCACACCACACCCACAAGGGTTGTTTTTGTAAATCTTGCACAGAAGAACTGGGTGAAGGAGGAGTGGTCGACGTAGCTGCGTCTGCTGTGTGAAAGGGCATGATGGTCACTTCTTTTTATAGTCGATGACTTGCGAAGCGTCGATCCAAGGATCAAAACTGGGTGGATATCCTTTCCAACGTACTTTGACTTCTTTGACACGTTGTTTGCCCACTTTACGGGTTCTGCGTTCGAGAATGCTTTCGATGTCGTACACGTCGTCTTCTTTTTTGGTGACACGTTGTAACTCGGGCAAATAAAATGTTCCTTTGAGCACTTCTCCGTTCATGTCTTCCAATTTATAGACGGCAGGATGACGGCCATGCACTCGTCCAGTGACGCGAAACAATTCGGTCGTCCAGTTAGGTAAGTAACCTTTGTCGAAAGTGCGTTTGGTTTTGCCAATGCGCACCCAATCTCCTACGGCCAAGTCTCCACTTTTCTTGGGGACAGCCCTCGTCGGGGACGTACCGAACAGGCGCTCAAACACCGACACTTCGTTGTCGGGAGTCACGTCTTGCGGGGCACGTCCAATGCTTCGATGGTAAGATTGGTTGTACGCTTGCACCAGGTGCGGTAAGATGTCGATGTACTTCAGAGTGTGGTGATGCGTAAAATATTTCCACATGCGTTCTTTCAAAGTGCGTTGAAAACGTTCCACGATGCTGGCTTTGGTTTCGGGATTCTCGGTGGTAAAAAAATGAATGTCACGTTTCTTTAATTCTTTTTGGAAAGCTTGGTTCAGAAATTCGGTACCTTTGTCCGTTTGCCATCGAAGAGGGTGACGGCCACTTTGTTTCAACACCCGTTGCAGGGCTCGCACTAACTCGCTGCTCGATTTGGAAGTCAAGGGTACGACCCAAGCAAATTTGGAAAAGACGTCGATGACACAAAACAAATATTTGTAGCCACGATTGTAGCTGGCCAAATGAGAGACATCGGCTAAATCGGCTTGCCATTGATGATCGATGCCTTCCACTCGGGTGCGACTTCTGGCAAACTTGCGTCGAATGGGTTTGTGTAAAGTGTAGGTAGCTTGTTCTTGTAACCATCGTTGCACTTGAGGTAAACGGAGACTTTTCAGTCGCGTTTTGGCAGCACGATACAATTTTTGAACTCCTGCGTAACCTGCAGGATGGGAGGGATCGTAGTAAATGCTGGCTAAGACTTTTTCCATTTTTTTGTGTTGGTTGGTGTGTTAATAAGGCACCCACTCTTGGAGGATGCTACTCTTTTTCTCTTGGGGTATTTTCTTGGATTGCAATGCTTTGCGTGTGCGACCGGCAATAGGTGTTGAAGAGGAGGAGGATGTCTGAGCGGGGGATATCGGTTCTTGTTTCACTTCTGTCTTCACTTCTGTCTTCACTTTCTTTTTCTCTTGTGATGAAGAAGGGGTGGCCATCATCTTTTTAATCCATCCAATTCTGGAGGTAGGTGGTGTTGTTAACTTGCGTACTTTTTCTGGTGGAGTTTGAAACCCTTCTTCTTCTTCTTCTTTTCTTTTTTCTGTCTTGGTCACTGGTACTGCTACTGGTACTGGTGATGGTGCTGGACTTTTCATCAAGGTCTTAAAATCTTTCAGTGTGGGTAGAGCTGTTTCGTCTAAAGCTTTCTGGTGAAAGAGTTGCAGTCGTTGCAAGAGTTGACCGTACTTTTGCGATTTTTCTGTTTCGGACAAATCTTGGCAATCCATCAAGGACTGCAATTCGTGTTGTAACTGGGACATCTCGCTCAAATTGGGATTGGGAGGTAAATGCGGGGTGTGTTGTTCTTGCCACCGATGGTATTCCATCCATCGTTTGTAAGGCACTAAAGCTAGTTTTCGTCCTTCCATGGGGTTGTCAGGGGTCGATTCTGAGATCTTGGAACTTCCGAGGCCTTTTTATTTTGCTCCCACCAGTCCTCCCAACATGGTTCCCAAGACTCCTTTCAGTATGGGGCCTAACAAGAGAGGTAAAATACCTCCACGTTGCACTAACATCTTCTTTTTTTGACGAATGGGAATTTTCTTTTGAACCATTTGGCGAAGAACGTGACGATGTTTGCCTAAGCATTGTTTCTGGTGTTTGGACAAAGGGATCGTGCCTTTCAAAACGTTCAAACAACATTCGCACACGGTATCGATGACCTCTTTGGAGGCTGTTTGAATGAGTTTTTTTCGTAGGGGTGGAGAAGCTTTGGACAGGACAGATAACATGTCCCCATGTTTGGCTAAACGTGGTGGCAGTCCTTTCCTTTTCTTTCCTTGGGGTTTTCTGGAGGGTGACATCTTTGAGTCTTCAGGAGCACCAAAAAACACTGATACCCGACTTGGTCACAGGCCTTTTTTATACTGGAACGCGTCGCCACTGATTGTCTTGACGTCGTATTAGTTTGAGGACAGGAATGACACGTCGTGCAGGGGTACGTAACGGACTAAATCGAGCCAGTTCTTGCTTGGACAAATCCAGTAAACTTTGTAACATGCCCGATCTTTCTTGAACTTTGATTTTGGGAGATGGTACTTTGTGAGCAGCAGCCACTGCCACTAAATTGGAAGGTCCTGCCACTGGGGAAGTTCTTTTGGGGGTCATCAGCGGAGAAGTTCTTGGTGTGATCAACGTCTCCAAGTACTCTTCAGTTCTGGGTGTCATTAACGGAGAAGTGGACAAACGTGAGGCTGCCGGAGACGCAGTCACCGCCGTGGCAGGTCGTGGTTTGCGAGTGTAAGGTTGCGTCCTGGCCGAAGTGCCTCTCTTGCGACTAGTTTTCTGTGGACTTTTCTTTTTCTGGGGACTTTTTCTCTGTTTCTTTTTCTGGGGGCTTCTTTTCTTTTTCTGGGGTGGTGGTGTCTGGTCATAGGAGGGTCCTGCCACTGGAGAAGTTCTCCTTGGGGACCTGGTCTTTTTCTTCTTGGGGCTTCGTTGGACTTTTGTCTTGGGGATAACTTTGGGGGCATTAGGATCCCATCTTAAAAGTGAGCGAATGATGACCCCTCCTAGAGTACCGCTCCCTCCAGGTTTCAAAATGATTTGTTTTTTGGTTTGAGTGTCGATGCGGGGATCGGCCAGTTGGACCAAAGCGACTTTGTTTCGATCAAAAAAGCGTTTGGTTTGATGAGGAATCTGAATGATTCCTTGGAGTAATTGACGTGCCGTCACCGTGAACCATCGTAAGACTTCTTTGAGACTAGCTTCTAAGACACGAGCTCGTGTTTGTGGATTTTTTTTCTCGACTGATGCCATACAAGGCACGAATCAATTTGACGGGAAGATGCGACTGAAGGGACGTCATGTTGACGCTGTGTGAGACAGACGAAAAAGGGTCTGAGGTTTTTATAGATTTTTTGATGGGGAGTGAAATGAAGTCGAGGACGGAGACGTGTACAGGACAGGCCCTCCGTCTTGGCACCAGTGGTGAAACAAGTGGGTACGAAATCGCAAATCCTCGGGGGTCGTAGGTTTCAAATCGACGAGTAAATAGGCGTGTGGTGTTTGAGTGGCATCGTCGTACGCCTGAGTCAGCCAAGGCGTTCCTAACTGTTTGGCTAAGACTTGCACTTGCGATTTATCTCGAGGGCTTTTAAACAAGACCACGTAATGCGCATTGAGACTGATGGTGCGATGGGCTTTACTTTGTTGAAACAAATTTTGGGTGATGTAAACGACACTGGCATTACGGTGATGCCCTTTGCGCGTGAACCACAGTTTAATTTCTTCTTCGTCTTCTCCTAACATGTCGTCGAAAATGACCAAATGGGTTTGACGGGAGTCAGAGACGATGCCGTCGTCTTCTTTAGGAATGCCTTCCACAAACACGATGGAATCGCCTTGACTTTCTCGCAAGAGGCTGTACGCCGATTGCCACTCTTTGTAACACCACACGATCCGTTGAGGTGGCCGATCGATCAAATGATGTTTATGTTCGATCAAACGTTTGACGAATTCGGTTTTGCCTGAACCGCTAGGTCCAGCAATGAGCATGTTAAAGGGATGGCGAAGATACAAAGCCTCCCAACTGGCACGATCTAAGTGTTCGTCGATGACTTTGACAGTAGAGGAAGAGGGAGCAGAGACAGCAGAGGTAGAGAAATGTCACTTGTGACACGAAAAACAAACAAGACAAGAGTTTATATACTTTTTCAGAACACGTTTATTGAATGTTTTTTTTTTTCAAACATGAATACGAAAGACAAAAATACATAAAAGCCAAAGGCTTAAGTAAAAGAATAAAAGGCACATGATAACCATGAACGTTGAATAAACACAAGTGTCTGTACAACATGTTTTGGGTAAAGTTCTAACCAGTTCTATAGTAAGGGGTAAGGTCACAGAAGTGTCCTCCCGAAAGGGTCTTTCAGGCCTGTCCACGACAGTCCCGTCCTGGGAGACGGGTTCTTCTGGCACCGCCACTAACACGGGTTGAAAAGTAACTTTTTTCCTTGAATAACTCTCGTGCATACTGGGCCACCTCTTGGGTCCAAGCCAAACCAATCTGGTTTCTTCTTCGTCAACGACATGGTAAGTTACTTCAATGAACAATGAACTATCGATCTTGCCTAGGGTTCCTTTTTATATACAGACCAATACCGACGTGACCGTACGGCAACGTAAAGTGATTGGTAAGTCGCACTCGCTTCTGGTATACAATTTGATAGACTTTTTCCAAGGGTCGACTGACGATGTGGTGAGTGGGTAAACGTACAATTTTGTTCGGTTGATAGGTGGTCACTTTAAAGTTTCCATCCTCTCCCGATTGCAAGGCTTCTTTCAATACCCCAAAGTTGACCACTCGACTGGTACGATAATTCAGAGTCAGTCCTTTCACTTTGCACGTCGTGTGCACTTCTCCTTGTTTGTCTCGGTATTCGTAGCCGTAATTTTTGGGGCCGCCACTGACGAAACTTAGAATCTTGTCGTCGGGATGCTCGTCTGTCCAGGCTCCTAAACGGTCTCCTTCGATGTCAGGGTAATGTTGAATCGGGTGATGGATGTAAATGCAACTGTCCGTGTCAAAGTACAGGACGCGTTCCCCTAACAGTTCTAATGCTTCGTACAATTTTAAGCGAGCATGGGCTGTCACGTAAGCCGCAATGATGACATTTCCAAAAGGGACGTCTTGTACAAAGTCCAGATCTTCTTCGTAATTGACCAAGATCAAATCCTCTCGAACGACGTCCACGTGTTTCATGTATTTGGTTTTGTCGTGAATCATCTGGAAGTAGCGGGAAGGTTCTGTCAAATATTCCGTCTTGGGTAAACACGGTCGTTGTGCCATTTTACAAGCAATTTAACATCACTTTGGCAAACGATCGCCTGCCTTCGTTTTTCTCGATGTGGTCTAAAGAGATGCCTTCTTGTGCATAGTATTTCTCTTTGAATTGTATTTGGTCTTCGGGAGTGTGACACCAGGAAGGATAGCCGCTGGCTTCTTGCTTCAGTTTCAAAAAGGCATCCACGTAGTCAGCGAAAATGCCTTTCTGAGTAGGGTCACCCTTGTGGTACTGTTGTGTCTTGGGAAAGTGGCAAATTTCGTACACTTCTAACAGTTGGTATCCCATGTCCAGAGCTTTGAACAATTCTACGCTGACCCAGGTTCCCGTCAAGGCACGTTCTTCCTGGCTGTGATGGCAAGGCTGATCTTGGTTGCACGTTTCGGCACAAGTACGGCACAAGGGAAACATCAGTTTGCCTTGACAATGGTGAGGTAAGACGGGATGGTATAGGTTCGTTCGAGGCAAAACTTTGCACTCGATCAAGCCTTCGTATTGTCGAATGTTTTTCAGGTCGATGTGTTTCGTCAGCAATTGCGGGTGCCCTACAGGAAAGCGACAATATTTGCACACGTAGGGATACAGCGAACACACGTCCAAGTATTTGATTTCTTCTCCTTTCTCTTCGTCGGCTTGGTACAGCAAACAGATGGCATTGGTCCTTCCTCCGTACAAACTATCCCTCGGGTTCAGTGGGTCCATGAACTGGTAACTTTCCACGAGGCGTTTAAACTCGGGATCGGTTTTCATACGGTGATCGTATTCGTGTTCCCACATTTCCACCACTTGGTATCCTTGCTGTTCTAACTTTAGGCGCCGCTGACAAGTGTCCTGGTACAAGTCTTCCATGGTCCGTTGTAAAAACTGATTTTTAGTGTCACGGTCAGGGTAGCAGACGGGACATCCGTGAAATAAGCAACCGTTAAACTCGTACACGATCTTGGGGTTTTCTAAGTCCCAGCCATCGACCGAATACGTTCCGATGGTCTTTTCGCCTCCTCCGTTGCGGGCATGCTGAATCCACTTGTCTCTCCTTGTCACACAAGTAATGTAACCAACGTAGGGCTTTGACCGAGTATTGACGCTTGACATAGTGGGTCGTTTGAGGACTGATGACAGCCACGGTCTTTTCAGGCATGAATCGTTGTCGATACACTAAGGAACACGCTTTGGCAATGGTGCAAGCTTCTTTCAAAGGATCGACCCCTCCGTGTTTCATGAACAGTTCTCGAAATTTTCCACAGCAACGCCGTAAAATGTCCACGTCGGAACGACAATACTTTAGCATTTCTTCCTGAAAGTCGAAAGGGTCCGAGGCGTGAGCCTGGTACCAAGCGTAGAAAGCTTCTTGTTGTTCGGTACACATGTTGTCGGGGTCGTAATAGTGAGCCTCAGGCAAATGGGGTAGAACTGCGTGTTGATTGTCTTCTGTATTGAAAAAGTGAGGAAAGTACCCTTTAGCCATTTCTGTCATTCCAAACGTTTTAGGCATTCGGCTCAAAGGCATGGCCAAGTAGCTCATCGAATCTTTAAACTGTACTTGTCCCACTTGCATGAAAATGATTTTGGCTCCGTTCAAAGTGACTTTAGGACGCTCGGTGCCTTGTTCCGTATAGTATCTCAAAAGAAACTGTCCATCGTATCCGGAGAAATTGTGAGCCATCACCGTGGCATGACGATGACAATCTCCGTAACGTTCGATGTCCTCTTGGCTCCACGTCTTGTCGATGGGGTCTAAGACCCATTGGGCAAAATCGGCTAACGTGTTCGGTCCCCGAAAGATTTTTTCACGCCCTCCGGGAATCTTGCTGCAGTGAGGGCAATGACTGAAGATAGGTTCTTGAATGCACTTCTCGCACGAACGATGAGCCACGCAGAAATTAGGAATGTGAATGCCGGTCTCTTGCATGCATTCGAAATCGAAAAAGATGAAATTGCCTTTCTTCTTGTGACCGTCCTCTTTCTCTGGTGGGGGTTGGTATTTTTGCACGTAGCATTCGTGTTCCAAGTCCACGATGTGGTGACAAATGTGACATTTTTTCTTTCCTCGACATACGTGTGCCTTGGTACTATTGGTACGTATGCCTTGTCCACAGGTAGGGCACATTCTCAGCAGTTGACAAGCACATTTCTTCTGTGAACCTTGTGTTTTCAAATGTTGTTGGTAACAGGTAGGACTGACAAACGTGCGCAAACAAGTTGAACAAGGCACTGGTTCTTCGCTCAGACAGGGTGGAGAGGCTAAGCATCCTGGGCATTTCCATCCACAATGCTTGTGTTGCTCTCGATTGTTATAACCATAATCACATTTCTCACAATAATAAATATATCCCAGGAATCCGGTGATACTGGTAATGGTATCGAAATGGTCATCGTGATGATAAAGGTGAATGTATTTTCCGTCCTTAAAATCTCGGCCTCGAAACAACAGAGACCCACGCATTTCTTGAGGGTGCACTTTCAATGTGTAGCGTGAAGCTAGGGCATCATGCAATTTCTGCATCTCAGGAATGCCACAGGGTGTGTCTTTGGACAGACCAGCTTGTTGCAACAGGAGTTCTGCTTCGTTTCGTTGTTTGGCTCGGTCCGATTGTCGAATAGTTTTCCAGGCTCTTTTCCATTCTGTCGTGTCGTTCTTGTTGGCATAGGTTCGTATCACCACGATGGCTCGGGCTAAACACATCTGGTCATGAGGGTTGTTAATTCGGACGAGACTTGTTTTGGTGTTGCGAAGGTCGTCCACCAATAACATCTTTTTGCGTCCAGTCCCTTGAAGAAGAGAGACGTGAGCCATTTTCAGTGTGGCCTTATCATCGGTGATGTCAAAATGGTCATTAGATTGTTGTACGTGTTGAATCTTGTCCATGACTTTGGAAGGGGTTAGTTCTGCGGGTCTGCTAAACTCGATCCAAACAGGGGATTTCAAACCGTCGTGATCTATGGATAGTGTCAAGCGATAGTCTTCTTTGGGTTGACATTGTCGCTTGAGTGCGGTGAGCAAAGAATCCCACACCCCAGTGATGAACCCTTCTGCTTTCTCCAATGGTACGTCGGCCTTGAAATCTTTAAACTTCACCGTGTAGGTGTAAGCCGTGGTTCTAAATTTTCTAGAGGACCGCTTTTCCGTCTCTCGAATGGAATAGTATTTTTCAGGGTTGACTAAGGGTGACGAGCTTGGTTTAGAGGTTTCAAATTCTGGTTCACTTATGTCCTCTTCAAAATCACTGGCATGAATTTGTGCCAAGATTTCACCTCTGGTACGAGGCGATAGATCACGTTTCTGCCTCTTGCTTTCTTCTTCTTTCTTCTCGAATGAATGGGATCGTTTCATCTTGAGTGCAAAACGTCAAATGACTCAAGTGTAAACACCATAGACTAATTTATAGTCATGGCAGACTAGCGTATATACAAGGGTGTGTGTCTTGTTCTTTCACTATTCATTTCACTCTCAAGCCGAGCACAACGATGGAAGAGACTACCCAGATGGAACGTTTCGTCAGAGCTTTGCGAGGGGTCATTAGAAAATTCTCTTCAGACCAGCCGACGGACTACTCTGCTTCCTTTCGAGATAAAAGTCAGGATACTTGCTATATCTGTCAGAAGAAAGGGCATTGGTCTTCAGAGTGTCCAGACCCTCAAAAAAGAATAAAAAACAGGGGCTAAAAAAGACAAAAGTCAAGATACCTGTTATTATTGTAAAGAAAAAGGACATTGGTCTCCAGATTGCCCAAAAAAGAAACAAGAGGAGTCAGAAGAAAAGAAGGATTCTTCAGAAGAATAGAAGGATTCTACGGAAGAAGAGAGGGATTCTTCGAAAGAAGAGAGGGATTCTTCAGAGGAAGAAGAGGAAGAAAGAAGACAATTCTATTTAAAAGAAGCAAAGAAACAGGAGAAGAAAAGAAGAAGGGAAGAAAATGAGGAAAAAACGGTGAAGAAATTCAAAAAACAGAGAGGCTAAACAAGGAGAAAGAAGAAGTCAATGAACTTTTAATTAAAGTGTTCTGTGGTGAATTGTGAATTGGATTGTAAAAAATGGATAAAAGAATACATGAATGATATGAGGTAAGTGTCTTTGAGTTTTGATTTTAAAATAAGAAGCTACACTCACGCACTCATACAAAAAAGACACGTACTATAAGGGTAAAATGGTTTGTTTTTTTTTGTTGATTTTTGAGTTATTGGCAAATTGAAAGGCTATCTCTTTTCGAGAAATGTGGGTGGCCCTGAAAAGGGCCTTTTTATTTTGGTGTAGGGGTGAGTTTAACCAATCAACTTTAACTGCCTTAAGCCTTTGCCACGGCCGAGGCCTACGTCTGATGATTGGGTTGAAATCACTAAGGGTGGTACGATAGGCTTAGTCACAGGGTTGGCGTGTTTAGCTCGGGAAGGTCGTATTCTCTTCGGTCGTGATAAAGAAGTCTGATACATTTGTTTCAGACTTCTTAACTCCGCTAAAATGTCCAACAGTACCGTAGCCGTTTGATTTTCACCCTCTTGTTTCTTTGCTGCTACTTCATCTTGCTGTTGTTGCTGTTGTTTTTTTCTTACCTCTTCTTGTTGCTGTTGCTGTTGCTGTAGGAGAAAAGCTTGTTCCGCTTCCTTTTGTCGTTGCATAAATTTCTCCAATTCTTCTTTCTGTCTCTGTCTAAAATTCTCCACTTGCGGTAATGAAGAAGGTAACGAAGGTTCCGGAACAAATTCTTGCGAGGTAAGAAAATCCACAAAATCCCAATGTACCTCTTCTGAAAGTAAGTCCGGGTTCCCTTGGGCAGTCTCCCCTGCTGGTGCACCCCAATGGATCGTTTTCTGAGTTTCCGTCATGTTGAATCACTGTCGCATAGATTGACTGCACACAAGCGCTAACGAATCTATATAGACCACGTGACGTCACAGACTGCTCTCTTCGGATTGGATGCGAGCTGACTGAATTTTGTAACGCGTGTTCGGATTGGTGAATGAATTCAATCCGTTTCAATCCTTCCTGTACCTATAAATAAGCGCAGTTCACTGCATTGATTCACCTATTTTCGTCGCTTCAAGATGTGGACCACAGTTGAGTCATCCACCCTTGTGTCTTCCATGATGTTTAGGACGGACATGCTCATGTATGTCAGGTCCAAGTGGACTGTTGTTGATAGGACAGATACTAGTCAATGGATGAGGAGAGTTTACATAGAAAGACAAGGATGTCTCAAGAGGGTACTTGTGTATGGACCGGCAGTTAGAAGGAGTTTAAGAAGAAGAAGAAGAAGATGTGACAGATGCCATCTATGTTAATATTAATATTAACATAAACCCAAAGGCCCTTTTCAGGGCCAGCCATATTTCTCGAAAAGAGATAGCCTTTCAATTGCCTACCCCTTTTTTAAAAAAATTTAAAAAAAAAATAAAAAAATCCCATGTTCAATTCCCCTTGAGGCTAGAGTGACCCAAGACTTTTTTCCCATGTTCAATTCCCCTTGAGGCTAGAGTGACCCAAGACTTTTTCCCATGTTAAATTCCCCTTGAGCCTAGAGTGACCCACAATTTTTCTCCATGTTAAATTTCCATTGAGGCTAGAGTGACCCAGGGGTCTCTGTAATGCTAATTCCCATTGAGGCTAGGGTGACCCCATTTGCTACTACTATAATATCATAAAGTCCATGTCACCTAGATTGTGTACCATATCCACGTGTGCATTCGTGCTTTTTCTTTTTCTGTAGATTATATTTATCATCTTTAGATTATCTGATAACCAGACATGTTTGATTGTAAGGTGACCTTGGAACGGTTCCCCGACCCAGTGGTCAACCTATTACGGGGTTAAAAAAACAAAAAACAAAGTAATACTGTTTACCATGGCAGAACACACATTTGCTAGAGTTTACCCTTCGCAAAAGCACACACATTTGCTAGAAACTTATCTTTACCGTTATAGTAGCACATTCTTTAGTGAACAAAATGAGTTTTACTGTTGGAGACACATACAATTTAGTGAAGAAACTGAATTTTAATTTTGCAGCAAGACACGGTTTAGAAGAAGAGATATGTCCTGGCAGGAATGAAATAGACGAGAACGTGTTTGTTTGAATAGGTTGCAATTTGCAAGGTACTGGATTTCTATCACTAATGAATTAACTGCCGTTAATTTTCGTTGTACCCTCTCACCACCACCACCATAACTACCACCGCCATCAGAAACAAAAAGCAGCAAGGATATAAAGGAATAACAATAGTTAGGTATTTCGTTCATCAAATTATAATTTCTTTTCTGTCGCATAGTAACCCATAACATTGTCAACAAATTCCAATTTAAAACCAAACAGCCTACTTAACGTGCTTTTTCGGGGTTTCTCCCGTTTCTAGAACAGAACATTTTGAGGAAAATGTGTCAACTGCATCCAACTTTTGTACGTGTGTTTTATTATTTGAAAACTAAATTAAATAAATGTGCCCTAAGGGATGACACTACCAAAGTTATGGAAATTTAAGAAATTATTCAGAACTTTAAGACAGTTAACTCCATCACATCCGTTGTTTAATGAAAGAGAACAGACTAGTAAACACCAATACGTCTCTTTATCTTGAACTAAATTTGGAACGGGTGTAGTAAGGCGCTTCCGTCGCCACCCGAATGTTCGTCTCTAGATGTCAGGACATGATCGTAGCTGACGCCATGACTTGAAGAATTCTAGGAGGTGGGGATGCCGTTGAGGTATTCTTCACTACACTTCTCACAAGCGATGATTTTAGTTGGTGATTCAATCGACGTCTACTTCTCCCGTCTGTGCCATATTTTCAAATTTTCCCTCAGTACCACCGAACAAGTAACTTCTAAAAGAAATGTTAAGGCGTATTTCGTGCAGGCGAGACATGTGGCATAATACTACTCGTTGACTTTACATTTCTTTCCTTTGGTAATTTTAGTTGCTGCAACGTGCCTGCAATATGAGCAAAAAGTGAAAATAACAATCTAGAATTATACAAAAATAGTTCGTAGAATAACTTTATGTGGGATACCAATGTTTGCAATTAAAAATTTCGAACCTCAAGTATGTGTATCCATATGTTATCGTTTAATGGCACTTCCTAGCAAAATGGATATATGCTTCCAATCAAAAGTAAAATTCTACAATTTATAAAATATTTAGCTTTCTACCATTTCAGAAAAAGTCCTTAAACTCCCAAAATTAATATTAAATATCGACATAAATTCTCCAGAAAGATTTTCGTTTCCTAGAAGAAGCGTTAAGCAACAATTATGTACAATGATGTCGGGCATTTCTGCGCATTTAAGGTTTTCGTCACCAATAATGAGGCAAAACGCATACCGATTTACGTAAATAAAATACGGCAATGCTAACTATTTTAAAAGAGGCAATCGTCACTAGAATAATCTGTTCAAAATAATACACACTTTGAACGCACGGGATACCAGTCACGTGTTTTCATGAGATGACGGCCTATTCTGCGCACAGCTTTGAAAAGAAGTAATATTTATCCATCGGGCTATAGAAATGAAATACGTTACTTTGGGCAGTTTCTGTCAGCCCTTCAGTCGAGTAATTAGGTCAGGTTTCGAGCTGTTTTTAAAATTAAATTCATAACTATGCCAATAAATGGCAAGAGATATTAAGTAAATTGAACCGATTGTCACGGAATGGTGTAAATGTTGTTAATTAAATACATGTACTCGGGTTTCGTTTCTTTTCTCTGTACAACGATACCCGAGGGTGATTATAATATGGTCTATGTATTTCGAAATCGTGAGTACGATTCGTCCTGTGCTACACGTGCAAGGTGCCTTTGATAAAGAATAACGAAAATTCTAAAGGTATAAATACGTTACTACACGTAAAGGACCTTTACAATACTAATGGTTTTGTCAGCAAGCGGCCTGCTAAAAGGATTCGCACAACTCCAGCTGTAGGGGTAGGTAATGTTTTGGGTTTTAAGTGATAACTAGTGTATTACCATATTTGCCTTTGCATGTTTGTTATAGTTTTCTTTACATACCATAATGCGTGCATTTTTTATTCTTGTTGCGACGTAATGCAGGACTTATATTGGTAATGTAAAGCTACATTTTTTAAAAGAATTGTTTACTATTGTCTTATCAAGCAGGGTTAGGTTTACTATTGAACCTCTGTTTTGTATTGCCATTATAATATAATCTTTTTAACTTACCATGTATAACGTCCTTACGTTATGTCTGTATCAAGTTTAGTACACTGTATCGGGTATATTTTCAGCTGAGTGAGAGGTTTTGGTGGTAGGAATATCCGGGGTGTCCGGTGTTGTCAGAGGGTAGAAACGTCCGTGTGTCCGGAGCGTTTAAGGTGCCGGAGCGTCTAATGTCTAGCGTCCGGAATGTCAAGAGTGACTAAGGTGACCCAGCTGTAGAGCCGTCAAAGGACAGGGGGTCCGGGGGGTCTAATATTTCAAGTGTCCGGAGGGTCTAATGTTTCAAGTGATCATAGTATTCCGAGGGTCCGGAGTCTATATTGGTTGTGAAATTGATTCGGAGGAGCTGTGGAGCGGATATGGTGCACGGGTGACGGAGTGAATCTCCACACGTATTTTTAGCTGTATGCTAATTTTGGGTTAGTAAGACCCAGTGTATTATTCAGGACTGGAAGGATAGATTGTATATCCGTTCTTGTTTAGTGACATAATTTCGCTACCTGAGCGAATACATTTTTTACTATGTGTAAAGACTTACATCGTTTACTATTTGAGTGAACTATATTCATCTTTCCATTATTGAATCATTTGTGAAATCATTTATCCTGTGTTTTAGGGTTACTGATCTAAATTTATTTGTATATTTTTTCCATCTTTGAAACTGTGCGTTTTTTTGTTAAATAGATCCAATATTTGGATTATAAATACGCACACATCTTCATCATCCACTGCTCATATAAATCGCCACATTAAACCATATATCTGTGTCGTCAAAACGTGTTCTGTTGTTAATCCGAGATATCCCACCCGGTTATCTTGTTACACCGATCACGTAAAAAAATAGTCAAGTTCAATTTTTAGAAAAAATAAGTTATTATGTGGAAGACAAACAACAATGAATAGGATCTAGTTGATATGTTGGGTAGCAGACAATTTTGTACGTGTGGGACAACGTTTTGCAAAATTGGAAACTTGGACTAAGATGCAGAATTTGTTTGATACACATTTCCATCATTTCAATAATGCATTTATTTTTATGATTCCAAAAGATGAATAGTAAATAGGATTTTCTGGGTTACAGGTTCAAGAAGGTAATAGAGTGGGTCTTCATGTTGACATTTAGAAATCACATTTTTATATGCATTTAGAGTCGAATTGTGGGATATTGTTGTACACTTTATGAATATCACTTTTCTTAATTAAAGAACGATCGTTCTTTCTTGATACAAAATGGATTTTTGACCCCAAATAACACGTGATTCAGTGTTTACTTTCCATGGAATAATATATCTCGACTGTTTTGCTAAGGTAAACTTTTAAGATATTGCATAGTTACTAGAGCAAGAAATAAAGTTCACTCTGTCCTGTATTTGAGATTATTAATATTCCTACTATAAATACAAAAATGGATTTCACGACAGTACACACAGCAGCGTTCAGTTAAAAAAAATGAAGTAAATTAAAATATGTATTATAACTGCTGAAATATCTGTACAAGGTGGAAAAAATCAAGATTTGTAAATATCTGTTACATTTTTATTCTGTAAGTTATATAGGCTTTTTATAACACATCTGGCTTTTTTCGCAAATTAAGCAAAACGCAAAAGATACAATGCAATCGCTGGAAGTCGTTAAAATAGGAATTTCCTTCCACAAAGGACTTAATAATTAATCTACGTGATATGCCTTTGAGTGAAAAAAACCTGTCAAATGCTTGTGAAATAGCCAGAAACAATTTTCACTCCCCTCAAGCAAAAAGTGACTTTAAGGTATGACAAAACTACAAAGCGAAGAACTTTTCCGTCAGGTGATACAGATCTGGCTCTCTTGTCCATACCTCAAAGTTATCCTCAAGCTTGTTATTTTGGTCCCTATGCAGCTAGAAAGAAAGTAACTTAAGGTACATCGTCAACACTCCTGGCATACGGAAAAAGGAAAGTTCTGCCAAAAAATATGTTAAAGGAGTAAGTTGATAAAGATAGCCCTATCTTTCAGTTTAGTTGTACCTGTCCCACACAGTGATGATTTAGTTAATGGCATGCAATGTGAATTGCAGTTGCTTTGGTTCAGCCAGTCTTCACCATTAGGAAGCATTTAAAGAATCTGGATACAGTTAGAAAAATTCATTGTTCGACTAAGTGAGGCAAATTTGACAACTAATTTAAGTCAAAGTGAGTTTCGCCGAGTTTGTGTTACATTGATAGGACATATTGTTGGATATGGTCAAGTAAAGCCTGTGGAAGTTAAGGTTAACGCCATGTCTGAATTCCCATTATACATCAGAAAACGGAACTGACGCAATTTCTGGATATGGCTGGATATTGTCGGAAATGCTGGTCAAATGTTTCCATAATTGCAGAGCCCAAGACCAATTTGTTGACTACGAAAACCAATTTTTATTTGTCAGACAAGTGTCAATAGGCATTCGATAAATTAAAGGTCATTCTTACTTTTAGACGAAATAAAATGAGAAATTACTGAGGTGTATTTTCATGTATTTTCATATTTTCATATATATTAGGATTATTAATAATCTCTGTTACAGGACAGAGTGAATTAAATGTCTTGTTCTAGTAAGTAGGCAATGTTTTTTAAAATTATACCATGTTAGAGCAGGCGAGATATAGCATTTTGTGGAACGTTTTTCTATAACAGTTATTGCCCTTTGTTACTTTGAGTCGAATTAACGGGTAAATCAGACACAATATGGAGAATGCAACTTGTTATGAAGATATATTTGTATCACAAATCAATTTTATCTGATATATATATTATGATACCTAGTTAGTTTTATCTGAAAGCGTTGCCTTGGTACAAATTATGTCTGCCATGGGATCAATCTTTTCTTTTTTTAAAAACCATGCTATCACTAATTGTCCTGAATGTACTGTTTATTGATATGGGGTTCTTCATAAAGAGACTTCTTATTGTGTGGAACTGAAAATGGTGCCCGTCGGACATGCCCTTGTACATCCAATTTTGATTTCACTGTTGACATCTTGGAAATATTATTACTGCTTGGACTGAATAAGTGATCGTATCGACTTTAAAGTTTCACTGGCATATATTTTATGATGTCCGGTTGATTCTAAACGAAAATGTGATCGATACGTTATTATATATGATCTAAATGAGATAATCAGAAATGCGATGCCATCTGAACAGAAAGTCATACTGGCATGTAGTTTTCAATATCTAGTTGGTTTGAAATGAAAATATTGCCCCTCTTATTTTCAATATGGCCGCAAGTAAGACCGTCTTGACACTTGCATTACACTATTACTCTTCAATGGATGACAGTAAGTACATTGGCTTTTAACTCAAAAGAACATATGACGACTACTTTGTACTTAATAACAATGGTGCCGATCATACCTCCAACATTGGGTGCCAAATCATTTTTTCACTACCTCCCATCTAGTGCTATGCCCGCTGCTACACAAGTTTTCGCGAGCAGACCTTTTAACATGTCTGCTTGGTCCTAAACGAAAATCATGCTAAACTAAAGTCAATAGTGGTCGTATTGAAATTCTTGCAAGGGCTTCTTCTAAGCCACGGTTCTCAAAGTAAAATAACCCTGAGGGCCGCATGAGAGCATTTTTGATGGACCAAGGGCTCACCAACATTGCTGTCTCAGTAGTATATGGGGCCACCCTAGCGACAATGGGAATTAGCATTACAAAACCCCTTGGGCCACTCTAGCGACAAGGGAAATTTAACATGGAGAAAAACCCTGTGTCACTCTAGCGACAAGGGGAATTGAACATGGAAATTGAACATGGGAATGTCACCTGGGGATCAGTGGGAATTAAACATTGGTAACGTCATAGGTTTATAGGGTCAAAACCTTTTATAGGGTGAAATGTATTTGTAGGGACAAAGGGTTGATAGGGACAAACATAGACATACAGAAACAAACAAATACACATTCAAACACACAGAAAAGAGGACAGAAATATTCTAAAGAAAGACTCACAGATAGAATAGAGACTCGATAAAGAAAAGTCTGTTGTATGGGTTCAAAACATTTATTCAAGTACATATATACATGGGCTCTCTGGCCTGTGCTTTGGTCTAAGCACTATCCATTAAATACATAAACATTTGAACATAAAAGAAACATATTTACGAGTTGTTTAGTTATTGACTCTAGTAAACTAATGTTTAAAATTAACGTTCACTCCTTTCTAAAATCACTTCATATGCAACGAATTTACATTAAATGTTCGTTTATAAGAAAAAGTTAAAACAAAACAAGTAACAAACAATCAAATAAGAGAAAGTTCGTGTTTGTCTCTCTATCCGTTACACACGTTGTTTAAAATCTGGTCAGCTACCACTTGTGTCCCAGCATAGATGTTTCCGATCTCGTATTCCCTGTCAGTCGTAAATCTGCTGTTACGTCCATCGTGCTAGGTACACTTATCGGTAAGCAGATCAAGAGCAGTGATCGTCTTCTTCCCATGGAGGTACAACATATACCATATGAATAGTCACTTTTCCATCGGTGATGTCAAATTTTTCTCTCACCGACCGCACGTCTTCAATAGCCCTCAAAAGTTTGGAAGAAGTTATTTCTGCAGGTGTGCTAAATCCGAGACATACAGGCGAGTTCAAACTGTCGTGATACATAGATAGGCTCAAACGACCTTCATCTTTGACTTGGCAATGACATTTGAGTTCCTCTAACAGTGAGTCAAGTAGATCCGTAATGAAACCTGATACTTCCTCGGCTGGAACGTCAGACGCGAAGTCTTTAAATTTCACCGTGTAGGTGTAAGTTGCGTTCTAAATTTTCTCGAGGTCGCTGTCTGGGTCATTTGGATGCTAAAATACTCCTTTAGGTCTATTGAATCCTTTCCCTTCTTGAACGCACTTTGCTGTGACGGTATGGTGGTGAAAGAGGTTAATGATGTTTGTACCTTCTCTTTTTTCTTCTGCGTAGAGTTATTCATCTTTCTCGTCGCTTGTCCTTGCAATGAAGTGTCGTTCTTGGAAGTCGTCCCTTTTTTATACTGGGTGATATCAGCATGTCCATAAGGTAAAGTTTTGTGGTCTGGAAGTTTCACTGGTTGCACGTAGTTTGTCATGGCATTAGTACATAACAACTAAGATGTGCTATTGCATTGGTGATGTGATCGTGAGGCATATAATCACACCCGAGTTTCTGGTTGGACTTGAGTCTTACGCTCTACACTTGCTGTTTGAAAGGATTCATTTTTGTCGATTGGTCTTGGTAGTGACAATGAACTATTGGTCTTGGACGTTGTCCCTTTTTATATGCTGACCAATATCGATGTGACCGTACGGCAACGTAAAGTGATTGGGAAGTCTCACTCGCTTCTGGTACACGATTTGATAGATTTTTTCCAGGGGTCGACTGACGATGTGGTGAGTGGGTAAACGTACAATCTTGTTCGGTTGGTGAGTGGTCACTTTAAAGTTTCCATCCTCTCCCGATTGCAAGGCTTCTTTCAATACCCCAAAGTTGACCACTCGACTGGTACGATAATTCAGAGTCAGTCCTTTCACTTTGCACTCCGTGTGCACTTCTCCTTGTTTGTCCCGGTATTGGTAGCCGTAATTTTTAGGACCGCCACTCGCGAAACTTAGAATCTTGTCGTCGGGGTGTTCGTCTGTCCAGGCTCCTAAACGGTTTTCTTCGATGTTAGGGTGTTGCTGACCCGGTTGATCGATGTAGATGCAACTGTCCGTGTCAAAGTACAGGACGCGTTCCCCTAACAGTTCTAAAGCTTCGTACAATTTTAAGCGAGCATGGGCTGTCACGTAAGCCGCAATGATGACATTTCCAAAAGGGTCGTCTTGTACAAAGTCCAGATCTTCTTCGTAATTGACCAAGATCAAATCCTCACGAACGACGTCCACGTGTTTCATGTATTTGGTTTTGTCGTGAATCATTTGGAAGTAGCGGGAAGGTTCTGTCAAATATTCCGTCTTGGGTAAACACGGTCGTTGTGCCATTTTTCCCCACAAGCAATTTAACATCACTTTGGCAAACGATCGCCTGCCTTCGTTTTTCTCTATGTGGTCTAAAGTGATGCCTTCTTGTTCCCGGTATTTCTCTTTGAATTTTATTTGGTCTTCGGGAGTGTGACACCAGGAAGGATAGCCGCTGGCTTCTTGCTTCAGTTTCAAAAAGGCATCCACGTAGTCGGCGAAAATGCCTTTCTGACTGGGATCACCCTTGTGGTATCGTTGTGTCTTGGGAAAGTGGCAAATTTCGTACACTTCTAACAGTTGGTATCCCATGTCCAGAGCTTTGAACAATTCTACGCTGACCCAGGTTCCCGTCAAGGCACGTTCTTCCTGGGTGTGCTGACAAGGTAGGTCTTGGTTGCACGTTTCGGCACAAGTACGGCACAATGGAAACATCAGTTTGCCTTGACAATGGTGAGGTAAGACGGGATGGTATAGGTTCGTGGGAGGCAAAACTTTACACTTGATCAAGCCTTCGTATTGTCGAATGTTTTTCAGGTCGATGTGTTCCGTTAACAATTGCGGGTGCCCTACAGGAAAGCGACAATATTTGCACACGTAGGGATACAGCGAACACACGTCCAAGTATTTGATTTCTTCTCCTTTCTCTTCGTCGGCTTGGTACAGCAAACAGGTGGCATTGGTCCTTCCTCCGTACAAACTATCCCTCGGGTTCAGCGGGTCCATGAACTGGTAACTTTCCACGAGGCGTTTAAACTCGGGATCGGTTTTCATACGGTGATCGTACTCGTGTTCCCACATTTCCACCACTTGGTATCCTTCCTGTTCCAACTTTAGGCGCCGCTGACAAGTGTCCTGGTACAAGTCTTCCATGGTTCGTTGTAAAAACAGATTTTTAGTGCTACGATCAGGGTAACAGACGGGACATCCGTGAAATAAGCAACCGTTAAACTCGTACACGATCTTCGGGTTTTCTAAGTCCCAGCCATCTACCGAATACGTTCCGATGGTCTTTTCACCCCCTCCGTTGCGAGCATGCTGAATCCATTTGTTTTCCTTGTCGCACAAGTAATGTAACCAACGTAGGGCTTTGACCGAGTATTGACGTTTGACAAAGTTGGTCGTTTGAGGGCTGATGACAGCCACGGTGTTTTCAGGCATGAATCGTTGTCGATACACTAAGGAACACGCTTTGGCAATGGTGCAAGCTTCTTTCAAAGGATCGACCCCTCCGTGTTCCATGAACAGTTCTCGAAATTTTCCACAGCAACGCCGTAAAATGTCCACGTCGGAACGACAATACTTTAGCATTTCTTCCTGAAAGTCGAAAGGGTCCGAGGCGTGAGCCTGGTACCAAGCGTAGAAAGCTTCTGTTGTTCGGTACGCATGTTGTCGGGGTCGTAATAGTGAGCCTCAGGTAAATGGGGTAGAACGGCATGTTGATTGGCTTCCGTATTGAAAAAGTGTGGAAAGTACCCTTTAGCCATTTCTGTCATTCCAAACGTTTTAGGCATTCGACTCAAAGGCATGGCCAAATAGCTCATCGAATCTTTAAACTGTACTTGTCCCACTTGCATGAAAATGATTTTGGCTCCGTTCAAAGTCACTTTAGGACGTTCGGTGCCATGTTCCGTATAGTATCTGAGAAGAAACTGTCCATCGTATCCGGAGAAATTGTGAGCCATCACCGTGGCATGACGATGACAATCTCCGTAACGTTCGATGTCCTCTTGGCTCCACGTCTTGTCGATGGGGTCTAAGACCCATCGAGCGAAATCGGCTAGCGTGTTCGGTCCCCGAAAGATTTTTTCACGTCCTCCAGGAATCTTGCTGCAGTGAGAGCAATGACTGAAGATAGGTTCTTGAATGCACTTCTCGCACGAACGATGAGCCACGCAGAAATTAGGAATGTGAATGCCAGTCTCTTGCATGCATTCGAAATCGAAAAAGATGAAATTGCTTTTCTTCTTGTGACCATCCTCTTTCTCTGGTTGGGGTTGGTATTTTTGCACGTAGCATTGGTGTTTCAAGTCCACGATGTGATGACAAATGTGACATTTTTTTTTTTCTGAACATACGTGTGCCTTGGTACTATTGGTACGTATGCCTTGTCTACACGTAGGGCACAATCTCAGGAGTTGACAAGCACATTTCTGCTGTGAACCTTGCGTCTTCAGATGTTGTTGGTAACAGGCAGGGCTGACAAACGTGCGCAGACAAGCAGGACAATGCAATGGTTTTTGCCCTTCGCTCAGACAGGGTGGAGAGGTCAAACATCCTGGGCATTTCGATCCACAATGTTTGTGTTGCTCTCGATTATTATAACCACGGTCACATTTCTCACAGTAATATCTGTATCCCAGGAAACCGGGGATGGCGGTAATGGTATCGAAATGTTCATCGTGATAATAGACATGAATGTATTTTCCGTCCTTAAAGTCTTGGCCTCGAAACAAGAGAGGTCCGCGCACTTCTTGGGGGTGCACTTTCAAGGTGTATCGTGGAGCTAGGGCATCTTGCAATTTTTGCATCTCAGGAATGCCACAGGGTGTGTCTTTGGACAGCCCGGCTTGTTGTAACAGGAGTTCTGCTTCATTTCGTTGTTTGGCTCGATCGGATCGTTGAATAGTTTTCCAGGTTCTTTTCCATTCTACCGTGTCGTTCTTGTTGGCATAGGTTCGTCCCACCACGATGGCACGGGCTAAACACATCTGGTCTTGAGGGTTGTTAATTCGGACGAGACTTGTTTTGGTGTTGCGAAGGTCGTCCACCAATAAGACCTTTTTGCGTCCAGTCCCTTGAGGAGGAGAGACGTGGGCCATTTTCAGTGTGGCTTTACCATCGGTGATGTCAAACTGATCATTAGATTGTTGTACGTGTTGAATCTTGTCCATGACTTTGGAAGGGGTTAGTTCTGCGGGTCTGCTAAACTCGATCCAAACAGGGGATTTCAAGCTGTCGTGATCTATGGATAGTGTCAAGAAATCGTCTTCTTTGGGTTGACATTGTCGCTTTAGTGTGGTGAGCAAAGAATCCCACATCTCGGTGATAAACCCTTCTGCTTTCTCCAATGGTACGTCGGACTTGAAATCTTTAAACTTCACCGTGTAGGTGTAAGTCGTGGTTCTAAATTTTCTAGAGGGTCGCTTTTCCGTCTCTCGAATGTGATAGTACTTTTCAGGGTTAACTGGTGGACTTTGGTTTGGAGTGGGCTCTCTATGTCTGGTCGCAGACGTGGAAGGTGTTGGTTCAGGTTTGCTCATGTCTTCGTTTTGAGCGAACACTTCTTTTCGTGTGTGAGGCGATACGTCACTTCGCTGCCTCTTACGTTCTTCTTCTCTCTCACTGAAATCGTGCGATCGTTTCATCTCGATTGCTGATTCAGAAATGATTTAACCAAGTTCATTCTCTCCATATATACCCTCTCTACCTCTTGTTGTCACAATGACTTGGTATATTTCACAAGGGCAAGTGAAAGCCAAGCATATAGGAGCCCAACGACAGCGGTGCGTCTTAAACACCTCATGCATCTTGATGACCCTTCGATTCAAACCCTACCACGAAAGAAAAAAGTTGCAAGAAAAAAACCCAGACAGTTGGTGTCTTCAAGAGAGCTAGAGACGCCGGCACTGTGTCGCTGGGACACGTACGTACTCCAGAAAACTACGCCACTCGACAACGTTGTCTCCTTCTCTCAGTCACTTCTACTTTGTCGCTGAATACATTCTACCAACCCTGTTTTAACACACGTTTCTTCATCTGATATTTTTTAAAAATATACTAAACGCATTTTTAAAAGAACTACCCTTTTTCGACAGCAGTGACGGCGTCTCCTCCTGCTGTTACCACTGTTGCTGCACAAAGATGATCTTTCCTTAAGATCAAAATATGAGACAGAGCAAGTAAGTTGTGAAGTTGAGCGGAGGTGTCTAAACAACAACTGTCAAGCCCCTATGTTCCATTTCTGTTTGTGATAATAACTTGTGATACTTCACATTTTCTAAAGTGGAAATCTTTACAAACCGTACAAAAGTTATATGACTTTGGCTTCTGACAGTTGTACAGACTCTTCACTTTATAAGTGTCACGAGAAAATAGTGTATCCAAGTTTTACCATTTTCCAAAACACCCACACACTTGCAACGTGACCAGAATCTGTACTTCTTTATTTGTGGATATCCAACAGACCCGTCCCAGCATATATAGCTGGTTAAGAACTGTAGGAATATCACCTCATTTTTTTTCCAGAAATATCAAAGCTTTTATGTGTATCTTCCCTGTTCCACCCTTTATTAGTGCTTAGGTATATTCCCTAAAAACACAAACAATTTGGAACAAAATTAAATTTTGAATTAAGATTTCTCTCTGTTTATAGATTTTTTTTTCAAGTTGTTGGTACATGGCATATGACATCCAAATACTTTCTCAAACTGAGAGGCATTTCTACACATGTCATTGCCTTTGTTAAATTCGGTTTTGTTGGTTAGTCATCGTTAATCTTTAATTCTATTTTTATCATGTATTTCTTTTTTGCTAGAAGATTTAATTTATTTATGTTGTTTAGTCTGCTGCTGCAAAAAAGAAAATGCATGTATCTATAGCAAAGTGTTTAAGTTTGTTCAGTTTTTTATTTCAAGCTCTACAAAAGATACCAAGTTTGTCTTGCAAGGGGATTGAAACTTTAAGTTACGCGGACGTGAAGGAAAACATACCTTTGTTACTACAATTTGCTGTCTTTGTGTTCGTTCTAATCATACTTACCTTATATCTTTTTGTTTTAGGATCATATTTCTTCTGATGTAAATACATACATCAATGGATAGACAGCTTGGGTTATCATCCTTGAGGTTCACTGTACTTTTAGTTTCTTTACTTCATACAAACCCCAAAATCACTAGCTTGAAGGGAAAAAAATAACAAAAAACTGACACCTGGTACTCTAACACATATGTCTCTGTTGATGTGAGCGTGCTTGACAAAATGTTTGAGTAAGATTAAAAATGTTTGTCAGTTTCAAAACTCGAACCAGTACTGTGGCCGTTTAATATTTTCATGTGGCAAGAAGAAATGGTACAATACGCAACAAAGGGATTGTACATTTACACTCCAATCTGTCTGCACTGCAATGGTAACAACGCTCTTGCGTTGACATTATTTTGCCACACTACCTAAGAAAAAACAATTCATCACTCATCATAAACGATTTCATTGGCTATACATATTTTCTTACCGCTTTCGCTTCGAATTGACTTCAGTACCTTTTCGCACAGTGACAAGATCGGACGTGTTTTGTTTTTTTTTTTCTTTTTTTTTATTCTGCGGCTGGTCGCTACACTATTTGCTCTGAATTTACAACCAAACATTGTGTTACGCATTGTAAGTGACTTCATTGGCCAACCGATATTTTACACTTCTGTCTCTATTCATGTGAGTGTTCTTGTCAAAATGTTTGAGCAAGATTAAAAATGTTTGTCAGTTTCAAAACGCGAACCAGTACTGTGGCCGTTTAGTATTTGATCTGGCAAGAAGAAATGGTACAATACGCAACAAAGGGTTTGTACGTTTACACTCTCCAATCTGTCTGCACTGCAATGGTAACAACGCTCTTGCGTTGGCATTATTTTGCCACACTACCTAAGAAAAAAACAATGCATCACTCATCATAAACGATTTCATTGGCTATACTTATTTTCTTACCGCTTTCGCTTCGAATTGACTTCAGTACCGTTTCGCACAGTGACAAGATCGGACGTGTTTTTTTTTTTTTTTTTTTTTATTCTGCGGCTGGTCGCTACTCTACTTGCCCTGAATTTACAACCAAACAATGTGTTGCACATTGTAAGTGACTTCATTGGTCAGTCGATATTTTCCACCGCCTTAGCTTCAAATTGGTTTCACTTGTTATTCGCACCGCGAGATGATCAGACGCGTTTTTCTGTACCTGACCATTAGTCACTTCACAAACAATAAAACTAACACACAAATGATCACGCCATGGGCGACTCATGGAAATTATGTTAGTCATGTTACGAAATATATCACGACTTGTTTGGATGTACTTTTCTGTGGTCACTCTTTAATCACATGCGTCTTCAGTTCACTCTTGTAATATTTTTTAAAGGGTGTATTTTTTTCTATGGATGTGATTGTTATGTTCTATATGTTCTTTTATGTTTTCAGTGATTTTACTTTATATCTGTATTTTAATTTAGATGTATAGACTATGTAGTCTGAAATAAAGAATTCTTATCTTATCTTATGTAAGTGGAATGAGTGTTTCTTTGAAACTTTCATAAGGAAAATATACCGTAAAAAAAACAAACGTACGTGTCGTGATATTTTTAAAGTAGGAATACATGCTTTCTCTCTCTCTCTCTCTCTGGTTTTGATTTATGCCCTAATGAAATATGTTCCCGTTTGAAGATACCTCTCCAAAATTGTGATCAGTGGTCACCATAATTACGCGAACTGTTCCGTTTGTCATCTTATTTTTTTCAAAAGTTTACACTCTAGAAAATTGTAGAACGATTTTGTTTCTTCCATCAGTAAATCTTTGGATAAAATAAAAGCTTGAGTCTGCACAATTCTGGTATCTTAACTTTATCCTATTTTGGAACTGCAACATGTCACGGAATTTTTTTTCTTCTAACATTAGATTTACAGTTTTTCAGAAAAAAAGACAATCACACGGCTTTTTCAAGAATGAAGCAAGCCACATTGCACTGTATAACCCTGCTTATGGTTAACTCTGAATTCTAAAGTCAAAACATGGGTTCAGGAAAAAATTGTAACAATGTTCGTCTTAGGAGGATAGGACGAACATTGTTACATTTTTTCCTGAACCCATGTTTTGACTTTAGAATTCAGAGTTAACCATAAGCAGGGTTATACAGTGCAATGTGGCTTGCTTCATTCTTGAAAAAGCCGTGTGATTGTCTTTTTTTCTGAAAAACTGTAAATCTAATGTTAGAAGAAAAAAAATTCCGTGACATGTTGCAGTTCCAAAATAGGATAAAGTTAAGATACCAGAATTGTGCAGACTCAAGCTTTTATTTTATCCAAAGATTTACTGATGGAAGAAACAAAATCGTTCTACAATTTTCTAGAGTGTAAACTTTTGAAAAAAATAAGATGACAAACGGAACAGTTCGCGTAATTATGGTGACCACTGATCACAATTTTGGAGAGGTATCTTCAAACGGGAACATATTTCATTAGGGCATAAATCAAAACCAGAGAGAGAGAGAGAGAAAGCATGTATTCCTACTTTAAAAATATCACGACACGTACGTTTGTTTTTTTTTACGTTATATTTTCCTTATGAAAGTTTCAAAGAAACACTCATTCCACTTACATAAGATAAGATAAGAATTCTTTATTTCAGACTACATAGTCTATACATCTAAATTAAAATACAGATATAAAGTAAAATCACTGAAAACATAAAAGAACATATAGAACATAACAATCACATCCATAGAAAAAAATACACCCTTTAAAAAATATTACAAGAGTGAACTGAAGACGCATGTGATTAAAGAGTGACCACAGAAAAGTACATCCAAACAAGTCGTGATATATTTCGTAACATGACTAACATAATTTCCATGAGTCGCCCATGGCGTGATCATTTGTGTGTTAGTTTTATTGTTTGTGAAGTGACTAATGGTCAGGTACAGAAAAACGCGTCTGATCATCTCGCGGTGCGAATAACAAGTGAAACCAATTTGAAGCTAAGGCGGTGGAAAATATCGACTGACCAATGAAGTCACTTACAATGTGCAACACATTGTTTGGTTGTAAATTCAGGGCAAGTAGAGTAGCGACCAGCCGCAGAATAAAAAAAAAAAAAAAAAAAAAACACGTCCGATCTTGTCACTGTGCGAAACGGTACTGAAGTCAATTCGAAGCGAAAGCGGTAAGAAAATAAGTATAGCCAATGAAATCGTTTATGATGAGTGATGCATTGTTTTTTTCTTAGGTAGTGTGGCAAAATAATGCCAACGCAAGAGCGTTGTTACCATTGCAGTGCAGACAGATTGGAGAGTGTAAACGTACAAACGCTTTGTTGCGTATTGTACCATTTCTTCTTGCCAGATCAAATACTAAACGGCCACAGTACTGGTTCGCGTTTTGAAACTGACAAACATTTTTAATCTTGCTCAAACATTTTGACAAGCACACTCACATGAATAGAGACAGAAGTGTAAAATATCGGTTGGCCAATGAAGTCACTTACAATGCGTAACACAATGTTTGGTTGTAAATTCAGAGCAAATAGTGTAGCGACCAGCCGCAGAATAAAAAAAAAGAAAAAAAAAAAACAAAACACGTCCGATCTTGTCACTGTGCGAAAAGGTACTGAAGTCAATTCGAAGCGAAAGCGGTAAGAAAATATGTATAGCCAATGAAATCGTTTATGATGAGTGATGAATTGTTTTTTCTTAGGTAGTGTGGCAAAATAATGTCAACGCAAGAGCGTTGTTACCATTGCAGTGCAGACAGATTGGAGTGTAAATGTACAATCCCTTTGTTGCGTATTGTACCATTTCTTCTTGCCACATGAAAATATTAAACGGCCACAGTACTGGTTCGAGTTTTGAAACTGACAAACATTTTTAATCTTACTCAAACATTTTGTCAAGCACACTCACATCAACAGAGACAGATGTGTTAGAGTACCAGGTGTCAGTTTTTTGTTATTTTTTTCCCTTCAAGCTAGTGATTTTGGGGTTTGTATGAAGTAAAGAAACTAAAAGTACAGTGAACCTCAAGGATGTTAACCCAAGCTGTCTATCCATTGATGTATGTATTTACATCAGAAGAAATATGATCCTAAAACAAAAAGATATAAGGTAAGTATGATTAGAACGAACACAAAGACAGCAAATTGTAGTAACAAAGGTATGTTTTCCTTCACGTCCGCGTAACTTAAAGTTTCAATCCCCTTGCAAGACAAACTTGGTATCTTTTGTAGAGCTTGAAATAAAAAACTGAACAAACTTAAACACTTTGCTATAGATACATGCATTTTCTTTTTTGCAGCAGCAGACTAAACAACATAAATAAATTAAATCTTCTAGCAAAAAAGAAATACATGATAAAAATAGAATTAAAGATTAACGATGACTAACCAACAAAACCGAATTTAACAAAGGCAATGACATGTGTAGAAATGCCTCTCAGTTTGAGAAAGTATTTGGATGTCATATGCCATGTACCAACAACTTGAAAAAAAATCTATAAACAGAGAGAAATCTTAATTCAAAATTTAATTTTGTTCCAAATTGTTTGTGTTTTTAGGGAATATACCTAAGCACTAATAAAGGGTGGAACAGGGAAGATACACATAAAAGCTTTGATATTTCTGGAAAAAAAATGAGGTGATATTCCTACAGTTCTTAACCAGCTATATATGCTGGGACGGGTCTGTTGGATATCCACAAATAAAGAAGTACAGATTCTGGTCACGTTGCAAGTGTGTGGGTGTTTTGGAAAATGGTAAAACTTGGATACACTATTTTCTCGTGACACTTATAAAGTGAAGAGTCTGTACAACTGTCAGAAGCCAAAGTCATATAACTTTTGTACGGTTTGTAAAGATTTCCACTTTAGAAAATGTGAAGTATCACAAGTTATTATCACAAACAGAAATGGAACATAGGGGCTTGACAGTTGTTGTTTAGACACCTCCGCTCAACTTCACAACTTACTTGCTCTGTCTCATATTTTGATCTTAAGGAAAGATCATCTTTGTGCAGCAACAGTGGTAACAGCAGGAGGAGACGCCGTCACTGCTGTCAAAAAAGGGTAGTTCTTTTAAAAATGCGTTTAGTATATTTTTAAAAAATATCAGATGAAGAAACGTGTGTTAAAACAGGGTTGGTAGAATGTATTCAGCGACAAAGTAGAAGTGACTGAGAGAAGGAGACAACGTTGTCGAGTGGCGTAGTTTTCTGGAGTACGTACGTGTCCCAGCGACACAGTGCCGGCGTCTCTAGCTCTCTTGAAGACACCAACTGTCTGGGTTTTTTTCTTGCAACTTTTTTCTTTCGTGGTAGGGTTTGAATCGAAGGGTCATCAAGATGCATGAGGTGTTTAAGACGCACCGCTGTCGTTGGGCTCCTATATGCTTGGCTTTCACTTGCCCTTGTGAAATATACCAAGTCATTGTGACAACAAGAGGTAGAGAGGGTATATATGGAGAGAATGAACTTGGTTAAATCATTTCTGAATCAGCAATCGAGATGAAACGATCGCACGATTTCAGTGAGAGAGAAGAAGAACGTAAGAGGCAGCGAAGTGACGTATCGCCTCACACACGAAAAGAAGTGTTCGCTCAAAACGAAGACATGAGCAAACCTGAACCAACACCTTCCACGTCTGCGACCAGACATAGAGAGCCCACTCCAAACCAAAGTCCACCAGTTAACCCTGAAAAGTACTATCACATTCGAGAGACGGAAAAGCGACCCTCTAGAAAATTTAGAACCACGACTTACACCTACACGGTGAAGTTTAAAGATTTCAAGTCCGACGTACCATTGGAGAAAGCAGAAGGGTTTATCACCGAGATGTGGGATTCTTTGCTCACCACACTAAAGCGACAATGTCAACCCAAAGAAGACGATTTCTTGACACTATCCATAGATCACGACAGCTTGAAATCCCCTGTTTGGATCGAGTTTAGCAGACCCGCAGAACTAACCCCTTCCAAAGTCATGGACAAGATTCAACACGTACAACAATCTAATGATCAGTTTGACATCACCGATGGTAAAGCCACACTGAAAATGGCCCACGTCTCTCCTCCTCAAGGGACTGGACGCAAAAAGGTCTTATTGGTGGACGACCTTCGCAACACCAAAACAAGTCTCGTCCGAATTAACAACCCTCAAGACCAGATGTGTTTAGCCCGTGCCATCGTGGTGGGACGAACCTATGCCAACAAGAACGACACGGTAGAATGGAAAAGAACCTGGAAAACTATTCAACGATCCGATCGAGCCAAACAACGAAATGAAGCAGAACTCCTGTTACAACAAGCCGGACTGTCCAAAGACACACCCTGTGGCATTCCTGAGATGCAAAAATTGCAAGATGCCCTAGCTCCACGATACACCTTGAAAGTGCACCCTCAAGAAGTGCGCGGACCTCTCTTGTTTCGAGGCCAAGACTTTAAGGACGGAAAATACATTCATGTCTATTATCACGATGAACATTTCGATACCATTACCGCCATCCCCGGTTTCCTGGGATACAGATATTACTGTGAGAAATGTGACCGTGGTTATAATAATCGAGAGCAACACAAACATTGTGGATCGAAATGCCCAGGATGTTTGACCTCTCCACCCTGTCTGAGCGAAGGGCAAAAACCATTGCATTGTCCTGCTTGTCTGCGCACGTTTGTCAGCCCTGCCTGTTACCAACAACATCTGAAGACGCAAGGTTCACAGCAGAAATGTGCTTGTCAACTCCTGAGATTGTGCCCTACGTGTAGACAAGGCATACGTACCAATAGTACCAAGGCACACGTATGTTCAGAAAAAAAAAAATGTCACATTTGTCATCACATCGTGGACTTGAAACACCAATGCTACGTGCAAAAATACCAACCCCAACCAGAGAAAGAGGATGGTCACAAGAAGAAAAGCAATTTCATCTTTTTCGATTTCGAATGCATGCAAGAGACTGGCATTCACATTCCTAATTTCTGCGTGGCTCATCGTTCGTGCGAGAAGTGCATTCAAGAACCTATCTTCAGTCATTGCTCTCACTGCAGCAAGATTCCTGGAGGACGTGAAAAAATCTTTCGGGGACCGAACACGCTAGCCGATTTCGCTCGATGGGTCTTAGACCCCATCGACAAGACGTGGAGCCAAGAGGACATCGAACGTTACGGAGATTGTCATCGTCATGCCACGGTGATGGCTCACAATTTCTCCGGATACGATGGACAGTTTCTTCTCAGATACTATACGGAACATGGCACCGAACGTCCTAAAGTGACTTTGAACGGAGCCAAAATCATTTTCATGCAAGTGGGACAAGTACAGTTTAAAGATTCGATGAGCTATTTGGCCATGCCTTTGAGTCGAATGCCTAAAACGTTTGGAATGACAGAAATGGCTAAAGGGTACTTTCCACACTTTTTCAATACGGAAGCCAATCAACATGCCGTTCTACCCCATTTACCTGAGGCTCACTATTACGACCCCGACAACATGCGTACCGAACAACAGAAGCTTTCTACGCTTGGTACCAGGCTCACGCCTCGGACCCTTTCGACTTTCAGGAAGAAATGCTAAAGTATTGTCGTTCCGACGTGGACATTTTACGGCGTTGCTGTGGAAAATTTCGAGAACTGTTCATGGAACACGGAGGGGTCGATCCTTTGAAAGAAGCTTGCACCATTGCCAAAGCGTGTTCCTTAGTGTATCGACAACGATTCATGCCTGAAAACACCGTGGCTGTCATCAGCCCTCAAACGACCAACTTTGTCAAACGTCAATACTCGGTCAAAGCCCTACGTTGGTTACATTACTTGTGCGACAAGGAAAACAAATGGATTCAGCATGCTCGCAACGGAGGGGGTGAAAAGACCATCGGAACGTATTCGGTAGATGGCTGGGACTTAGAAAACCCGAAGATCGTGTACGAGTTTAACGGTTGCTTATTTCACGGATGTCCCGTCTGTTACCCTGATCGTAGCACTAAAAATCTGTTTTTACAACGAACCATGGAAGACTTGTACCAGGACACTTGTCAGCGGCGCCTAAAGTTGGAACAGGAAGGATACCAAGTGGTGGAAATGTGGGAACACGAGTACGATCACCGTATGAAAACCGATCCCGAGTTTAAACGCCTCGTGGAAAGTTACCAGTTCATGGACCCGCTGAACCCGAGGGATAGTTTGTACGGAGGAAGGACCAATGCCACCTGTTTGCTGTACCAAGCCGACGAAGAGAAAGGAGAAGAAATCAAATACTTGGACGTGTGTTCGCTGTATCCCTACGTGTGCAAATATTGTCGCTTTCCTGTAGGGCACCCGCAATTGTTAACGGAACACATCGACCTGAAAAACATTCGACAATACGAAGGCTTGATCAAGTGTAAAGTTTTGCCTCCCACGAACCTATACCATCCCGTCTTACCTCACCATTGTCAAGGCAAACTGATGTTTCCATTGTGCCGTACTTGTGCCGAAACGTGCAACCAAGACCTACCTTGTCAGCACACCCAGGAAGAACGTGCCTTGACGGGAACCTGGGTCAGCGTAGAATTGTTCAAAGCTCTGGACATGGGATACCAACTGTTAGAAGTGTACGAAATTTGCCACTTTCCCAAGACACAACAATACCACAAGGGTGATCCCAGTCAGAAAGGCATTTTCGCCGACTACGTGGATGCCTTTTTGAAACTGAAGCAAGAAGCCAGCGGCTATCCTTCCTGGTGTCACACTCCCGAAGACCAAATAAAATTCAAAGAGAAATACCGGGAACAAGAAGGCATCACTTTAGACCACATAGAGAAAAACGAAGGCAGGCGATCGTTTGCCAAAGTGATGTTAAATTGCTTGTGGGGAAAAATGGCACAACGACCGTGTTTACCCAAGACGGAATATTTGACAGAACCTTCCCGCTACTTCCAAATGATTCACGACAAAACCAAATACATGAAACACGTGGACGTCGTTCGTGAGGATTTGATCTTGGTCAATTACGAAGAAGATCTGGACTTTGTACAAGACGACCCTTTTGGAAATGTCATCATTGCGGCTTACGTGACAGCCCATGCTCGCTTAAAATTGTACGAAGCTTTAGAACTGTTAGGGGAACGCGTCCTGTACTTTGACACGGACAGTTGCATCTACATCGATCAACCGGGTCAGCAACACCCTAACATCGAAGAAAACCGTTTAGGAGCCTGGACAGACGAACACCCCGACGACAAGATTCTAAGTTTCGCGAGTGGCGGTCCTAAAAATTACGGCTACCAATACCGGGACAAACAAGGAGAAGTGCACACGGAGTGCAAAGTGAAAGGACTGACTCTGAATTATCGTACCAGTCGAGTGGTCAACTTTGGGGTATTGAAAGAAGCCTTGCAATCGGGAGAGGATGGAAACTTTAAAGTGACCACTCACCAACCGAACAAGATTGTACGTTTACCCACTCACCACATCGTCAGTCGACCCCTGGAAAAAATCTATCAAATCGTGTACCAGAAGCGAGTGAGACTTCCCAATCACTTTACGTTGCCGTACGGTCACATCGATATTGGTCAGCATATAAAAAGGGACAACGTCCAAGACCAATAGTTCATTGTCACTACCAAGACCAATCGACAAAAATGAATCCTTTCAAACAGCAAGTGTAGAGCGTAAGACTCAAGTCCAACCAGAAACTCGGGTGTGATTATATGCCTCACGATCACATCACCAATGCAATAGCACATCTTAGTTGTTATGTACTAATGCCATGACAAACTACGTGCAACCAGTGAAACTTCCAGACCACAAAACTTTACCTTATGGACATGCTGATATCACCCAGTATAAAAAGGGACGACTTCCAAGAACGACACTTCATTGCAAGGACAAGCGACGAGAAAGATGAATAACTCTACGCAGAAGAAAAAAGAGAAGGTACAAACATCATTAACCTCTTTCACCACCATACCGTCACAGCAAAGTGCGTTCAAGAAGGGAAAGGATTCAATAGACCTAAAGGAGTATTTTAGCATCCAAATGACCCAGACAGCGACCTCGAGAAAATTTAGAACGCAACTTACACCTACACGGTGAAATTTAAAGACTTCGCGTCTGACGTTCCAGCCGAGGAAGTATCAGGTTTCATTACGGATCTACTTGACTCACTGTTAGAGGAACTCAAATGTCATTGCCAAGTCAAAGATGAAGGTCGTTTGAGCCTATCTATGTATCACGACAGTTTGAACTCGCCTGTATGTCTCGGATTTAGCACACCTGCAGAAATAACTTCTTCCAAACTTTTGAGGGCTATTGAAGACGTGCGGTCGGTGAGAGAAAAATTTGACATCACCGATGGAAAAGTGACTATTCATATGGTATATGTTGTACCTCCATGGGAAGAAGACGATCACTGCTCTTGATCTGCTTACCGATAAGTGTACCTAGCACGATGGACGTAACAGCAGATTTACGACTGACAGGGAATACGAGATCGGAAACATCTATGCTGGGACACAAGTGGTAGCTGACCAGATTTTAAACAACGTGTGTAACGGATAGAGAGACAAACACGAACTTTCTCTTATTTGATTGTTTGTTACTTGTTTTGTTTTAACTTTTTCTTATAAACGAACATTTAATGTAAATTCGTTGCATATGAAGTGATTTTAGAAAGGAGTGAACGTTAATTTTAAACATTAGTTTACTAGAGTCAATAACTAAACAACTCGTAAATATGTTTCTTTTATGTTCAAATGTTTATGTATTTAATGGATAGTGCTTAGACCAAAGCACAGGCCAGAGAGCCCATGTATATATGTACTTGAATAAATGTTTTGAACCCATACAACAGACTTTTCTTTATCGAGTCTCTATTCTATCTGTGAGTCTTTCTTTAGAATATTTCTGTCCTCTTTTCTGTGTGTTTGAATGTGTATTTGTTTGTTTCTGTATGTCTATGTTTGTCCCTATCAACCCTTTGTCCCTACAAATACATTTCACCCTATAAAAGGTTTTGACCCTATAAACCTATGACGTTACCAATGTTTAATTCCCACTGATCCCCAGGTGACATTCCCATGTTCAATTTCCATGTTCAATTCCCCTTGTCGCTAGAGTGACACAGGGTTTTTCTCCATGTTAAATTTCCCTTGTCGCTAGAGTGGCCCAAGGGGTTTTGTAATGCTAATTCCCATTGTCGCTAGGGTGGCCCCATATACTACTTGTCTCTCATGACACCTCGTGACGCCAATCATTCTGCAGGCCACATGATACAGTTTGGCGGGCCGCGTGTTTTGAGAGTTTGAGACCCCTGTTCTAAACGATGGTAATTCCAACATGGGATTTTGATTAATACACTTCTTGTTAAATCTTGTTTATTTTAATGTACAATGCCTCAATCTGATATACAGAATGACCGACACAATGGCCATCTTAACAAACGTTGTAATTACTAATCATGAATGGAAGGTCATAAGGACGTGGGTTTTCATGCAAGAGTTCATTAACAAATACTTGCTTCAGAATGAAAATGGAGCCAGTCAATCCACTGGAATCAAGTCCTCCTGCAAAGAGAAACAACTTTGTTTTCATCCTCTTTATAAAAGATAAAGGCATATGGATTCGGATGGTCGAGTTTTATAACGCACTCACTTTTACCGATCACTGCTATCTCACCTCTATCCGCGTGGGTTCAAGTCTCGACTCGCCTAATGTGGATGTGGGAAAGCTTGACAGTATCTTCTCATGGGTCAATGACTCTTACCAGGGTTCTTCCTCCACTTTTTATAATGGCTGCCATGTATAGCCTATCGTGTGCTGAAAACAGTGCGTCAAACCCACAACAATAACAAAATAAAGACAAAGGGAAGAAACTCTTTCAAATTACTGTCCCGTTCCATAACAAGGTTGCTACCAGCATACTGGAGGTGTACAAATTTAACATTTCAGTGTTATACAATCCATTTCAGTGTTATACAATCATTGCATCGTCCTCTCGATATAAATCAACTTAATCTTTAATTCTACCCATCGGTCAAATATAATTGTCGATTATGGCCTCCGTAAGGTTTTTTCAATCTTTGTGGATGATTCTGTCGATATTTATTCGTACTTTTCGCAGTTTCAGGACTTTGTTTTCCAACCTGGTAAGAAGCTGAAGATTATACAATGTTTAGACCTTACGTTTAAGTGGAGCCATATATCCATTTTGTGCTGACTTGCCAGTAAACGGTAATACATGCATACATATGCGCGTGGTTTGACATTTCTTTTAATTGCAACCATTTATTGAATTTCTCACAAAACGTTGCTATAAAACATTTTTTTGCATACTTCTAGATTACTATTAACCATTTTTTTAAAATTGTTTTATTTTTTTGTCATTTGAGGCATATATTGGCAACTTAAAGTACCAAGTGAAAGAAATGTAAAGTCAACGAGTACAATCATGACATATGTCTCTCCTGCACGAAATACGCGTTAGCAATCCCTTTCAGCCTTGACATTTCACAGACAGAAGCTACATGGTCTGTGGTACTGAGGCAAGGTTTGAAAGTAAAGCATAGACGGACGAAGTAAAACCTCAGTGACATCTCCACCTCCTAGGATTTTTCGAGCCACGCTGTCAGCTACAAGCATGTCCCAACAGTGAGATATAGATAATCAGGCGGCATTGGAAGCGTCCATTCTACACCTGTTTCAAGAGTTGTTCACGTCACAGATGAAAAATCTTGTTCAGGAAAGATTCTTATTGCATAGGTACACATGTCAAACCGACAATTCTGAAAGATCTATCGTGAAGCGTTCCACCCGATTACCACGTTGGTGTGAAATATTCTTATCGTGTTATCGATGCCTGCCTTGAAATAATTAGCGATGGTTTGACTGGTCAAAAGTCTGGCAACGGCCCGCATCGCCAACGTAATAAACAGAGCAGCATTTTACTATATGGCCAGCGTCTTTAAGGTTTCTTGCAATCTTCATTAGCGCGGAGAGATACCGTTCTTCGCTCGTAGCTACGAAATCCACACTTTTGCCATCCCCTTTTAGTAATCTTGGAGAAATCTGATGTTTTCCTGCTGTAGAATTCCTTCATCTGATTCAATTGTACTGAAGAATAAACTTTATAATAACATACATATTGATAGTGGTCAACTATTTATTTGAACATGGCTTGAAGAGGGGTCAAAGCATCATAAAACTGCGAACTGGTCTGAGACAATCTACGCTGATGCTACATGCGTATGATTACGGTGCAGATCAGACAAATTCCGGTCCGAGGATATGCCGATTCAGTGTCAATAACGGACCAGACTGTCCGCAGCCAAGGAGTGGTCATTTATCCGTTGATCTTTCGTTTGATTTTCCGAGTTTGGGGACCTGTGATCGTCAGATTTCTTTGCGACGAGAGGAAAACATAACCTGGCTACCTTCGCTTCTTTTGTCGTTGATAAAGTCTTCATCCGTGCATGCTATGGTGGTCATTTGGGACGAGTTTGATAGCTTTGTCGTCCCACTGACTGCTCTTGCTTCGAGATTGCTTTATGAGATAAAGCTACACACCTACAGTGTGGTTTTCATTACTATCTCAGATGGGACAAGTCCTGGTTGAATGATCTGCTTTTCCTATAGTATTCACTTACCATAACGTATGTTTGTACCCAGCTCTCGATATTAAAATCCAAAAAAGGATATATAAATGCACAAAACGTAATCATTTCATTCATTAACTTATAATTTCTAACCAGATTCTGACCAGTGGATTCCTAACACTTTCATTTTCTGCGCGTTTTAAATCACGTGGGAATTTCTTTACTAAAATATGTTACCGTTTTGTGCTGGTCAGTCTGGATTTTTTTCTTAAACGACATTTGTGATTGAGTTCGCTCTCTTAGATATGACCTGAATAATTCCTTAAATTGGGATCCCTTAGAACACTGTATGTAAGATTTCCACTTTTCAATTTGATTAAATTTTTTTTAAAAAAAATATCGAACCATATAATACAAAGATTTGATGCAGATTACAATTTTTCCTCAAAATGGACTGTTATAAAAACGGAAGAAAACTTGAAAAGGGGCACAAAGCAGTCTTTGTTGTTTACAGCGACAGCATCGGTTTGGTTATGAACACGAATTTGATGACAATGTTAGGTGTTACCAAGCTACAATCAGGTTAGATATTATAAAATGATGAATGAAATGACCAAGTATTGTTACTACTATATCCTTGTTGCCTTTCGTTTCTAAAATCGGTGCTGGTGGCGATAGTGGTAACGGGGTACAATCAGGATGGAGGGTAAGTGAGTGATATAGTGATAGAAATTTTGTACCCTGAAAATCCCAAAATGTTTAAACAACCACGTTCGCGTGTGTTTCGCCCCAGCCCAGGCATGTTTCTTCTTCTAAACTGTGTTACTGGAAAAGTAGCATTTAGTTCCGTCTCTACAGTGTGTGCCAGTAAAACTCATTTTTTCACTTAATTGTATGCTACTAGGACGGTAAAGGCAAGTTTGACACGTAATGTGTGCTTGTGCAATGGTAACATGAGTTTTTATCCTCAAATCAAGATACGCTCTGCAATTGTAATTTTTTTTCTATAAATCGTGTGCTGCTGCAGCGATAAAGCTGCCTTTCTTCGCTAAATTGTTTGCTTCTGCAATGGTAACAATTAGTGCCTTCCCTAAATGGTACTCTACTGCTGCGGTAAATGTCAGTTTCGTCGTCGAAATATGTTCCACTGCAAGGGTAAAATTCGGCTTCTTCACTAAAATGTTTGTTACTGATATGGTAAAAAAAAAGTTTATTGACCAAAGTGCATGCTTCTTCTACGGTAAAGTAAGTTTTATTGCTAAATATTTACTAATGCAATGGTAGAAATTAGTTTCGTCACTAAAGTGTGTGCTAGCGCAAAAGTGAATGTCTTATTCTGCATTAAAATGTGTGCTACTGCAACGGTAAAAGTCATTTTCTTCGTTGAATTGTTTACTCCTGTAAAGAGAAATGTCAGATATTTTATTAAATTTTGCTCTGCTAAACATCGGTTTTTGTTTCCTACTAAATTACCTGCCACTGAATACGAACCTATCATATTATGTATTGACTAATATGGCCAAGACTTGGAAATTTGAACTGAAATTAGTCATCATTATATCATTACCAGTGTCCAACCGTATTGTCTCTTTGTATATAGAGGTAATTGTATGTTTTTGGAATAGCCGTCGGTCACCTTACACAAGCTGAAAGCGACATATTAGCCGATAGATTTCATGCAGGTTTTCATGTCTTTCCAGGTAAATTAGCTGACTGAACTTGACCCAACAATAAACCCTAAACCATCTGATTTGTCTTTAGATGGAAATAGATCATTTACTAAGTGGAAAACGTTTCAAAATGTTTCGAAAAGATATAACTCTTCTTCTTTGTTAAAGATGGAAACGTGGTTGAAGCATTTATATATGTTCCACTTAGAAAGTATGCAGTCGAAAGTGTATTTGAACCTCCAAAACTGAACTAAAAGTAAACTCTATTTACCATATCAGTCTTTAAAATCCCAAACATTTATTTTAATTTATCATGTTGTAATTTATCGCGTTCTTCAACTTCTTTGTGAAAACCTAACGGAAAGGTCTAATGGCAAAATAAAAAGTTACAAAGACTCGAATTTATACTTGCTATTTTAGCTCAACTGTATTGATTTTTTTCCCATCACTTTAACAGGTTGCAGCATCGACTGTCAAGCCTAATGCATGATGCGTAATTGCAAAAAATAAAACTTGGGTGTAATCAGTTTATTTTGTGGATTGTACATAACATTTAGTGATTATATAATCTAAATCATACGAGCTTGCACATTTTAATTAGAATGGTGTCTTTATGAAGTGCACTATTTGAAAGTGATAAACTAGATATGTGTTGACCTGTTGTAACCATCCATATACGTAATACAGCGTAATTATGTGAGTTGTTTCCTAAACCTGGGGCTATTACCTTTAGACAAGATTTATTACTTTTAGCCACATGGCCTTTCTTGACTAGCACTGTAGTATAACATTTCTTGATCATGGCAGCCAGATAATTTTATAATACATTTATTCGATTTGTATGTAGCTGGATCTAGACCTTGTTATTATTATACAGAAATTGCACATGTCGAATTATTTTGCTTGATAAATGAATACCATAATAAAATAATATTGCATAAAGTTGTGATATAATAATCAAAATAATTAGAAAGAAGTAAGTTCTTCCACATTATAAAATTATGTATCAGTCATGGAGGAAAAAACAAAATTAACCTATTTATAAATGAAAGAGAGAGGGTGAGATAGAGAGGTGGTCAGATTTAAAGAAAAAAAAACTACGATTAACTGTGTGAAGGGTTTTATAGATAAATTGGCAAAATTGTTATTTCTATTACCAAATTTTACATTTCATTTTGTATTTATATACTTTGGTCGTGAGCTTTTTTCGTCCGTTTAAAATCTTTTCAGACTAAAATAGTCTTCAAGTCAATATTTAAATCATGGAGTGAAAGAGTCCGAAGATTGATCTGTCAGGTTATTTTATGACCCGATCTCACAAAGGAACGGACCATTTTCTCAATATAAAATATGCAAGATCAAGAAGGCATCGGTACGATTGAGTATACTATATTTAAGGCTCGACTCGGCTAATCAATTAAAAGCTATCCGATAACCGCAGGCTAAATAAGCTGTGAATGGGGCGAGGATTGACATAAAACCTTTGGGTATCATTTAAAAATATTCAATCGGTCTATCAAATCGGAATATTTTAATTTAACAATCTTTATTTCTTTTGACCCTCAATACTCAGCTGAATTTTATTATAATCATGAAAGGATGAGTAAAGATAATATAATATCTGTGCAACGAAAGACAAAGTTCAATATGAATAATATTTTTAAACAATATGTTTGTTACACACACACACACACACACACACACACACACATATATATATATATATATATATATATATATATATATATATATATATATATATATATATATATGTACTGACAACAAGCAGTGCGAAACTAATATCTGGTTGACATGAGCACTTTCGACTCTTTAATGAATGTTTTTCAAAGGCAAATACAAAACATAGACAAGACGGCACAAATGAAACCGCAAACATAACTGTATTTATATTGTATTTGTTTGTGTTGTCTATGTTTCTATATTTAGTGTTTTCTTTGAAAACATCACTATGTGCTTATCTTTCCTAACGCATCAAAACTGTATTTACTCGATCAAGCATATTTACTGTTATTGAAATGTGTGTTAACGATTCCTGTTTAGTTCTGGCCTCAGACCCCTATATTTTATTCTTATATTTCCTGTCTGAATATCCAACAGTATGCCGCATTTACTGATAAGCCTCTATCGCTTTCTGCTGCAAACTAAGCCTAGCTAAATTTAATAAATCCTGAAAGATTTCTTCAAAGTTCGAATAGCTTCTTTTTGTTTATTACAAAATGTACATCAACTGACACAGAGAAAGTAATTACAATAACGCCTGTATGGCACAGAAAATGAGCATATGTTCCATAAGTTTATTCTTTACTGTGTTTCATTAAACAAACACGCAAAAATACAACATTCTACAAAATTTCATAAAGTTTACAGTGTACCTTTCATAATTGTTAAAACAAGCAACGGCAAACAAACTATCCAAACAAGGCACTATATTTGTTGGGGTTGGGAGTTGGGGACAATATTTTAGACCTTTTGAAGCAAATCCCAGGAAACTAGTATATCTTCATTAAACGTGCATTTTAAGCATATTCAGTAGATATTATCAAGTTTCATGCACTACGAAATGTATTGCTATTTGAAATTTTGTATTTTATTTATTCGTCAAGGAGAAAATTTTGTGCCTGGTGCGCCCATGAGTGAGAGATCAAGTGTTCAAGAAGTCTATCATTAATTGCAATTTTTCCAGTCGGGAAAATTTAATTTGAAATTTGGAATAATCTCCGGTACATCATATAATTTTGCTTAAACGTAAATGCCGTTATCACCTCCTTCTTGTATAGCTAAATTATTGAGCGGAACAACAACATATTTTGCTTTTTGCAGATGGTCAGATAAATTAATGGTTGTATACAACTGAACAGAAAAAAATCTCATAAAATTAATTATAGTGATATGCCCTCACTGATTTGTTTAAAGATGAATGCCAGTCTTGAATTAAATTTTTAAAAAATGGTTTTAAAACGTTATCTGAAGCTCCTGCACTAAATTATTTTTTAAATTTTTTGTTGTTGTTGAAACTCTTGCATCATGTGCGAACCATATATAGCCCGATCCATAAATAGTGTGTTTTAACTTTCGAAACCCATGTAAATTAACCAGACCCGTCCACTTTTTCAGCATAATGGAACAATTGTCTTGGGTATCGGTTATCAACCATTCTAATCAACCTAGTCAAATACTTAATATATTTAACATAATAATTAAAATATCGAGGTAATCTTCCATTTTCTCCTCAGGGTAAAAGGAGTACGTATGACTCGGGAGGTATAGACATTTAGTACTGAACCTACAATGCACATTTTAATTGTAAGTGAATATTCATATCGCCAAATTGCATCGGTGTTATGTTAATATAGATTTGATCATAGCATCAAAAACCTCTGTCACCTAAAATTTGCTAAACTTATTTTCAATAATACTCACTGCTTGCAGAAACCTGCTTGCTTTTTTTTATGTGCCTTTCTTACAAAAAGGTTTAGGCCCATGTAGTTATACCTAGATACGGTTTGGATTTGCTAACCCGTTTACGACCACTTTTCGTTACTCCTCAGAAATCCACCGTTTCTGAATGCAATATTTTTTGTTAAATCTAAGTTACAACACATTCCGCTGTTTTTACAAAGTATCGAAACAATATTAATGTGACTTTTGAAAGAACCGACTGTATCAACACAGCTTTTAACATCATCACCATAGAACGGGGCAATACCTTCACACATTTCCTGTGTAATAAAGAAGCTATTATGACAGTTTTTGCCCGAGGTCGGATACTAAATCATTTCTAAACAGATTGTATAGTAGAGGGCTTAACACAACGCCTTGTCTGGTGCCAATGTTACAGGTGAAGAATTCTGATCATTGCCCGCTCATCTGCAAACTTTAACCTAGATTGTTGTATATCGAGTCTAGAACTTTGAACAACATTCCACCGATACCTTTGTTGATTAAGCAAGTCAGTAATTGTGCATGATCAGAAAACAAGGAAAAGTCTACAGAAACAATAAAAATGACCGTCTTTTCTACTCAAATATTTATGAGCCATTGCTTGAAGCCAGGAAATGTCTATTGCGGAGAAGCGATCGAAGAAACTCGTCTAAACTTTTTCTGAATGAGGTGTTAGTTTAAAATACCAATGTAATTGTTAGAGTCATCGAGAATGCTGTTTGCAAGTGTGTAATGGGAAGAGAATTATTTCACACCATTTTGTTCCCGGAAGTGCCCAGTGTAAAAAGTTTAGTTACATAATTTGATTAAGCAAGGATATATGTTAGGTTTCGTGTTTTTATCATTTCGGCTATTATTCCATCTGGTCCACCACATTTTTCAAATTTTAGAGTTAGGATACTTTTAAGAACTTTAGCTTCAGAGATATGAGTTTAAAAAAAAATAATTAAAGTTTTAGTCATACTACTAAAACTGTGATTAATTTCTGAGTCATTGTGATACAGTAGTGATCTGAAGCACTCATGTCACTGAGGACACGAGATCATGCCGTTATTGCATATTTTGCACGAACGTGTTTGTTTGATCAGCTTCTAAATATTTGAAGTATCCGTAATTATTACAATTAATTCCTTTTCAGGCTATGCTTACAATTATCTATTATCGTGCGAATTACATTTTTAACCTATTTCCACTAACTGTATTATCTGCCAGACTTTGAATGAATACAAGGGGTTGACTTCTGATATATGCATCTCTCTCTCTCTCTCTCTCTCTCTCTCTCTCTCTCTCTCTCTCTCTCTCTCTCTCATATATATATATATATATATATATATATATATATATATATATATATATATATATATATATATCAATCAATGACATTGTATAGATCCATCAATCACACGGAGTAGTACAAAAATGCCTGTTTTGCCTTTTTTGTTGCCCTTTGTTCCACTGTCACCCGTCATCGCCACTGCCTCCATGATACAGTTAGCCCCCAATCGAACGATGAATGTTTAGCAATATTAATTATGTCCGCGGGGGTGCAAGCACAAACTCCACGTGGGTGGGTCAGTCATGGGAGTAAAGTCTCGTAGGGATGTTAGTGACCCCAAAAGTTTCCAAAGATGATCAAATCGCTAGGTTTTTATGTTACTTGAGTAATAAAACATATATACTCTGCTTTGTAAGAAAACACTTATTCAGGCAAGAATGTTTTAGCGATAGTATACACACACTGTGAGCAAGTGAGTATTCGATCTATAAGCTGTTCTCTGCATGATGATTGTTGGATTTCTCTGTCTGTGAACCCGCGTTATATCGCATTTGACCTCGTAACTGTCTCTAACTTTCCATTTCTACCAGCATAGTTTTAAACTCAGCCGCATTGATTATTTCATTGGGGAGGAGGGGTAGGTGCGTAATCGTCAATAAAGTCGCTTGGAAAATATTTTACTAGCACCACCGAAGACACCTGTTATTATCGATATAGCTTCGACAATAATACCAATTGGTTCATCTACAATAGTTGATGTGGTCGTGATTCCAATCACACCAAGACCAAAATGTGTTGATGCAGGAAGATCGCATATAACAATTACGACAAACACACGAACGTTTGTATTTCAAGATCATGTTAATTTCATTTCGCAGCTGTTTCTGTGCTTCAGTTATATTTTCAATCACATATGACAAAGGGTCCGTCTCAGTTATTCTGTTAATAATACAATCGCGTACTTTAACTACACGACAGGCAGACCTTGTCTGGTCTCATCGTCACTCGAAGGAGCAATACGCACACGCACCTCTACCCAATTACTCTTTTTTTACTAGTACAACTGTCATGAAGTTATAAAAATCTTCTGCATCTGTAATACTTAAATCACCAGCAATTGTGGGTACTGGTGGTCTGGCACTCTCATTCAAAAACACACGCAATACGAGAAACCTATAGACAGCTAACGATCGTTTGTGCCCAGTGACGAATACTTCTTTGTTAAATAACAGTCGAGATCTTTCATTTCGTATTAAAGTCAAGGTTGTTTTAAATGTTCGATTGTGAATGTGACTGGGGTGGAATCGTCTGTCAATGCTACTTCGCCATTTAAATCAATAAGTGTTTGGGGATTTGGTGTACGCTCGAATGCACGCAACGCTTTGATGACAAGATTGCCTCATAAGTGACCATCGTTTGTCACCGTATTTGTACTGGTATAGTCGAATGAAACAAAGGTTGTTTACCATACTTTGATAAATAGTTTACACCAACTGGCGGTGCAAGTCCATACGAGTCAAAATGTAATCTATGCTCAGGTGTTGCCACGTATGCAACCAAGTGAGTGTAAGGGCCTGTTGCTGAATCAAGATTGACGATGCCATTTTCACGTGTAACATGCAAGTTCATCTCGCATATAACACCATGAAAATGTCTGATTGATTTTGTCATCGCGAGCAAATCAAGATTGGTCAATGGAGGGATCAACGGATCAGCAGCGTGATCATCTGCAACTTTGTGATCGAAATCCTCTGACGGAGGTTATTCGACGGCTTGTACCTGGTAATCATTTCATTTTTATACGACCACAGACAACCTTTGTTTAAAAGCCAATCCTGATGAAGTTCCTACAACCCTTAACACTGCAGCCCTTGGAAAGCTTGAGCCTTTGCTGCCAACAAAGCTGGACATATTACACCAGTCTTTTGGATTTGTGGTACCTCTTGCTTAGATAATGTTAATGTTACTGAGTTGTTAATGTGTTTGGACGAGCTGTATTTGGATATACCACACGAGGATATTTCAAGTTGATTTAGCCACCACCAGCGTCACTTACATGTGCATGAAAATAAATGATGCTGTAAAAAGTGATAAATTGGGTACAGTTTCATGAATCCATTTTAGGAAATCTACAAACGCAGTGTCAGTGTTTTGATACCAGCCCATATACGACAAAAGATTGTGGTATGGTCGTCCAGTATGATTGATTACAAAGTAAAGCCGACTTTCTTCTATAAGGGTCTTGTTGACCGCAAAGAAACCTTAGTCATCAAATATCATTTTAGTGAGAGTTTGGAAAGTGTCTCTATTTGTAAGTTAAATCACATAGTTTGGTGCAGTAAAGTCATACTGAGTACTTATTTGATCAGTAAACTGGTCCAAAATAACCGTTGGTTGGTATCCGTCTGTTATATGCGCGACTGCATAAACGAAAACAAACGTAATACTGTATAAAATGAAAGGAATAGCAGGAGCATCCACAGTGTTAATACTTCTAATATAACTCTACCATTAGCTGCATATGCACTGCGCCAAACCGCATCAAATAACTTTGCGAACATCTCTGATAAACCCGAGTATGTGACTGAGAAGAATTGCACACAAACATCGTAATAATGCTCCACTAAGTCTTTCTCGACGCTGAGCAAATCCACCATTAAAAGCACCATTAGGGAACACAGTTTCAGCTTGTACATCTGCATCGCCATTGTTGGTGTGTGTTTCAGGTCGCTCAAACAGTATGCAACCCCGAACTACGTATATCGTTTCAGACCCGCTTTCATGACTACCACCGATGGCCTCACAAGTTAAATTGACTTACATTGTTGAGATAATTTCCACGATGCTAGGCCCGATATTATCCAGTCCTTAAAGGCCCTGCATGCAAAAACAACGTGCAGTGCTTGATCGATATCAGTCGCATTGGTGTCTTTGTTAGAGTCTGGAAAAGCAGAGCTTTCTACTGAAACATTCCAAGTATTCAAAATCCGCGTAGATAATATACGGGACTTTCGTTTTTCGTTGCACTGCAGTAAACTTGATAATGCTTTTTTTAACCAGGTTTGGCTTAATTGTGTTATATGCTTGTGCACTTTTACACCGCAGTAAAATTGGGTTGTTACGGCGCAACATCGACCTCGACTTGCGTACATATTTGGAGTCTATTCCGATCCTGTGTTTGATGGCGCTGCTATGTTTGTACAATATACTTGCCTGAATAAGTACAATCTGCTGGATGTCATGTCTACATTCCATCAGAGTAGATATTTTTCAAGTAGAATGAACGACTACAGTTTTGATTTTTTGGGAAACCCCTTAGAGTCTCTAGAGTCCGTACTAGACTCTACCCCAATGACTGGCTCACTCACATGACGTGTGTGTTTCCAACCATCGCGGACAAAGTTTAAATTGCTAAACATGTATAGATTTCGCGGACGCTGATTATGTTCTGTTGGTAGCGGCAACGACGGGGGTCCTCTACCCAAAGGGTAAGAAAGAATTGCAAAACCGGCATTTTTATATTACCGAACTATAACAAATTATACAAAATATATCGAAATTCCGAATGTTTACGTTAGAAAGAATTAATAAATACGTTATTCCTTTTTCATTCCACCTGTATCTGTCAAAACTTTGAATAGTTTACCCTTCCTCCGATGTGTGCAGCATCCTAATGTTGCAAAAGGAAAAGTGAACTCACACATATTTGCTCCTAGACCCAAATTCAAAATCTAAATATTTCTTAAAGAGGTCGGTTGAAGTAATCGTAGCCCTATTATTTGCGATACATGTAAAACTTCCCTCACGCTCTTGGTACATTCTACCATTTAGGATATGTATAGAACATATTTTACACCTATCAGTTTGTTAGATACTAAAAGCATGACATGTAATTTGTAAATTTTATTTCCATATTAAATTCATCTAATTTACGGCAAGCCGTTTCTCTTACCATGAAGTCAGCAGTATCATATTACAAGTTTTGTTGTTGTGGTCCCCAGTCAAAATGAGAAAATTATTAGGATAGGAAGTCACTAATTTGTATGGATCTCTGTCATCGAAAAATTGGACTCAGTTCTCTTCAGTGTCAATCGAATCATATATAGGAGACCATTGTGATGATAAATATGCAAAATAAAGTATCGGATCTTTATCCAAATCTAAATATACATGGTATATTTCCATAAGGAGCCAGCCAAATCTTCCAGCGCTTTCATTTCACATCACATTTTCCAGCCAATTATGACCTCATAAATACAATCACATCTCTTGAGTATCTACCAAGTGTATATTTCCTTTGTCGTTTTACTAAACGTGAAGTATTCTTCTCATAAAGCGTCGAATTACACTGGACAACAAATTTTTACAAAAGTCATGTTACTGAAATAAAATTAGTGAATTCTTATGAATTTTTATGTGCTGAACACGAATATGACAGTCAAATTGCAAAATTGGCTCTAGTTTTTTTGTAATCTGCAAGAAATTAATGTTTACATAACGAAATGCATTCCAATAGTAAAAGGTCAACTGTAATAGCCTACCTATAAAAAATCAAGTCATTGACTACATCTTAGATTTCTTCGCCTGTCTCTTGTACAGCTGTTCGGGAGCATCTCTGAGGAGTGTCCAGCAGTAGTCAGCCAGCATTGTAGTGGACCATTTTCCCTGGTATCTTTGTTCCATTGTTGCGATATCTTGATGAAAACGTTCGCCGTGTTCATCACTAACAATACCACAGTTGCTAGGAAAGAAATCCAAATGGGAATGAAGGAAGTGAATCTTTAGAGACATATTGCAGCCAAGTTTCTTATACTTCATCAACATGTCTTCTACTAGTTCCTTATAGTTTTCTGCCCTAACATTTCCGAGGAAGTTTGTAGAAACTAGGCGAAAAGCATTCCATGCTTGTTTCGCGTCACCTTCCAGCAAGTTGTTGAACCGGTCATCTTTGAAAAGCTCTCGAATCTGAGGACCCACAAAAACTCCCTCTTTAATCTTTGCTTCGCTGAGTCGAGGGAATTTTTCATGCAGGTATCGGAATGCTGGCAAAGTCCGGTCAATGGCTTTCACGAAGTTCTTCATCAAACCTAGTTTGATGTGAAGGGGTGGTAGCAAGATTTTCTGAGCCTCAACCAGAGCTGGGTGTTGGATATTCTTCTCTCCAATGGCTACATTCTGCCTGTGAGTCCATTCCTTCCTCATGTAGTGCATTTCCCTTGCTCGGCTATCCCACTCGCGTAAGAAACACATGTATTTTGTATATCCTTGCTGCAGTCCCATTAAAAGGGCAACTACCTTCAAATCACCACAGAGGTGCCAGCTGTACTTGTTATACTCAATGGAATTCAGTAGCTGCCTTAAGTTATCGTATGTCTCTTTCATGTGGACAGCATACGCTACTGGAATAGATGGAAGAATGTTTCCATTGTGCAAAAGCACAGCAGTAGTGAATGGGGACACTTTACGTACAATGGGAATTAGCATTAAAAACACCCTTGGGACACTTTACGTACAATGGAAATTTAACATGGAGAAAAATCGTGGGACACTTTACGTACAAGGGGAATTAACATGGGAATAAATCGTGGGATACTATACGTACAAGGGGAATTTAACATGGGAATAAATCGTGGGATACTATACGTACAAGGGGAATTTAACATGGGATTTTTTTCTTTTTTTTTAAAAAAATTTTTTAAAAAAGGGTAGGCAATTCAAAGACTATCTCTTTTCGAGATATATGGCTGGCCCTGAAAAGGGCCTTTGGGTTTTCTTCTTCTTCTGCTTCTAATTTCTTCTTTTCCTCCACCAACTTCTTATTTTCTCACCTACACTCTTTTTCTTCTTTTTTTTCTCCTCCTCTTCTTTCTTCTCTTCCTCCTCTTCTTCTTTCTTCCTCTTCTCATTTTCTTCTTCTTTTTCAATTTTTTCATTCCATACTCTCATCCTTGTCCTTTCCTCTTCATCCTCCTTCTCCTCCTTTATTTCCTTCATCACACCACTTATCATATCCTTTGTTTTTCTTAAATTATTAATTTCCATTTTTACTCTATGCGGACTATAAGAATAGTGATCTTCAACTAGTCGTACGAGCATTTGTTCTATCATTCCCAAATTGTCAAGGACGTCTTGCAATGATTGAAATTTATCCAGGTGGTTTGAAGCCATCTTCTATGAAGAATGGTTTGAACGACGAATACTGTGGGTTCTTATACTTAAAGCGCGTACGTGAAGGAAAACATCCCCTAAAAACATAAAATGGATCTTACCTAGATCATGACCCAACAACGCGCGAACGTGAAGGAAAACATCCCCCTACTTTTTCATTTCATATAATATAACCCCAACTATACTCTCCACATACGCTAAGAAACCCATAATCTACTATTCACACAAACATACCTGAGCTCTTACAAACACTCAAACACACAAACACATACCCTCACATCTTTTAAAAAGAGTTAGTGTTTATATGCACACTACTCTACCTACACACATTGGCAAATCGATCGTTATTTCTTTTCTAGAGTATTGGGTAGCCCTGAAAAGGGCTGTTTTGTTTGGAACTTCATGGACACCTGGTTAATGGTGGCACCTTCCAGGCCTGGCACCACATACACATCTTATCCCCCAGTTACTTTTTACCTTTTTGGGGGAGAGAGCAGAGGCAGGATATGTCGCTTCAGAATCCCAATTTTCGCTCTCTGGGATTCTGAAATTTTTTCTTCTCTCCTTTTCCTCCTCCTCTTCTTTGTATCTTCTATCCTCCTCTTTGTATCTTCTTTCCTCTTCTTCTTCTTTATATCTTCTCTCCTCCTCTTCTTTGTTTCTTCTTTCCTCCTCTCTTATCCTTCCCTCCTCGACAATGGCTTCCGCGGCCAGTTCATTTAATATGCGCCTGGCATATTCCAGATGCACATGAAGTTCCAACAGTTTCTCCAGTCTCGTGTTCATTTTTGGTGTTGATCAATCAACAAGGGTAGCTAGACTGCCCAGCGAGTTTCAATTTATAGTGAAAGCGCGGACGTGATGGAAAACATCCCTTAATAACATAAAATTGATCTTACCTAGATCATGACCAAAAAACAACAACGCGCGGACCTAAAAGAAACACTCACTCACTTTTTATGCTACCCATCACTATTTTAAATTTTTTTATAAATCACTTCAATAGACTATCCACATACTCAAAGCAATCCAATCTAATCCCAAATATACACCTCAAACACTAAGATAAGATATCATTTTAATCTACTATCCACACCAACTTACTTTTAGCTCTTACTAACACTAACACACAAACACACAAACACATACCCTCACATTTTTTAAGAGAGAGTTAGTGTTTATTTTCACACTACTCTACTTACACACATTGGCAAATTAATAGTTATTTCTTTTCTAGAGTATTGGGGTAGCCCTGAAAAGGGCTGGTTTTTTTTTTTTTTTTTTTTTTTTTTTTGCTATGGCATTCTTTTTTAGTTTCTAAGAATGCGATGTCCTCTGAGGATAGACTTTCTGGCGATAGGTCTGCTTCTTCGGAAAGAGAAGAAGAATTCTTTGGTGTCGATACGACAATCGACAAAGCCTCTGTCAGCTTCAGGTTGCTGCTGCTGTTGCTGTTGTTGCTGCTGCTGTTGCTGCTGTTGCTGCTGTCTCTGAAGTCTGTACTTCTCTGTCCATTCTTCTTTCTCCCTGTTCATTTCTTCTCTGAAGAGCTCTTCTATCAGGTCTTCAGTGATTTTTAACATTCTCACATTCTCTATTTCTTCTGGCTTCGGTATCAGACTGTGTCTGACTCTATGCAAATTCACGTAGGCTTCGTTGAGCTTAGCTAGTTTGGAGCACATCTTCTTAAGAGGATGAGTCGACAATGGATGGCTAGACTGGGAACAACCCGGTTCTTAAAGTGAAAGCGCGGACGTGAAGGAAAACATCCCCACACGGTTTTCGAGCCGCAACGTTCATGAGAGGGATAGTAAGAAATGAAAGAGCATCAATCCAACATTCTTATAGCTAAACAAACCACAAAGGCATTTTTTCAAAACACAACATTTTTTATTCAAAAATCACTTAACACTAAACATCAACATTTTTAACAATAATCCAACACTATAACATCAAACAATTTTTTTTCAAATGACAAACATTTTTTCTTCAAATACAATCTACTTTAAACAAGGCTGACAACGTTGTGAATGAAATTGTGATTTCCACTGTTGGAAATCATTAGGCCATTGATGGACACTACGTTTCCTAGCTTGAGACAAAAGATAAGCATAATGGTCACAAAACCATCGATCTACTTTCACATCGTTTCTAGCAGAAGAACGAGGATCGAAATGAGTCACTAAATGTTCTAAGGAATAGCCCAGGCTGCGATGATGCAGAAAATACACACAGTACTGTCCACACACCAAGGAATCTGTGCCTTGTAATTTCACGTTATTGAATCGGGTGGTTTGAGCATTTCTTCTCATAAAGTCGATGATATCGTCTTCCAAAGGGGGCAATCCGTACGAATCGAAATATTCCACACAGCCTTCTTGAGGAAAGTAGACGGCTACCCAATGGGTTCCTGGGAGATGACTTTCGTCCGTGTTGATCACGTAAGCTTGATGGTCTTTAGGTTTGCGATGAGGGAGTTCATCTTTAGCACAGACGACAGGATTCCAAGAAGCCGTATACGAACTGTGGTTCAAAAGGTAATAAAGTTCCCAGGTATCCATTGATTTGTGTTTGTTTTCTTCTTCACAGGTAATAATAAGTCGTCAATTCGATCCTGACTTTTTGCTTGAAAATGTCTGACGAATAAACGGTTATTCGTTCTGTTTCCTCACTCTGATTCAGGAGAGCTTCGATACGATGGATCTCTTGTGTGGTTAATGCTGGACAAGAATGTTCACGCAAGTCTTTATACCACTGGTGCAACACGTCTTTGTTCGAGATGAGACTCCAAGCTTCGTCCAGATACTCGTCTAATTTTTCTTCTTGACTCAACATCAGGCATTTATCGTGTTGAATTTGACTGGGATGATCGTTTTGACATCCATAGCAATTTTTCTTGATCAATTCCGTCATTTTGTCGACCAAGTGTTTGGCAAAACAGGAGACTAAATGGGCTTCTTGTTCTGGCCATCTCGACTTCATCATGATATCTTCTTCGTCTTTATCTTGAGATTCTTCTCCTTCCACGGTCTCCTCACATTCCATGTCCAAAGTTTCTCCAACTGTAATGCTGTTGAACCTAGTCGCTTGGTCAGGTTTCCATACCACGCAAGCATCCAGATGAGTGTTCTTGGCTTCTTTTCCGTACGTCAAGAGATTTTCCAGGTAGGCTCGATAAGGGTAAGTATCCATGCTGCTGCTGACCAGTTTGTTATTCAAGTACAAGTCCACTTCACTGAACAAGGAATGCATGAAATTATTGACGGGAGCTACTGCATCATCATCTTCTAGGCTAGCGTTGGGTGGTTCAATCACTTTCACTTTTAAGTATAGGTAACTGCTATTCAGATCGATGTAATCTTCGGGCTGTCCTTTGATTTCAAACTCGATGGGAGCGGAATCGGTCAATGAGGAGACCGGGTGAAATTCCACCCACTGGGATTCTTGCATGGTCATCATGGTGGGGGACATGGCAAACATATCCAGTTCCGTCTTGGAACAAGCACAAGACTCTCGGTGCATCATTTTTTTTGTTCTTCCTCAATAATCGAAAACGTCTAAGTCTCGAACGGTTCTTCTTTTCTTGGCCTTTCTAGCTTGAAGTCTGGTGAAAGGGTGTTTTCTGCGTCGTCTCTTTCTGCCTTGTCCTTGCTGAATGCCTGATTCGGTAGCGTGCAGGGCATTTATAGGTGTGTCTCGTCGGCCTAAAATGTCTTTACCCGTTTGCAGCAAGACATTTTTGCCTGCCCTCATGAAGGCTTCTTTAGGGTTTTGTTTGTCGATGATGACATTTTGGAGAAATTCTTTGCCTTGCGTCAGTGCCGCATCTTTCAAGGCGTGCAATCCGCGTGTCACCATCGGTTTCAACACAGGGGCCACCGAACGAAAGGCCGATTTTAACATATCTCCTAAACCGTGTCCTCGCTGTCGTGCAACCCCTTGGTACACTGGATACATGACTTACGAATCGTGAGAAAACCGTTTTCGAAAATGGAGTTTCACCGTGACTTTTCCTTTGGTGAATGGAATATTTTGTCCCAGATCTCCTTTTATAGCAATGTTGACCGTGTCCAAATACGACTTGCTGACGGGCAAATAATGAGGATGTACAAATTCCCGGTGGACGTGATAGGTGTTTCCACCTTCCTGGTCACTGGTTGTGGTACTATCCACTTTGAAAGGAATGACACGCAGTAACGGTACGGAGGTGTGTCCCACCACGTTGTACTCCACCACATCGGAGTACACAAACATCAAATTCAGTCCTTGGTTCAGTTCTACGGGTTTTCCAAAAGCTCTGTAAAAATCCATATTATTGTTGATCTTGGGGCTTCAATTGTTTCCGACCATTGTTGGATGTCCACCCAAAATTTCAAACAAACTACCATTGAACCTGAAGGACAACAGTTGAGTATCCTGAAATTTCATCAGTAAGCGACGAGCCACTTTATGGTACTCCAGGGTGACACTTTTTTTGACTCTGTTCAGGGCTTTGCCAAAGGCGAACTCGAACCTGTCCGCAATAGTGTCCACCAAATGTTGGCCACTAAAATAAAACCCTGCCGGAATTTTGAAGGTGTAGATTTTGAAGGCTGGATTGCTGGCTGGTTTTGTGTCCCCTGAAAACTCGATGTCAGTCATGGCTTCTTGTAATTGTTGGTTCAGGATTTCGACCTCAAAAGTGTTTTGCTTTTCAGTGATGTTTTTGATTTGTGTAGGGTAAATCATTTCTACTAAAGCCACTTCCCAATGAGCTTCATGATCTAAGGGGATGGCTTGGGGTAATTTGGCCGTGTAACAGCACAACGTGTTGTGGGGAAACACCTCCATGGAACTGTCACTGGGCAAGGTTAAGTAAAATTCGTTTTGGTGACTCATAATTGCAGAGTTCTGTGGCTCTCCGAGGGGTTAGTGGACGTCAGAGGTGTGTCTCCGCCCAAAATGGGGTTCTGATTGTGGTTGGAGTGGTGACTGGCACTGGCACTGGACACAACGTTCCCGTTCGAGGAGAATTTCAGGGAGGGATTGGGAAGCAGGTAACCGATGCAACTGCTCAATAAAATGGTCCACAATTGTTTGTCTCCTTGTTGCAAACTCAAATTGGCGATGGCAGCCCCGATGACACAATACACCACGAAGATTTGGCAGAAAAAGACGATTTGCGTTTTAGGCACACGTTCTCCACACCACACCCACAAGGGTTGTTTTTGTAAATCTTGCACAGAAGAACTAGGGGAAGAAGGAGTGGTCGACGTAGCTGCGTCTGATGTGTGAAAGGGCATGATGGTCACTTCTTCTTTTTATAGTCGATGACTTGCGAAGCGTCGATCCAAGAATCGAAACTGGGTGGATATCCTTTCCAACGTACTTTGACTTCTTTGACACGTCGTTTGCCCACTTTACGGGTTCTGCGTTCGAGAATGCTTTCGATGTCGTACACGTCGTCTTCTTTTTTGGTGACACGTTGTAACTCGGGCAAATAAAACGTTCCTTTGAGTACTTCTCCGTTCATGTCTTCCAATTTATAGACGGCAGGATGACGGCCATGCACTCGTCCAGTGACGCGAAACAATTCGGTCGTCCAGTTAGGTAAGTAACCTTTGTCGAAAGTGCGTTTGGTTTTGCCAATGCGCACCCAATCTCCTACGGTCAACTCTCCACTTTTCTTGGGGACAGCCCTCGTCGGGGACGTACCGAACAGACGCTCAAACACCAGCACTTCGTTGTCGGGAGTCACGTCTTGCGGGGCACGTCCGATGCTTCCATGGTAAGATTGGTTGTACGCTTGCACCAGGTGCGGTAAGATGTCGATGTACTTCAGAGTGTGGTGATGCGTAAAATATTTCCACATGCGTTCTTTCAAAGTGCGTTGAAAACGTTCCACGATGCTGGCTTTGGTTTCGGGATTCTCGGTGGTAAAAAAATGAATGTCACGTTTCTTTAATTCTTTTTGGAAAGCTTGGTTCAGAAATTCGGTGCCTTTGTCCGTTTGCCATCGAAGAGGGCGACGACCGCTTTGTTTCAACACCCGTTGCAGGGCTCGCACTAACTCGCTGCTCGATTTGGAAGTCAAGGGCACGACCCAGGCAAATTTGGAAAAGACGTCGATGACACAAAACAAATATTTGTAACCACGATTGTAGCTGGCCAAATGAGAGACATCGGCTAAATCGGCTTGCCATTGATGATCGATGCCTTCCACTCGGGTGCGACTTCTGGCAAACTTGCGTCGAATGGGTTTGTGTAAAGTGTAGGTAGCTTGTTCTTGTAACCATCGTTGCACTTGAGGTAAACGGAGACTTTTCAGTCGCGTTTTGGCAGCACGATACAATTTTTGAACTCCTGCGTAACCTGCAGGATGCGAGGGATCGTAGTAAATGCTGGCTAAGACTTTTTCCATTTTGTTAGTGTGTTAATAAGTCACCCACTCTTCGGTGATGCTACTTTGGGTGGGTCGAAAGGGTGGTTTGGAAACGGATTTACGTGTCCGATGGGCTACGGGAGTAGAAGTCAAAGGTAGTGGTGGTGGTGGTGGAGGTGGCAATGGAATGGCTTTGGTTTTCTTTTCTTTTTTCGCTTCTGGTTTCCCTTCTTTCTTTTTCACTTCTGTCGAAGGAGGCGTGGACATCATCTTTTTAACCCAAGCTTTCATTTCTTCTCGTTGGGGTGTGGGGGACGGGGTCAACAAGGATGCTGCAATCTTACTTGAAATGGGAGCTGCTGACGGTGTTTGAAACACTTCGCGTATCTCTTCTTCCTCAGGTCTTTGTGGGGTAGCATCTCTGGTGACCCTTGGGGATGGTAGTGGTGGTGGTGGTGGTGGTAATGATGATGATGGTGCTGGACTTTTCATCAAGGTCTTAAAATCTTTTAGAGTGGGTAAAGCTGTTTCGTCTAAAGCTTTCTGGTGAAAGAGTTGCAGTCTTTGCAAGAGTTGACCGTACTTTTGCGATTTTTCTGTTTCGGACAAATCTTGACGATCCATCAAGGATTGCAATTTGTGTTGTAACTGGGACATCTCGCTCAAATTGGGATTGGGAGGTAAATGCGGGGTGCGTTGTTCTTGCCAACGATGGTATTCCATCCATCGTTTGTAAGGCACTAAAGCTAGTTTTCGTCCTTCCATGGGGTTGTCAGGGGTCGATTCTGAGATTTTGGGACTTCCGAGGGCCTTTTTATCTTGCTCCCATCAGTCCTCCCAACATGGTTCCCAAGACTCCTTTCAGTATGGGACCTAACAAGAGGGGCAAAATGCCTCCACGTTGCACTAACATCTTCTTTTTTTGACGAATGGGAATTTTCTTTCGAACCATTTGGCGAAGAACGTGACGATGTTTGCTTAAGCATTGTTTCTGGTGTTTGGACAAAGGGATCGTGCCTTTCAAAACGTTCAAACAACATTCGCACACGGTATCGATGACCTCTTTGGAGGCTGTTTGAATGAGTTTTTTTCGTAGGGGTGGAGAAGCTTTGGACAGGACAGATAACATGTCCCCATGTTTGGCTAAACGTGGTGGCAGTCCTTTCCTTTTCTTTCCTTGGGGTTTTCTGGAGGGTGACATCTTTGAGTCTTCAGGAGCACCGAAAAAACACTGATACCCTACTTGGTCACAGGCCTTTTTTATACTGGAACGCGTCGCCACTGATTGTCTTTACGTCGTATCAACTTCATGACAGGCATGACACGTCGTGCAGGGGTACGCAACGGACTAAATCGAGCCAGTTCTTGCTTGGACAAATCCAGTAAACTTTGTAACATGCCCGATCTTTCATGGACTTTGATTTTGGGAGAAGGTACTTTGTGAGCAGCAGCCACTGCCGATAAATTGGAAGGTCCTGCCACTGGGGAAGTTCTTTTGGGGGTCATCAACGGAGAAGTTCTTGGTGTGATCAACGTCTCCAAGTACTCTTCAGTTCCTGGTGACATCAACGGAGAAGTGGACAAACGTGAGGCTGCCGGAGACGCTGTGGCAGGTCGTGGCTTGCGAGTGTAAGGTTGCGTCCTGGCCGAAGTGCCTCTCTTGCGACTAGTTTTCTTCTTCTGTGGACTTTTCTTTTTCTGGGGACTTTTTCTCTGTTTCTTTTTCTGGGGACTTCTTTTCTTTTTCCGGGGTGGTGTCTGGTAAGAGGAGGGTCCTGCCACTGGAGAAGTTATTCTTCTTGGCGACTTGGTCTTTTTCTTTTTCTGCTTGGGGCTTTGTTGAACTTTTGTCTTGGGGATAACTTTGGGGGCATTAGGATCCCATCTTAAGAGTGAGCGAATGATGACCCCTCCTAGAGTACCGCTCCCTCCAGGTTTCAAAATGATTTGTTTTTTGGTTTGAGTGTCGATGCGGGGATCGGCCAGTTGGACCAAAGCGACTTTGTTTCGATCGAAAAAGCGTTGCGTTTGATGAGGAATCTGAATGATTCCTTGGAGTAATTGACGTGCCGTCACCGTGAACCATCGTAAGACTTCTTTGAGACTAACTTCTAAGACACGGGCTCGTGTTTGTGGATCTTTTTCTCGACTGATGCCATACAAGGCACGAATCAATTTGACGGGAAGATGCGACTGAAGGGACGTCATGTTCACACTGTGTGAGACAGACGAAAAAGGGTCTGAGGTTTTTATAGATTTTTTTCATGGGGAGTGAAATGAAGTCGAGGACGGAGACGTGTACAGGACAGGCCCTCCGTCTTGGCACCAGTGGTGAAACAAGTGGGTACGAAATCGCAAATCCTCGGGGGTGGTAGGTTTCAAATCGACGAGTAAATAGGCGTGTGGCGTTTGAGTGGCATCGTCGTACGCCTGAGTCAGCCAAGGCGTTCCTAACTGTTTGGCTAAGACTTGCACTTGCGATTTATCTCGAGGGCTTTTAAACAAGACCACGTAATGCGCATTGAGACTGATGGTACGATGGGCTTTACTTTGTTGAAACAAATTTTGGGTGATGTAAACGACACTGGCATTACGGTGATGCCCTTTGCGCGTAAACCACAATTTAATTTCTTCTTCGTCTTCTCCTAACATGTCGTCGAAAATGACCAAATGGGTTAGACGGGAGTCAGAGACGATGCCATCGTCTTCTTTAGGAATGCCTTCCACAAACACGATGGAATCGCCTTGACTTTCTCGCAAGAGGTTGTACGCCGATTGCCACTCTTTGTAACACCACACGATCCGTTGAGGTGGCCGATCGATCAAATGATGTTTATGTTCGATCAAACGTTTGACGAATTCGGTTTTGCCAGAACCGCTAGGTCCAGCAATGAGCATGTTAAAGGGATGGCGAAGATACAAAGCCTCCCAACTGGCACGATCTAAGTGTTCGTCGATGACTTTGACAGTAGAGGAAGAGGGAGCAGAGACAGTAGAGGTAGCCATGGTGTCAGAAATGTCACTTGTGACACGAAAACAAACAAGACAAGAGTTTATATACTTTTTCAGAACACGTTTATTGAATGTTTTTTTTCAAACATGAATACGAAAGACAAAAATACATAAAAGCCAAAGGCTTAAGTACAAGAATAAGAGGCACATGATAACGATGAACGTGGAATAAACACAAGTGTCTGTACAACAATCACATGTTTTGGGTAATGTTCTAACCAGTTCAACAGGGGGTAAGGTCACACAAGTGTCCTCCCGAAAGGGTCTTTCAGGTCTGTCCACGACAGTCCTGTCCTGGGTGACGGGTTCTTCTGGCACCGTCACTAACACGGGTTGAAAAGTAACTTTTTTCCTTGAACAACTCTCGTGCATACTGGGCCACTTCTTGGGTCCAAGCCTCAAAACCCCATTCTTTCCAGGCACGGACATCTGTCCAATGGGGATGTAAGTCACAAGCTACACACACATCGTCATACACGTCTTGGGTAGCTAAAAGTTGACGAATCTTTTTTTCCTGTTGAGGTCGAGAAGTATCCAGATGAAACCGCAAGGCTTTGAGCAAAAGAAGTTTTTCGTGACCATTTAAGGCCATGGAGGTGGTAAGTACTGATCGTAAAGAGTCCACAAAGAATCGGCTGGTAAACGAAATCCCAGAAAACAAGTCACTAAGACACACACCACTTGTCGTCCAAAATTGAATGGATACAGTTCTTGTAATAATTGATGGTAATGATCCACGGTTTGAATATGGTCATTGAGTTCCTTCCACGGAATCTGTTGGATGACATGTGACATAAACCGTGGCATGGCAGCCTGTTTTTATATTCTCTTTTTTTTGGATGCAATACACGTACTTTCTAGCCAGAGATCTTCGTTCTCCAGTAGGGAATCTAAAACTTGCATACTGTAACCGAAACGTCAGAGTTCGTTTAGAAGTTTCCTCTTCCGCTAAGTAGATTCCACGTAACAAATGTTGGTAATCCTTTACCTTGTCTTCCTCAATGTATTGCTGTAGGTGAATCTCGAAGTAACCATAATTATGAACATGTCGATCATTAGCGACCTCAAAGTTTTGAACAATGTCTGACCATTGAAAGAATTTCTGACGAATCAGTTCTCTTATACCATTCAGGTACCAGTGGTTAAAGATCTGGTGACGAAACGGATGCAATTGTTCTTTACGTTTCACTTGTATTTTGACCAGCTCTCGGTAAATCCTTTCTCTTAACTCCACAGGCAAAGCACGAATGTTCTCTTGTAAAGTATCCATGAATAGGTTATACTAAATCCTCTTTGGTCTGACACAAGAAATGTACTGTTTGCACAAACATGGTTTTACTTCAGTGTCGAATTTAAATCGTTGAGTCACTAATCTACACATTACAATTCGTTCAGAAGTTTCCTCTTTCACCAAGTTGACATTGTGTTCAAGATGTTGGTAATTCGTTAACTCTTCCTCTGGAATTCGATGCAGTACGTTTACAATGTAGTAGATAGAATCGTCCATACCAAACCATTCCTTTTTATAACCAGGAGGTCGTTGATCAATGTCTGTCCAATGGAACACTTTCAACTCAATCAGTCCTTGTATAGCCTGAAGGTACCAGTGGTTAAAGATCTGGTGACGTATCGGATGCAATTGTTCTTTACGTTTGACTTGTATTTTGACCAGCTCTCGGTAAATGCGTTCTCTCAACTCCACAGGCAAAGCACGAATGTTCTCTTGTAAAGTATCCATGAACAGATTATTATGGTAAAAAGTTACTTCAATGTCTCGGTCCCACTAAAGGTAAGTAATGACAATTCGGTGACCATCGAGCATGTTCAACGTAGGCCGAATCTTGCGGTTCCCAGTGGTGAAGTGACACACCGCAACTGAAGCACTTGACTTTATCTCCTTCGCCCAAGTAGAAAAATCCGGCTCTGGCTAATTCTTCGGGGGTCGGTCCTCCCAGATACTTTGGCCATTTTCCTTTGAACGATTGAAGACGATTTTCAAAGTCGCAGTATTCCGACAAACGCACAGGAAACGAATATTCGTTTTTCACAGGTTCGTTTCGATGAGGGTTGGTTGACAGGAACAGGAGTTTGCTCAGGGCTGGATGACATCCGTAGGGGGGTAGACGTGAAGGTGAACATTCCCCTTTAAACCCGGTAAAATGTCTAAGAGGACGAGCGGCATCGCTTTCGCATCCCTCAGGTTTGACACGCACAGCATCACTTTCCATGATAGGGGCAGTGAGAACAAAGTTCCCATGATGCTTTACGGCATCGCTCAGGTCACAACGTACAGCATCGGTCCCATCGCAAGGCTCACAATCGCACTCGTCTGCAAACTCCGTTACGCAATTACAATGGTAACCACATGGACAATCGCAGTTTCCTTCCGGACATTTTCCGTCGCAATGTCTGGGTCTTATCCATCCAGTATTAGTCACACTAGAGGAAGATACAACTTTTTTACAATCCCCAAACTGGAACGATGTCTTTTTCAAAGTATTCATCTTGTTCGCTCGGTCTTGGTAGTCACAATGAACTATCGGTCTTGCCTAGGGTTCCTTTTTTATATACAGACCAATACCGACGTGACCGTACGGTAAGGTGAAATGATTGGGAAGTCGAACTCGCTTCTGGTACACGATTTGATAGACTTTTTCCAAGGGCCGACTGACGATGTGGTGAGTGGGTAAACGTACAATCTTGTTCGGTTGGTAAGTGGTCACTTTAAAGTTTCCATCCTCTCCCGATTGCAAGGCTTCTTTCAATACCCCAAAGTTGACCACACGACTGGTACGATAATTCAGAGTCAGTCCTTTCACTTTGCACGTCGTGTGCACTTCTCCTTGTTTGTCCCGGTATTCGTAGCCGTAATTTTTGGGACCGCCACTGACGAAACTTAGAATCTTGTCGTCGGGATGCTCGTCTGTCCAGGCTCCTAAACGGTCTCCTTCGATGTTAGGGTGATGTTGAATCGGGTGATGGATGTAAATGCAACTGTCCGTGTCAAAGTACAGGACGCGTTCTTCTAACAGTTCTAAAGCTTCGTACAATTTTAAGCGAGCATGGGCTGTCACGTAAGCCGCAATGATGACATTTCCAAAAGGGTCGTCTTGTACAAAGTCCAGATCTTCTTCGTAATTGACCAAGATCAAATTCTCTCGAACGACGTCCACGTGTTTCATGTATTTGGTTTTGTCGTGAATCATCTGGAAGTAGCGGGAAGGTTCTGTCAAATATTCCGTCTTGGGTAAACACGGTCGTTGTGCCATTTTACCCCACAAGCAATTTAACATCACTTTGGCAAACGATCGCCTGCCTTCGTTTTTCTCGATGTGGTCTAAAGTGATGCCTTCTTGTTCGTAATATTTCTCTTTGAATTGTATTTGGTCTTCGGGAGTGTGACACCAGGAAGGATAGCCGCTGGCTTCTTGCTTCAGTTTCAAAAAGGCATCCACGTAGTCGGCGAAAATGCCTTTCTGACTGGGATCACCCTTGCGGTACTGTTGTGTCTTGGGAAAGTGGCAAATCTCGTATACTTCTAACAGTTCGTATCCCATGTCCAGAGCTTTGAACAATTCTACGCTGACCCAGGTTCCCGTCAAGGCCCGTTCTTCCTGGCTGTGATGACAAGGCTGGTCTTGGTTGCACGTTTCGGCACAAGTACGGCACAAGGGAAACATCAGTTTGCCTTGACAATGGTGAGGTAAGACGGGATGGTAGAGGTTCGTGGGAGGCAAAACTTTACACTTGATCAAGCCTTCGTATTGTCGAATGTTTTTCAGGTCGATGTGTTCCGTTAACAATTGCGGGTGCCCTACAGGAAAGCGACAATATTTGCACACGTAGGGATACAGCGAGCACACGTCCAAGTATTTGATTTCTTCTCCTTTCTCTTCGTCGGCTTGGTACAGCAAACAGGTGGCATTGGTCCTTCCTCCGTACAAACTATCCCTCGGGTTCAGCGGGTCCATGAACTGGTAACTTTCCACGAGGCGTTTAAACTCGGGATCGGTTTTCATACGGTGATCGTACTCGTGTTCCCACATTTCCACCACTTGGTATCCTTCCTGTTCCAACTTTAGGCGCCGCTGACAAGTGTCCTGGTACAAGTCTTCCATGGTTCGTTGCAAAAACTGATTTTTAGTGCCACGGTCAGGGTAACAAACAGGACATCCGTGAAATAAGCAACCGTTAAACTCGTACACGATCTTCGGGTTTTCTAAGTCCCAGCCATCGACCGAATACGTTCCGATGGTCTTTTCGCCCCCTCCGTTGCGGGCATGCTGAATCCACTTGTCTTCCTTGTCGCACAAGTAATGTAACCAGCGTAAGGCTTTGACCGAGTATTGACGTTTGACAAAGTGGGTCGTTTGAGGGCTGATGACAGCCACGGTGTTTTCAGGCATGAATCGTTGTCGATACACTAAGGAACATGCTTTGGCAATGGTGCAAGCTTCTTTCAAAGGATCGACCCCTCCGTGTTCCATGAACAGTTCTCGAAATTTTCCACAGCAACGTCGTAAAATGTCCACGTCGGAACGACAATACTTTAGCATTTCTTCCTGAAAGTCGAAAGGGTCCGAGGCGTGAGCCTGGTACCAAGCGTAGAAAGCTTCTCGTTGTTCGGTACGCATGTTGTCGGGGTCGTAATAGTGAGCCTCTGGTAAATGGGGTAGAACGACATGTTGGTTGGCTTCCGTATTGAAAAAGTGTGGAAAGTACCCTTTAGCCATTTCTGTCATTCCAAACGTTTTAGGCATTCGACTCAAAGGCATGGCCAAATAGCTCATCAAATCTTTAAACTGTACTTGTCCCACTTGCATGAAAATGATTTTGGCTCCGTTCAAAGTCACTTTAGGACGTTCGGTGCCATGTTCCGTATAGTACCTCAAAAGAAACTGTCCATCGTATCCGGAGAAATTGTGAGCCATCACTGTGGCATGGCGATGACAATCTCGGTAACGTTCGATGTCCTCTTTGCTCCATGTCTTGTCGATGGGGTCTAAGACCCATTGGGCAAAATCGGCTAACGTGTTGGGTCCCCGAAAGATTTTTTCACGCCCTCCGGGTATCTTGCTGCAGTGAGGGCAATGACTGAAGATAGGTTCTTGAATGCACTTCTCGCACGCTCGATGAGCCACGCAGAAATTAGGAATGTGAATGCCGGTTTCTTGCATGCATTCGAAATCGAAAAAGATGAAATTGCCTTTCTTCTTGTGACCGTCCTCTTTCTCTGGTGGGGGTTGGTATTTTTGCACGTAACATTGGTGTTCCAAGTCCACGATGTGGTGACAAATGTGACATTTTTTCTTTCCTGAACATACGTGTGCCTTGACACTATTGGTACGTATGCCTTGTCCACACGTAGAGCACAATCTCAGCAGTTGACAAGCGCATTTCTTCTGTGAACCTTGCGTTTTCAGATGTTGTTGGTAACAGGTAGGGCTGACAAACGTGCGCAGACAAGTGGAACAAGGCACTGGTTCTTCGCTCAGACAGGGTGAAGAGGCCAAACATCCTGTGCATTTCGATCCACAATGCTTGTGTTGCTCTCGATTGTTATAACCATGGTCACATTTCTCACAGTAATAACCGTATTTCAGGAATCCGGTGATACTGGTAATGGTATCGAAATGTTCATCGTGATAATAGACATGAATGTATTTTCCGTCCTTAAAGTCTTGGCCTCGAAACAAGAGAGGTCCGCGCACTTCTTGAGGGTGCACTTTCAAGGTGTAGCGTGGAGCTAGGGCATCTTGCAATTTTTGCATCTCAGGAATGCCACAGGGTGTGTCTTTGGACAGGCCAGCTTGTTGCAACAGGAGTTCTGCTTCGTTTCGTTGCTTGGCTCGATGGGAACGTTGAATAGTGTTCCAGGTTCTTTTCCATTCTACCGTGTCGTTCTTGTCGGCATAGGTTCGTCCCACCACGATGGCCCGGGCTAAACACATCTGGTCATGAGAGTTGTTAATTCGGACGAGACTCTTTTTGGTGTTGCGAAGGTCGTCCACCAATAACATCTTTTTGCGTCCTGTCCCTTGAGGAGGAGAGACGTGGGTCATGTCCAGTGTGGCTTTACCATCGGTGATGTCAAACTGATCATTAGATTGTTGTACGTGTTGAATCTTGTCGATGACTTTGGAAGCAGTCAATTCTGCAGGGGTGCTAAACTCGATCCAAACAGGGGATTTCAAACCGTCGTGTTGTATGGAAAGTCTCAAACGATCGTCTTCTTTGGGTTGACATTGTCGCTTGAGTGCAGTGAGCAAAGAATCCCACACCTCAGTGATGAACACTTCTGCTTTCTCTAACGGCACTTCAGCCTTGAAATCTTTAAACTTCACCGTGTATTTGTAAGCCGTGGTTCTAAATTTTCTAGAGGAGCGCTTTTCCGTCTCTCGAATGGAATAGTACTTTTCAGGGTTGACTAAGGGTGGTGAACTTGTTTTAGAGGGTTCGGATTCTGGTTCACTCATGTCCTCTTCAAAATCACTGGCATGAATTTGTGCCAAGATTTCAGCCCTGGTACGAGGCGATAGATCACGTTTCTGCCTCTTACTTTCTTCTTCTTTCTTCTCGAATGAATGGGATCGTTTCATCTTGAAAGCAAAAAGTCAAATGACTCAAGTTCAAACACCATAAACTACTTTATAGTCATAGCAGACCAGCGTATATAAAAGGGTGTGTGTCTTGTCCTTTCACTATTCATTTCACTCTCAAGCCGAACACAACGATGGAAGAGACTGACCAGATGGAACGTTTCGTCAGAGCTTTGCGAGGGGTCATTAGAAAATTCTCTTCAGACCAGCCTACGGACTACTCTCCTTCCTTTAGAGATAAAAGTCAAGATACTTGCTATATCTGTCAGAAGAAAGGGCATTGGTCTTCAGAGTGTCCAGACCGTCAAAAAAGAAAAAAAACAGGGGATAAAAAAGACAAAAGTCAAGATACCTGTTATTATTGTAAAGAAAAAGGACATTGGTCTCCAGATTGCCCAAAAAAGAAACAAGAGGAGTCAGAAGAAAAGAGGAATTCTTCAGAAGAAGAGAGGGATTCTTCAGAGGAAGAGAGGGATTCTTCTGAGGAAGAAAGAAGACAGGTGAAGAAAAAGAAACAGGAGAAAAAAAGAAGAAGGGAAGAAAGCGAGGAGGAAGAAGAGGAAAAGAGTGTGACGGTGAAGAAATTCAAAAAACCGAGAGACTAAACAAGGAGAAAAGAAGAAATCAATGAACTTATTATTAAAGTGTTGTGTTGTGAATTGTGAATTGGATTGTAAAAATGGAGAAAAGAATAAATGAATGATATAAGGTAAGAGTCTTTGAGTTTTGATTTTAAAATAAGAAGCTACACTCACGCACTCATACACAGACACGTACTATAAGGGTAACATGGGTGAGTTTTTTTGAGTTATTGGCAAATTGAAATTGTATTTCTTTTCGAGAAATGTGGGTGGCCCTGAAAAGGGCCTTTTTTCTTCATGGTGCAGGGGTGAGTTTAAGCAATCAATTTTAACTGCCTTAAGCCTTTGCCACGGCCAAGGCCTACTTCTGGACTGCGTAATGATGATAATGATTGGGTTGAAATCACTAAGGGTGGTACGGTAGGCTTAGTCACAGGGTTGACATGTTTGGCTCGGGAAGGTCGTATTCTCTTCGGTCGTGATAAAGAAGTCTGATACATTTGTTTCAGACTTCTTAACTCCGCTAAAATGTCCAACAGTACCGTGACCGTTTGATTTTCACCCTCTTGTTTCTTTGCTGCTACTTCTTCTTGCTGTTGTTTTTTTCTTACCTCTTCTTCTTGCTGCTGTTGCTGTAGGAGAAAAGCCTGTTCCGCTTCCTTTTGTCGTTGTATAAATTTCTCCAATTCTTCTTTCTGTCTCTGTCTAAAATTCTCCACTTGCGGTAATGAAGAAGGTAACGAAGGTTCCGGAACAAATTCTTGCGAGGAGAGAAAATCCACAAAATCCCAATTCACCTCTTCTGAAAGTAAGTCCGGGTTCCCTTGGGCGGTCTCCCCTGCTGGTGCACCCCACTGGATCGTTTTCTGAGTTTCCGTCATGTTGAATCACTATCGCATAGATTGACTGCACACAAGCGCTAGCGAATCTATATTGACTACGTGACGTCACAGACTGCTCTCTTCGGATTGGATGCGGGCTGACTGAATTCTGTAACGCGTGTTTGGATTGGTGAATGAACTCAATCCGTTTCAATCCTTTCTGTCCCTATAAATAAGCGCCGTTCACTGCATTGATTCACCTATTCTCGGAGCCTCAACATGTGGACCGACGTTGAATCTTCAACCCTTGTGTCAACAATGATGTTCAGGACGGACATGCTCATGTATGTCCGATCCAAGTGGACCGTTGTCTACAGGACCAACAGCAGCCTGTGGATAAGAAGAGTCTATATAGAGAGACAAGGTTGCCTCAAGAGGACTCTGATGTATGGCCCTGCTGTAAGACGAAGTTTGAGGAAAAGAAGATGTCGCAAATGCCCTCTATGTTAAGGGCATATTAACATAAACCCAAAGGCCCTTTTCAGGGCCAGCCATATTTCTCGAAAAGAGATAGTCTTTGAATTGCCTACCCCTTTTTTAAATTTAAATTTAAATTTAAATTTAAAAAAAACTTTTTAAAAAAAAAGAAAAAAATCCCATGTTAAATTCCCCTTGTACGTATAGTATCCCACGATTTATTCCCATGTTAAATTCCCCTTGTACGTATAGTATCCCACGATTTATTCCCATGTTAATTCCCCTTGTACGTAAAGTGTCCCACGATTTTTCTCCATGTTAAATTTCCATTGTACGTAAAGTGTCCCAAGGGTGTTTTTAATGCTAATTCCCATTGTACGTAAAGTGTCCCCATTCACTACTCACAGCCTTGAGACTCAGTTTCGAAGAGTCCACAAATAGTCTCCATTCTTGTGGGTCATGAGTGATTTTTAAAGCATTCATGAGGCCCTCAATATCGGAACAGAATATCAGATTACTTTCCTTTCTGAAGAAAGGCTCCAATTGCTGGTGGCGCTTTCGATATGCAGTAATTGTGACATCTTCTTCTAGAAGATTCCATTGTTGGAGTCTTGATTCTAGCAATTCTGCCTTGTTCTTTGATAAGTCCAAATCACGAATCAGGTCATTTAGTTCTTCCTGTGTTATTCTGTGTGGGGTTGATGATGCACCACAGTGAAAATCTGGATCACTGCATGCTGATGGACCAGGAGAAGAACAGGTCGACTCACCTTTGTCTTCGTCAGATGAATCAAGAGAATATTCTGCTGGAGGTTCTGGAATAGGAAGTCCCTCACCATGTGGAACTGGTCTCAATGCAGACGGAATGTTTGGGTAGACTATTCTCGACTTCTTTCGCTTCGTTATTCCGCCGGAAAGAGGAGGAACCAAGCAGAAGTAACAGTCATTTAGGTGGTTGCTTGGCTCTCTCCACACCATTGGGACTGCAAACGGCATTGATGACCTTTTGCAATTCAACCACTGTGAAAGCTGTGTTGTACATGTAGCACAGCATATATGCGGAGCCCAAGGCTTGTCTTGGTCACCAACCTTGCATCCGAAGTAAAGATGATATGCCTTCTTCACTTGAGAATTGATACTTTTCTTCTGGTTGGCAAATGTCACTTCCCCACAAATATAGCAAAAATTGTCCGCGGTATTAACACACTTTCGAGGCATTACTGTTCTTTATTGTACGTAAATGGATAAAATAATAAGTTTTATGTAACAGTAGCTTGAACTGTCTCGCACAACGTCTAAAATATTTTAAATGCTGAACCTATCTGATTGGGCTTTATATAGTACACTGCTTACGTCAGCTTCAGCAGCCGCCTGGCATTAGTATAATAGGCCTACACATGTATAGTACACTGCTGACGTCAACTTACTTCAGCAGCCGCATGGCATTAGTATTGCATTGCATCAGAAAATGATGCAATCAACTGTGGATGATGTGAGCATGATGGTATTATGCAATGTTACATCATTATTCCGGATGTTGCTGCAGTCCTACTGGAGAAATTTACACAGTGAAACATAGAAAATGAGGTATATGAATATCTTCAAAACGAGAGCCAATACAAATTTTTCACGGTTATATTCGTGTTCGGCACACCAAAATACTACAGATTAGGGCCTTTTCAAGTCAGTAATGATTTCACTGTTGACCAGTGTTATCAACTTTGCCGTTCAAGCTCGAAAAAAAAATCTAATGAGAAACCACAATCTATATGACATAAAACCTTATTTGAGAGGTTTTTTTTGAGTTTTCTTTGTTTCTGAGCATTGTGTCTGGCTGATGGGTTTGGCTGGATACCCGCCATACTGAGAAGAAACTCGAGGGCTGACAAAGTCTTTTTGTACAACTTACCTAACTCACAGAAACTTTCAATCTTGCATCCTCACTTCCCTCTAGTCCAGCTGTATGAAACGGCATATCTTACATCACCAAAAGTCTATAGAAATTCCAATCTTCATTCAAATTTGCAGAGTTTACTCAGCTATGAGAAAAGGACCATACACTTGGCAGGTTGCGTTTCCTCTTAAATATATGTATGTTGTTGGTGAAAATATGTGGGTAATGGGCAGTAACATTTTGCAGTTGGTAGCAGGCGTGGTTGCTGTTTGCTAAGAGTGCAGTTTGATCAAATTGTTTTGAAGGCTGGTATGCAGGTGCTGTTACTGTTCAGCAAGACTGTGTGTTGTTAGGTAGATGTGGATGTTGGTTGATAGGTATTGGCGTTGGTGACTAAATATGCTCACTGGTTAGTAATACTTCACTGGGTAGTATGTGTGGGTGATGGTTACTACTTATGGCTACTGGCCAGGAAGACAGCGTGTTGGTCGATAAGGGCAGTGTTATTTAGTACTCAACATCTTGCCAAAGTCCCCTTTGTTCAAAGTCTTTCCAAAAATGACGATTTTCTGTATATATCTAACACTAGCGGCCCATTTGTCGATAGAGTGGCATCGTCGTTACGTCTGTAGGCTTTTACACATGACATTTCCCCCATACCCAAATAGATAAATAATGTTGAACCAACTGACGTTTTTTAACATTCCATTTCCTTTGTGTCTGGAGCCTTAGAAAGTCTTTTATTTACAATTGTGGAATAATTTTAACTTTATGCTGTACCTAGAGGTTCATGTTATACCCATGTTAACCCCAATTCATTATGTAATTTGCGATTACATAAATATATGCTGACTTGAAAATTGACGAGAATTATAATGTCTGGAGAAAATTTATGTTTGTCTTCCCTCGCCCCAGACCTTATACAATCATACGCTATTCACTAGAATGATTAATGTAAATAAAAAATTAAACCAAATCGTCAATTATTAAAAGGTAAAACACCTTGATCCTCGAGCATTCAGCATATACAATCTGCCTTTATGCACTCATGCATCATGTAAGGTCAGGACTTAGTATGCTTATCTACATTAGTGTGAATATTTAGCATAAGTTTGAAAGTCGTGAGGTATTTACTACATCCATGAAGGAGTATTGCATTTATATATATATATATATATATATATATATATATATATATATATATATATATATATATACATTATAATTATCTTCATGTTTTAAATAATAATCTTTCATATTGAAGTCACAATGTTGCATGCTAATATTTTAAACAGCAGTGAAACAGATGTAATAGATATAAATAATTTTTCACTAAACAGAGACGGTTAGTATTGGTACCCTGAAATCATATTATGTTCTCCTGGAATCGTACCATTTGCCTAAATGTTCAGGCGTCTGCCACGGATGTGGGAGGTCGATGGTTCTTTTCGAGTTATATCAAAGACTTTTTAAATGGTATTATAAGCTGTCTCGCTTGGCGCTCAGCAATATAAGGTTACTATTAGAACTGGTTGGTAAAGTGTCAGGATAATTTGACTATGTGGGACATGATGCCACATGTCTGCGGCATGATGCCCCAGTGCTAGACATCACAAAAAATCTGCCGCACTGCAGATATTGTAGAGATGGTACTGAGATCGTTAAACCTACGTTAGAAATCCAAATAACACACAGACCGTTCTGTGTCCGATAGGATTTTACCTTAATAAACTTACATATATTTACTCAGTCTTGAAATTTTGATTCTGTAATTTTTCCAAAAATAATTATTTATTTATTTGAAACTGTACCTCAGTTCTACTTCCAGGCCATCTTTTACCAGTGCGCCTGATGAGGTCATAACCTCAAAAGATTTTGGTACAATGCACACGTTGTACTACAGGACATCATTCATCAAAGAGTCAGACGTCTTGCATAATAATAAAACATACGTGTCGTAGAGAAGCATCTCATCATTGTTTTTGTAATATTGAACAACAAAAAACGCTAATCTTCAATTAAATTTACGTCATGATATCCATCAAGTGCACATTTCAAGACTGATCATTCTGTCAGTGTTTCAAATTCTTGTTCCATGTATCAGTTGTCTGGATAAATGTCACAATCCTCGATTGCTATACCAGTAATTTCAATATTTGGCATGAGCACTGGTGGAAATGATATCTACCTTTTATCTCCAGGGATGGTAGGGAATGGTCGAGTTTGATTTAAAAATCTATAGTGAAGTAATATATATATATATATATATATATATATATATATATATATATATATATATATATATATATATATATATATATATATATATATATGTATATATATGTATATATGTATATATGTATATATGTATATATATATGTATATATATATATGTATATATGTATATATGTATATATGTATATATATATATATATATATATGTATATATGTATATATGTATATATATATATATATATATATATATATATATATATATATATATATATATATATATATATATATGTAACGATATTAAAGCAGTTTGTTACTTAAATACGGTGCCCTCTAAGGCATTTTGCTACTTAAATACGGCGCCCTGTCAGGCAGTTTGCTACATTTAAATACGTGCCCTGTAAAGGCAGGATAGACTGAATAAGTAAAGCAGTTCTGAAAGGAACTAAATGGCAATAAGAAAGTGTGAAAGTAGCAGAAAGATGGGATTTTTACATTAAACAAACAAGATTATTTCTTGAACCCAAAAATTGTATTACGACTAATCTTTGAAACAATGATATGAATCTAAAATTGTCAAGGGGTATTTTAATAAGTGAATATCAAAATTTAATATGGGAGGATTATGTTTCTTTGTTGCGTTATCAACTTGGGAACCGATCGCGGACTTGTCAGTAGGGCAATTTCATACTTTACAAACCGCCTGTGACAATTATTGCAGAGTACAATATCTAATGTAAGAATTAAAAATGGACAAAGATCTGTCTGAAAACGTAATATAGTCTCGTGTTATGTTGTTGTATTTTCAGATAGTCGCCAACAATGTATTAATTCCCAAACAGACCAGAAAAATGTATAAGAAAATATCGACAGTTAGAAGTAAGAACTGAATAAATTACTCTGGAAATGCACGTTTTGCCAACACAATATTTATTCAAATTTTGTGTACGCAATACCGATTTTGTATTTATTTCTTCTTCGCAATTTCTGTGATCAAGTGTGAAAAAAGTTACTTATTTTCTTTCAAATTTTAATCAAATAACACACTAAATTACAAACATCACTGTCAACATAGTGATGATGATGATGATGATGATGATGATGATGATGATGATGATTATGATGATGATGATGATGAGGACGAGAGAAAAAAAGAAGGTTGTTTTTTATATTTAATTTGTATTGTTTATTTTACGTTTTTCTTCTTGATAATATGTTATGTATATTTGTAATTGTATTATTTAATTTGGTCGAGATCATGCTCAGATGTACCTGACTACGGACACAATTTTTGCAAACAACATATATAACTAATATTTCTCTGCTAATATATACGGAATATTAGGATCATTATCAATGGAGGAAACATGTTTATCTTACTCTGAGCCTAGGTCATTGGTATTCGGAAACCTGATGTACCTGTTGTTTGCAATGTTCTTTATTATAATTTTAGTAATAAACCTTATCTTGTTTGATAATTTATAATGTTATAGAAATGAACATTTGACCCCCATCCTCAAGCTGTTTTGTGTCTCAGCTTTTCGAATGTTTTCCTTTTACTTACAAAATTACTCTTTCTTGCCGTAATATCTTAAAGTACAAGGTTGTGTTCTTTTTTATATCCGGGTGGAATTATGTATTCAAGTAAGCATTCACTGGCAATACTAGGTGCTCATCAATAATATTCTTTCACATGAACATGAAGTCGGAGTTATAGTGAATTCAGACAAGTACATTTTGGACACAGTGTGATGCATCAAAAGACTGTTAGTATATCATCACGCTCAATTCATTGCCACATTACTAAGATCGAGACTACAAGCACATCAACACATTCAACTTTAGAAATTAATCGGAATTAAATTAGAACTTTATTTATTTGGACTTGTGATAAAGCATTTACGACTATGTGGATTTTAATTTACGTACTGGAAGTTCTTTTTAAATTTTTACTTTTTGTTCTATGGAAATAAATCATTTGTTGAATATTTACTAAACTTGTTGTGGGCTCGTCCAAATGATATGAACATTTTTAGAATATTTCCAACGCTTTTTCTTTTTTTTACAATTTAAATTCACTTTGTTTCGGAATTTTCTAAATGTCAGCTCTTATTTCACATATCTGAGAAATCAATGGTGAAAATAACAAGCGTTTTTGTACAATATCATCTAAAGTGGAATACTTTATTTAAAATCCAACACCGGAAAATTTAGAGATGTTGCAAATAGATGAACCATTCCAGGTTGAAAAAAACAAAATATGACCATCGTTGAGCAAAGGCTTTAATTTTTCTTTGTGCATTCATCCTTCGGAAGTAGGTTTTGGGACATATTGAACGGTGAACCTCAAGGTGGAGTCGAGACAGCTTGTTCTTGAGGCAAGAAAAGAGCTGATGCAAGTACGTAGTGAAATTGAAGAGTTAAGAAATTGTTTTATACAGACGTTTTAATCCAACCTGTATGAGCAAATGGTTAAAACTGTACAAAATACTGCCTGTACAGCAGTCGATTATTCCATGACTTAAAAAGTCTCTTTTGTCAGTAAGTCTTCGACCCAACAGTTTTTGTTATTAAACTCCATTTCAGTCTTACAGAAGCACCTATAAATTCTGAATATGGCACAAAGATTAGAAATAAATTTTCTGATAAGTTTGATAAAAAATCCTTATCTCTTCCTACTTGCACATATTGCAAGAAGTAGCACTTCATTTTCTGATTGCTACAGATTGAAAAACCAAAAGAAATAAGAGTTTTCCAAGCTTTGATTTCTAAGATCTCAAGGTCACGGCCATGTATTGAAATTAATACATGTTTCGGTCAAACAAACCTTAATCATTTTCTATTATGGAGAATTATGAACCATTCATGTCGACTGGTTCTGTATCACTTATTAGGGATGCTGCCAACACTCTCCCTATTGATGATGTATTGGAAACATGAGCTTTACACAGTTTTTTTTTATCAGGTAGTTTGCTTTTTTTCATTAAAAGTGTTCTTCTAATAAACGCGTTATTATACAGGAGTAGAGTGTGGCTTTGTTAATGTTCGTCTCCATTGTGTCAATTTGTCATCAGACGTAGTCTCTGGCCCCGTGACAGTTGTAACTGTGTCATCTTAGCCCATCCAGGCATTCATTTATTGCTAGGCAATGACATAGCTGGACATAAGGTTGTGGTTAATCAAAATGTAACTCACAAGCCATGATTGGATAAAAAATTCCAGCCTATCAAAGAATCCCTGAGTTATACCCTTAAGTGCTGTTATTAGAACTATGCAAAATGAAACTCACTAGAATGATGTTGATCAGGAAATTACTCCTTTAGCTGACATACGTATTTGTCAGGCTTTTGATGAGGTTATTTTTGCTCCTAGTATGGATCAATCAAGCGGTTTTTATCACAGTGATCCTCTTTTACCTAATAATTTTCATTATTCTTATCAGGATGAAAAATAAAGTCTTTCCAATGTTTCCATAATTGCTTAACCTCTGACCAATTGGTCAAGCAATAAAACAAACTTTCAATAGTCTGAAAAACGTCAAGCGGAATTTGATCAGTTACAAACCATACTTAAGAGTTGATAAGTTACAAACCATGCTTAAGAGTTGATAAGTTACAAACCATACTTAAGAGTTGATAAGTTATAAAATGTCTAATAAAGTGGTGTTGGTGTTGATGTTGCTGGACGACAATGGTTTAGATCATCCGGTGATCTGTTTTGCCTGAAGAAAGAAAAAGAATAAATAAGACCATGGAAATTATTCCACAATCGAGAAAAACTCTTTGGCCTGGTATTGTCTTTGCTACACCTTGAAGTGTATAAATTAGGTCAGCTCCTTCTCCGATCATTGTATTCAGTTATCGCAATAACCTTACTTTATTCTCGTTAGATGAACAACAAAAATCAGAGACTTTGAGGTTTAGTTTATTTTGAAGTAATTAAATATTTACATTAGTCACATCAAAGGAAAATATAATTTAATTACTGATGAATTTTCAAGGGTATATAAGTATTATATTGATTCATGCATATTTTGTGTCATGAGTAAATATCCATCTCATGTCATTTTTAATCACGTTATACTTGACTAATATTTAAATGAAAGCTGTATCGTATTAATCTTTCTTTTCTTTATCAGAGTAAGTGTTATGTATATTTAGTTATTTATTTGATGCCTATTTGTGAATGATTACATGTTGTATAAAATTGTATTTCGTAATTGACCATAGTCACAGTCAAGTTCAATGTGTTCCTGATTAGGGACAATTATTTTGTAAACAATATAATGCATATATAATATTTCTCTGTGAGTATTGATGAAATAAATCATCATCAATAGAGGTAAATAAGTTTATGTTAATCTGAGTGTATAATATTGGTATTTCTCAGTGAAAAATCTAGTCTACCTGATGTTTGTCATGATCTTTATTATAATGTTTATAATAGACCTTATCTTGTTGTCGACTTTGAATGTTCTAGAAATGAACGTTTTACCCTCGTCCTGGTTCCATTGTTAAGCCTTCGCTCTTTATATAAGGTTTTATACTTGACAACTTTTACAACCTTGCCGTAACATCTTGAACAAAATCACTCTAATTGTTGTGTTCAGATTTTCATTTGGGTGGAATTATTTATTCAAATTAGTACCAGTTGCTCATCAATACTATTTTTGGACTGGAACATTAATATCGGAATCATATTGAATTCAGACAAGAACAGTTTTGACTATGCTATTGTGATACATCAAAAGACTGTTAGTACTTCATCACATTCCAGGCCCTTAGCACATTACTCCTTTTTAGAGACCAGTCACATCAACACATTCACTATTGGAATTTAATTGGTATACCACCGGAATTAATTTAGAACTTCATACATTTGGACTTGTGAAAAACCTGTTTGGATTTATTTCATAATACTGTGAGTTCTTTTTAAATTTTCAGTTTGCATTCTAGGGAAATAAATCACGTTTTGAATTTTACAAAACATGTATTTTTCCTCTTTTCTGTAGCTTAGTTTAAGAAAATAGGTTCGTAACAGGAGAAGAGGAAGAAAACAAAATGGAAGATGACTATGTATATATGTATGTAAGTATGTATGTATGTATGTATGTCTATGCATACATGTATGTATCTATGCATGTATGTATGTATGTGTGCATGTATGTATGTATGTATGTATGTCTGTATGTATGTATGTATGCACGTGCGTTTGTACGTCTGCTTGTACGTCTGCATGTATGTATGTATATATGTAGGTAGGTAGGTAGGTTGGTAGGTAAGTACGTAGATAGGTATGCATGCATGTATGTATCTATGTATGCATGCATGTAATTATTATATTTTTTTGCGGATGTGGTAAAGTGTGTGTGTGTGCGTGCGTGCGTGCGTGTGTGTGTGTGTGTGACGTGGGGACTAAATGAAATATGTATGATTAATTGTAAATGGTAGTCAGAATTTGAAAAAATATAAAATATGAGCAATTATTATAATATTAAAATAAACTCGTGCTATGTCACGAATAACGTGTTGAAAGCGAAACGAGCTTAAATAGTTTTCAAACATGGATAAGTAAAATTAGCCTTGTATCAGCATTTGAAGTAGGTATTGAATATATTTTACAATTTAGGCCAAATTGGATGTCCATCTATTTTAATTCTCAGTAAAGTTAACTTCAACCATATATGTACTTCCTGAACGAAGTCAAACCCAAGAATCAACCACTTATAGACTGCAATTCAGATTGGAATTTATGGTGGTTACAAAGATTTTGCTTGTGTGTCTGATTTTTTTCACGGATAGTGTTTTTGCGCATGTGGTTTAACATAAAATTTGGTGAATGTTCGTCAGACATGATTAATCGATTTATAAATAAATGAATATTTATAATGCAATTTACATGTAAATTAATTCGTAAGTCTTAGTATATAATGGAGTAGATAACGAAATTCAGTGGTACAGTCATTCATACCACTCCAAAGTACGAAGAAGAAGGTAAGTTGCAATTATTGGGATCTTATTCCAGTAGGGTTTACAAAATTTTGGCTTCAACTTGATATAATATCTAAGACAATGTTAATGCCAAGTCCCTCTATTCTAAAGTTGATGTAAATTTCATCCACAAAGATTCGAGTTGTACGTTGTTTAGTTTTCACTCTGTGGTTTTAAATCTTTATACAAGATTTTTGACATTCTACAGGATGGAAATTTCAAATTTCCGAACTCTTTTCTATAATATGTATTTTGCAGGTATTTCATTCTGAATAGCATCGACTAAGAGTTAACTCCAAATAGTTCCCACTAACGCCTTAATGATAGATATGTTTTTTTAGTTTTCTGATGTAAATATTTTTTTATTATCACCACTGCTCTACTTTATTGACTGATATTGGAGATAATAAGGGGCTGTCATTTAGACAGTTTCCTGAACATCTCTTATTTGTACACTGTCTTATAAAAAATTGGATTTTAAACGTTATCTTTTTTGTTTAGTTATCTCTAATATTTTGAAGTTTCTTGAATTTTAGAAACCTATCCAATTTTTTTAATTTTCTTGAATATCTTACAGTTTTCTGATATATTTAGTTTGCACTGTTCATTATTCACATAGTGATGGAACGAACAAATAAACTAATACCTATGGAAAGAAGAAAGGAAATAAAACTTTAAAAATAAATTGAAAATTTCAAATTTCGTACAATATTGATTCATTAAAAATAATGTTTTCTCTGACCTTTTCTCTGATGAAGAGAATGAGTATTTTGCCTATGGCATGGACTTTAAGAAGCCAGAGAATTCATAGACGATCCCAAAAAGGAAACGTACATGTACCAATCGGCGAATGAAATCCTGCTATTTAATTCACTGACATATAAATGGCTACCAATCATCAATCTAAATTTGGCAACACAGTGATTAATATATTGGCAGTCATCTCAAATAAACTGTGGCATACAGTTTCATTCCGCCACGTGCAGCATTTGATTAGCATATATAATTGTAAAGAAAATTATGACTCGCAAAGATATTGATTTACCAACACTTAAATGCGTTTTCATGACCTACCCATTAATGGCCTGATCGTAATTTCACCCTTCATAGTCAAAGTGGGAATACCTCAAACTACTAATGCCTGACAAAGTCATAATACTGAGCCTCGGGCGATTCGAGCCAATCTGTATATCGCGATCATAACATAAAACCAGTTTCAGCATGCGAATGAAGTAATGCCCATTTAGTGGAAATACAGAGCATCACTTACTTGTCGTTCTCCGTTGATTAGATTGAAATCTTGGGTTTTATTTATATCTGCTATTTGCACATTATCAAAAACATGCACGAAATACAATGCTCTTTTGAATACAGAGAGTCGGTTACGGGCACTCTAAAATCAGATTATAAAGTTTGCAAGCGGAGAACATGTCGGTTGTCAGGCATAGCTTATTCCAACAGATTTACTCTGTGGAGACTGTGCGGATGATCATCACAATGTTTTACTCTTTTTCGAGGTTAAAAATATATATTTAATGCATAACAATCACCTAATTATAAGAGTTAGTGACGACTTTCATAGCATCAAAATAAACCAAATAGATTGGTCATCTTTCCTATAATTTTGTACTTGGAAACCAAATGTATCTATATTTCTTTGTCTAATTCCTTGATACTGTAAATGCATTTATCACGGAGAGATGTGATTCGGATGAAATGAACAGGCTTCTATTATTATCTAGTTGTTCATTTCTCTTTCACATAGACACATACTTGACAGAAATACAGTATTAAGAAATTATCAAACAATTCTGGTCTTTACAAAGTATGGGTTAAAACTGCCCCTTATTTAAGACCCTACCTTTACGGTGTATGAATTTTTCTGAACAAAATGTTCTAGTTAGATTTTACTGTTTTTAGGCTGCCCACTGCGGTTCTATTTGGTATTTTCAGATCCCAAGATGAAGGCAATCATCATCTTATGCTGCATCGCTTTGGCCAAGGCCAGATGGGGCTACAGTTTTAGTTCTGGTGGTTCGCCGTTCGGTTTTGGTCCCTGGGGTGGTCCTGGGGCTGGGTTTGGGGGGTTTAATCACGGTGGTACCACTGTGGTTGCAGGACCTACATCGATTGGCTTCGGTCGCGGACATTCCGTCAGTACTCCCAGGGGAACAGTATCCACTGCTGTAGGTAAAGGCATCGGAACAGCCCCTCACAATGCTGGTCAGATAGTCAAGGTTGGTCCCATCACCTCGGTTACAAGCCCTCTTGGTTCGAACCACCCTACGCCTGCCTTTTTTAATGGACATGGTCCCTTCATTCTAGATCGAAAAGGATATGGACTCGGCCCATATTGGGGTGGATTTGCATCTGGCGGTAGCTTGGGAGTAGTTGGTAATTATGGAGGATATAGTTCTGGTTTGGGAGGATATGGACCATGGGGTGGAGATGGCTTTGGTTTTGGAGGACATGGGCCTTGGGGTGGGCATGGAATTGGAGCTAGTCCAGATGTAGTAGGCTCAGGGACATCTGCAGCTATCAGCGCTAGAGGAAATGCAGAAGCAAATGCTGTCGGTTCTCGTGTCAGCGGACTGCCCATTGGGGTCAGCAGTTCTGGAACAGGTAGACCGATCTGGACACCACATGGCCAAATTGGAGTAGCCGACTCTGGCTCCAGCTCTGTCACAACCGGATTTGGCCATTTCCCATATGGTGGATATAGCGGTGGTTTCAGCGGAGGATTCGGTTATGGTGGTGGAATCGGTTTTGGTGGAGACGGCTTCATTGGGGGTGGTGTTGGAGGCTATTATCCTTCTGGTAAGTATACGGAAGCTTATATAAATATGCTGCTAAACATTTATTCTAAACATTTATTTACTGTAAACATTATTTATTCTAAACATTTATTTACTGTAAACATTATTTATTCTAAACATTTATTTACTCTAAACAGTTATTTATTCTAAACATTCATTTCCGTAACTAATATATGCATTCCATTTCATTCATAAAGATGATTTTCAGTCGTAGTTATTTTCAGAATATGCAAAGAAATGCCTTCTAGCGATTGGCAGTAGAAAACACAAAAACATAGAAAAACACAAACACACTGTACATATATATATATATATATATCAATGATTAGTGTTGTCTGACAGTTCACATTTACACCACGGAACTCACGTTTCTGCATATATTTGCTTTCACTTTCAGTGAAGAAATACTAAACTAACTTCCTGGAATCTCTGATGATAAATCACAAAGCCGACCCTCTGATTTAGTACCTGGACAATGACGTTCTCCTATAATGTAAATGTGTTCAACCCTGAATGAAGTCTAGCACGCAGACATGTTAAACCTCATGCATATTGTTCTTGTTTGCTGTACATTCCGTTTGTATATTCTGCATAATGGGATATGAAAAAGGTTAATAAAAAATATCTCCTGCAATGAAACTATTCATGTAAATTATATTCTGTTATTTACTTTCCTTATTCAGTGACAATTAACTCCCTACCCCCCCCCCCACAAGAAAGATGAAAAAAGAAAATGGACCCATTTTTGATTATTCACGGAACTTCAATTTAGAAAAAAATGGTCTTTACCTTTCTTGATTCGCAATACCTAAAGTACAAGTCCCATGGGTCATGTATGCTCATTTACACATCTTAAATTAAATATTAATTGTTCTTGCAAAATTTAAAACTAATTTTCTTGAAGCAAAGTCTATTCAATCCTAATTATTTAATGTTCTGCACCTTTATTGTCACAAAGAAACTTCTAGATGAAAATTATCTATTCCTATATGAACTTTTACTATGGTGGCCATGTACCAAACTTGGGGCAAAATAAGAGCGCGTGGAGTGGAATCATCGCAGTCGAGATTAGTATGAATCCGGATTGTACTGGATGACACCTTTGGGTTCATTTTGTCCAAAAATGTCTACGTACTTTAACATTGATTTTGATGTAAGCACCTCTCGGAGCATCTAAACAATAACTTTCCAAATGAATATGGATGTTATGCAAAGTGAACACTTGCCACTTAAAGGTATATAGAGTCAAATTCTAAAAAATGACAGTCATTACTGAAATATTCGTTTTCGAATGCCTACATAACCAGTGTGACTTGTACTATAGACAAGGTATAAAGATATCGGAGTTGCCCATCATGGTGTCTCGATTAGTCTGCGCCTATGTTTTCAACCCCTCTGATTGTCTCACATTGAATACGTTAGGGTTGTAGTGTGAGGGTTCAGTGCATCATCCCAGCGTTACCAACCTAAGCCTTGTTCAAATACAGCAGTGGATGGTGATCAGTCTCGAGAATAAAATCTCTCCCAAAACATATACATGGAGTTTCCCAATCCGCAACAATATAGCAATACACTCCTTCACTATTACGAGTAATGTTGCTTCCAAAGCAACAATATCCTGCTCACATAAACAACATGCATCTTTATCATATATTGCTTCTCCAGCCAAACCGCTCCTAGCCCAATATCAGAAACACCAGTTCTTAGAATAAACGTTTGGCTAACATCAGGTAGCTTTAATATCGGTGCACTGATCAGCTCTGCCTTTAGCTCTTTCTTGTGATGATCCCCACAACACTTTATACGGTTGTTCCTTCTTTGTCAGATCAGACAATGGACTGTAATGGCAGCAAAATTTCCCATAAACCAGTCATGCCAAGAAACAAATGATCCTGAGTCTTGTTGATTGGTGTAAAGAGTTTCAAATTGCTTCTGCTTGCTTGGAGTGAGGTTTTAACTGCCCTGTGTATCAATGGGGATATAAGCCACACACTCTAAATCTGTAGAGCCAATTCCGCATTTCTTTGGTCTCATTGTGAGAATCTCCTTGGGGATTCTAGCGAAATGTTCCGTTTAAACGGACACCTGTTTGCTAATAGTATTCATGCAGTCAAAAATGTCGTCTACGTAGTTGTCAACGCTTACTGAATATTTTATTAACTTGCGCATCAATCGACAACATGAGGCACTGGCACGTACCAATCCGAATGGCATTACCTTAAATTGGTATAGCCTCTTTCTGGGTTGCAAATGCTTTCAATGTAAGGGAATTCTCAGCGATGGGATATGCCAAAATCCCATTGACAAATCACATTTCGAATTGTACCGGTAACCCGAGAATGTCGCAAAAAGACCCGTACACCTGTCATCGGTTCGGCATCGAACACTGACTTTATTTCACTGACGGAAATCATGCAAAAGATGTTTGTACTCTCCTTTTCTCTGACTGGGACCACGGGAAACAGATATTGAGAGTTAAATGGTTCGATCACCCCCATATCTAGCATGTTATTGAACTCCTCAGCCACCGCCTCTGGGGATTTAAAGGGTTCTGGGTAACATTTAATCCGAATCAGCTCAGACGTATTCAAGTTGTGGTAAGTGGATGTTTAGGGTAATCGTGTCTGTTTCTGTTTTCTTGTTTTCCCTGGATTTTTTACTGTTTTACTTTTCTCTTGTATCTATGCTGTAAAGAAACCCCACGACCCGAGGGTATTGTTTCCGTTTCTTCTGTACAACACCCGGCTCACAATGGCGCCCACGGTGCAGTCACAACAGGATGGAAGATGGCGGATCACCAATTTGACCACAATTTGGCGACGAGGATGTGAGCTTGTGTACTACTGAGGAAGTGAGTCGGGTGGTCGTAACACTGACAGCGGAACTGGAGCCCCTTCGTTGGCCAATGCTATACAATCTGGCCTGCCGGTGAATACATCTGAGTATTTATTCCATGATCGATCTGATCTGCTGATGGTGAATTTTGGACAACTTTGTACTAACATTTACTTGGTCTACCCTTTGTCTCTTGAAATTCAAGGGATTCTCCATTAAAGTTTATATTTCGAGATCGCCAACCGCGTCAGCCTCAAAGACTACCCCATTGTTTTATAGTATCTGCATATCTACATATCAGCATGCAATATGTTCAATATGCCATAAATGTTATTCTTAAAGACCATGTCATCCTTAACCTACTTAACTTCATGGGACCTTTCCAATGAACTAACATTTTGCCATCATTGCACACACACACACACACACACAAACACACACACACGTACATGCATACATACATACATACATACATACATACAAGCATGTACGTGCATAAACAAAACTGTTTGCTGAGCCAACTCAAGTATCTCTGTTAGTATAAATTACTTCGTTTTTAGCCCTTATTTAAATAAACAATTTAATTATGACTTCTCCCAAAATATGCATTTATTGGAGCAATGGAACTCACATTGTAGGTCACTGTAATCACGTTGTAGAACATGGTGGATATTCAAGATATGATCTAGACAATACAAATTTCATCCTCTCATCTCAAACACTTTTGAGTTAGACGTTGGAAGCAAAAGGTGACTGACTTACAGATATATGAAGGACGGAAGGAAGGAAGGAAGGAAGGAAGAAGGAAGGAAGGAATAAATAAATTAATTAATTAACATATATACCCACGATACTATGTTCAGGCCTTTTCTGGAAAGGGTGGGGATATTAATTAGAACATGATATATTTTAGGTGTTTTAGTAATCTTGAGAGAGATTTAAGAGGTTGACTCTAAACTCTAAACTATTAGAGGAAATTTGACACAAAGGCAAAATCAAATTCACCAACAAACATTTGGTTATGAGCTACACGTACATAAACATTTTCTGCCCCTGGCGGCCTAGGACGTAATTTCATCGGAGGGGTGGGGGGTGGGGGGAATTTTGATTTATGCGAATATCAATGCGCTGGCACAGGCTGACTAACATTAGAGAAATAGTATTAGCAGAGACGTCAATTCATCTTTTATCGGGGGGTACGGTGATTCAAACATGACAGGCTTGTTAATTTTCATATCTAGCCCACATCAATACGATAATGATGTAGTGTCAGGGCTCAATGCATCAACCAAGCGTTACCAACCTTAGCCTTGTTCAGAAATAACAGTGTCTGGTGATCATTCTCGAGAATAAAATCCCTCCCAATATATATATATATATATATATATATATATATATATATATATATAGAGAGAGAGAGAGAGAGAGAGAGAGAGAGAGAGAGAGAGATATTAACATATATAATGTACGAAGCACTTCAAATGCTTGGCTAAACCCGGTTCAGTTAGATTGACAAATCAATTTCGGGATTTGTTTTATAAAAATAAAAAATAAATTTTTTTCTAACATGGGGGAAAAATTACTAGGGTCAGCATTACGAAACAGGGACTTTCAGTTGACCTGCAAAAATTTTTGGCCTTGGATTCAGACTCAGAACTACTACGTGGACATGGTTAAATTCTGGGATCACAATTAGGAATATTAATTGCCAGTTATTCACCCAATCATGAATTTAAATAATTTTAAAAGCTGGAATTTGGCTATTCTGGTTGGAAAAAGTTCATGTCACTAACATATGAACATGATAGCCTGAAACATTACATTCGTTTAACAATATATGACATGTACGAATATCAAAATATTAATTTTGCAAGTGTGACCAGTGACTTGTATTTTTTTTTATCAAGGCAAGGTATGATAACCAGAGGTAGGTACTACATGGATGTGATGTGATTTGGATTTTTAACGTAGCTTTAACACTTTTTCAGTCATATCGCTACGATTTCTGCAATGTGGCAATGTATAGTGATGTCTAGCACTGAGGCATCATGCCGTAGACATGGAGCATGATGTCCCACCCAATCACCTTATTCTGACACCAGGCCAACCAGTCCTAGCACAAACCTCTTTATGCTGAGCGCCAAGCGAGGTAGCTGTTAGTGCCATTTTAGTAAGTCTTTGGTTTGACTCGGTCAGGGATCGAACCCACAACCTCCCGCATCCGAGACGGACGCTCTAACAACTAGGCAACCGGAGCGGTGTACTACAATCCACTCCCACCACTCCACTCCACTCCCACTTATTTCACATATAGACATCTGTAACATTTCAATATATTTAGTCTAGTTTGTTTTCTTTTTGCTCATCTCTGTCGATCTCATCTTCCGTCTCATTTCTTCATATTGGAAATATAAATATTGCAGCCAAACTTGATGACGATATCAGAATATCGAAATAGCACAACACAAGGACGTGTCATTTGGTAAAGGCGAACTTGCTTTGACCAGAACTGTGGAAATATCTGTCCCTAATGTGTATTGGGTACAATGTACATAGCACATGAAGAAAAACATTACATTCCAACAGCAAATAAAGATGGTGTGCCAGTAAATATGAAGAGAACATAGGTATATTTTTTTGGGCAACGACAAGTTCGTTCATGCGGACAGCTCTGTCGTCTTCTTGACCACCCTCTCTTCAATAAATATTACGATGGCCGGGTAAAAAAGAAATCGCGTCCCCATATAAATGAACCAAGAATAAAAATATCAACGATAACGTATGGGAAAACAATATTTCCGAATCACTGCACAGCATACGAAAAAACATTGAGGTGGGTCTGCTATTTCTTCAAGCAGCACACCTTTTGTTTGTAGATCATTGCAGATGTGCACATACTAAATCAACAGAGGCAAAACTGAGGAGAAATGCAAATAACTTTTCCATATATTTCTTAATAATTTGCAAAAAAGCAAGATATAAAAGAACTAATTTCAGCCAATGGAAAGTTCGGTTTCATATGATACTAAGACCATTGGTAGAAAGTCAAACCTACGGAAAAACCGAGAAGTGAAAAAGCAATAAGATTTTCAGGAATTATGCTTTTATTTCATAAACACTGAATTTGATTTGTCTTGTTGGGTGTTGCATGTCTAAAATACTAATAAAACAGGGTTTGCAGAAACTTAAAGTTATTGGTATTTATTATTGTCATTCTGTAGCTTCAACTTTTTGTTTTTCATGAACAATACTATGCACACGATATTCAATTTAGACTAAAAGGAAATTTAACAAAGAAACAAAAATAAGGCATGCACAAGTAACTCACAAATGTTTGTACGTTTAGTTGAATATTTCATGAACTTTTATAGAAATTTACTGGTATCCCCAATTACACATTTTGACCCTCACCCAACCCAACCCCAACTAAATTCCTCTCGGCCTATAGCATCCATGTCATTCCGTAACAAGTTGACTGTGTAGCTGATAACAGATGTTATTTACCAGTGCTGCGTTTATTGCTCACAAAACCTCATGTACATAATTTACACGCAATGCCAATTTTGCATTATTTACAACCAACAGCATGATAATAATACTATAAAGAAATTATATTAAGATTATATGGCCATTCATGTCTGTAGCTATCAAATTTTAATTACCTTTTAATGTACATTTCCAATGTTACATGTATGCATATCATCATGTAAACATCTGTGTCAACATAAATGTCAATACATTTTGGTTGATTTATTTAATTTTGTTATAATTGATTTTTAAATACAGTTTGTCAAGAACAATAAATATTGATCTAAGATTATGCGCAATTAAAAAGTCCTTAACTTGAAGCATTTTATTACTTAAACTCATCCACACTCGTTTTCCTAACAACCTTGTTAGCCTCCAACCCCCAGTGATCAAAATCATTTATTTCATACACGTCTGATAAAGGTCACTGAAATGCACCAAATCGTTGTCATGTTTATGTGTGGATTGAGAATGTTGGCCGATTGACCACATTTTCTTTATTTGGAAATGGCACATCCACATGTCATGGTGTTAACATGTGCATGAATGCATAAACATATATGAAGAAATAATCAGCCAATAAAGAATTTCTGTACCACAATAGCAAAGTTACTTTCTGTAACTAAATATGCGAAACATAAATTAATTAATAAATGTACATACATGGATGATTGAAATTAGCAGATAATTCATCGTCTCATCCACAAATGTTATTCTGCCGGAACAAGAAAAGCTACAAACTTAGGTTGTTATATTCGTACAAAATTGAAGTCAGTGATCGAACCCTATATATGTAAACATAAAAGCTAACGAGTAAACTATTTTCCCACAAAAATTGTAACCTTCAGTCAGTTATTTATTTATCAAATTTTTTATAAAATAAAACTACGAAAATGTGACTGTTTCTCCTCATAATATAGAACTAAATACAACACTGGCACAATGTTGTCTGAATGTTACATGTTATTTTTGTAAAAATGATACTATTTGTTGAACATGTTGTTATGAACAATGTACATAGGCGCCATTTGTAATTTTTATATTTTTGAAACCATTGGATTACTAAATTTATGTTCATGTGTAATATTTTAGCAACATTACTAGAACATTACATCACCACGTAAGCAAATTATAACCTTACAACAACTTTGTGAAAATGTGTGTTAGCTGGGAGTATAACCGTTGGAGAAAGAACCCAGATAAACCCAAGTAAAAACCACTAGAAACGATAAACAACAAGTATATAGTAGTAGCAATACCTAGTCATTTCGTTCATCATGTTATAATTTCTAACCTGATTGTAGCTTGGTAACACCTAACATTGCGATCATATTCGTATTTACAACCAAACTGATGATGTCGCAGTAAACAACAAAGACTGCTTAATGCCCCTTTTCAGGTTTTCTTCCGTTTTTACAAAAGTTCCGTTTGAGGAAAAACTGTCAATTCCATCTAAGTTTTTGTAATATATGGTTTGATATTACAAAGTAGTAACAATACTTGGTCATTTCATCCACATTGTATAATCTCTAACCTGATTGTATCTTGGTAACATCATATTTGTGTTTACAACCAAACCGCCGCTGTTGCTGTAACAACAAAGGCTGCTTAATGCCCTTTTTCATGTTTTCACCCGTTTTTACAACAGTCCATATTTGAGGAAAAACTGTCATCTGCATCTAATTTTTGCAATGTAACGGTTCGATATTTTGAAAAGAAGTTTAATAAAATAGAACAGTGGATACCTTACGTATAGTGTTCTAAAGGATCCCAAATTTATGACAATTTAAGAAATTATTCAGGGCATACCCAAGACAGCAAACTCCATCACACATGTTGTTTTAGAAAAAAAATCAAGACTGACCAACCCCAACACAAAATGGTAACATGATTTAGTAAAGAAATTCCCATGTGATTTAAAATGCACAGAAAATTAAATTGTTAGGTATCCACTGTTGACAGTCTGGTTAGAAATTATAACGTCATGAATGAAATGAACAACTCTTGAAATAGGTGTAGAATGGACGCTTCCAATGCCACCCGATTATCTATATCTCACTGTCGGGACATGCTTCTAGCTAACAGCGTGGTTCGAAGAATCTTAGCAGGTGGAGATGCCATTGAGGTTTTCTCACTAACCACAAGCGACGATTTTAGTTGGTGATTCAGTCGAATTTTACTTCGTCCGTCTATGCTTTACTTTCAAAACGTCCCTCAGTATCACAGACCATGTAGATTCTGTCCGTGAAATGTCAAGACTGAAAGGGATTGATAATGCGTATTTCGTGCAGGAGAGAGATATGTCATGATTGTACTCGTTGACTTTACATTTCTTTCACTTGTTACTTTAAGCTGCCAATATATGCCTCGAATGACAAAAGAGAAAATTGGGAAATAATAGTCTAGAAGTATACACAATTTTTTATGTAGCAGCGTTTAATGACATGTTCAACCAATGGTTGCAATTAAAAACGTCAAGCTACGCGCATATGTATGCATGTATTACCGTTTACTGGCAAGTCAGCACAAAATGGATATATGGCTCCACTTAACGTAAGTTTTAAAAATTGTATAATCTTCAACTTCTTACCAGGCCGGAAAACAAAGTCTTGAAGCTACGAAAATTACGAACAAATATCGACATAATCATCCACAAAGATTGAAAAAACCTTACGGAAGCCGTAATCAAAAATTATATTTGACCGATGGATAGAATTAAAGATAATTTTGATTGATATTGAGAGGACAATGCGATGCGATGTGGACTGTATCACATCGAAATGTTAAATTTTGTATATACGGTATGCTGGTAGCAACCTTATTATAGAACGGGGCTGTAATTTGAAATTGCTTCTTCCCTTTGTCTTTATTTTGTTATTGTTGCGGGTTTGACACAAATATTTCAGCACACGATAGGCTATATATGGCGGTCATTATAAAAAGTGGAGGAAAAACTCTGGTAAGAGCCATTGACCCATGAGAAGATACTGTCAAGCTTTCACACATCCACATTAGTCGAGCCGAGACTTGAACCAAAGCGGATAGAGGTGAGATGGCAGTGATCAGTGAAGGCGAGCGCTTTATAAAACGCGGCCATCCGAATCCTTATGCCTTTATCTTTTATAAAGAGGGTAAAAACGATGTTGTTTGTCTTTACAGGACGACTAGATCCCAGTGGACTGACTGGCTCCATTTTCATTCTGAAGCAATTATTTGTTAATGAACTCTTGCATGAAAACCCACGTCCTTATGACCTTCCATTCATAATTAGTAATTACAAGTTTATTAACATGACCACTGTGGCGGTCATTCTGTATATCAGATTGAGGCCTTTTACATTAAGACCAACATGATGTAGCAAGAAGTGTATTAGTCAAAATCCGATGTTGGAATTACCATCGTTTAGAACAGGGGTCTCAAACACGCGGCCCGCCAAACTGTATCCAGTGGCCCGCAAAATGATAGGCGCCACAAGGTGTCATGAGAGATAACAAATGTGGTGCGCCCTTGATCCATCAAAAATGCCATCATGCGGCCCTCAGAGTGGTTTGAGTTTCAGACCCGTGGTTTAGAAGAAGCCCTTACAGGAATTTAAATATGACCACTATTGGAGCCAAGTTGACTTTTGTTTAGCACGATTGTCGTTTAGGACAAAGCAGACAAGATAAAAGGTCTGCTCGTGAAAACCTGTGTAGCAACGGACATAGCACTAGAAGGAAGGTAGTGATACAATAATTTGGCAGCCAATGTTGGAGGTTTGATTGGCACCATTGTTATTAAGTACAAACTAGTCGTCATCAGTTATTTTGCGTTAAAGCCAATGTACTTACTGTCATCCATTGAAGAGTAGTAGTGCTAATGCAAGTGTCAAGACGGTCTTTCTTGCTGCCATATTGGAAATAAGAGGGGCAATATTTTCTTTTACAACCAACTAGATATTGAAAACTACATGTCGGTATGACCTTCTGTTCCGATGGCATATCATTTCTGATTATCTCATTTTGACCATATAGAATCGATCACATTTCCGTTTAGAATCAACGAGACATCATCAAATGTATGCTCGTGAAACTTTCATGTCGATATGATTACGTATTCAGGCCAAGCAGTAATAACATTTCCAATATGTAAACAGTGATAGCAATATTGGATGTACAAGGGCATGTCCGAAGGGCACAATTTTCAGTTCCACACAATAAGAAGTCTCTTTATGAAGAACCCCATATCAATACAACAGTGCATTCAGGACCAGTAGTGATAGCATGATTTAAATTTTTTAAAAAAATATTGATCCCTAGGCAGCAATACTGGGTGTCAGGCAACACTTTCAGTTAAAACCAACCAGGTATCATAATACATCTATCTGAGAAAATCGTATTGTGATACAAAGATCTCTTCATAACAAGTAGTAATGAAAACTTTTTCAAAATAGATGGCAAAGTGGCCATATTGGATATCAGATAAGCATCACATTTTATTAGGATCAAATTTCATTAGGAGCATTACATTTAAAATCCTTTTTAAGACGAGCATGCAAAGACGGTTGTTGTGGAAGCTATAATGGATGTCAGATTAATATCATTTTTAATTAGAACTAACTTGTCATCACAGTCGTTAAGTGTAAACCGGATCCATTGAAAACTGATATTCGTTCTGCAGTACCGGTTGATTCGACTGCAAGTAACAAAGGGCAATAACTCTTATAGGAAAACGTTCCACAAAATGCTATATCTCACCTGCTCTAGCATGGTATAATTTTAAAACATTGTCTACCTACTAGAACAAGAAATTTAATTCACTCTGTCCTGTAACGGAGATTATATATATATATATATATATATATATATATATATATATATATATATATATATATATATATATATATATAGATATATATAATGGATTTCATGACCGTACACACTACAGTGTTTCATAAAATGCAATAAATCCAAACATTTAATTTAAGTGTCGAAGCATGTGTTGAAGATGGAAAGTGAAAGATCTTCAAATACATATTCCATTTGTATTCTGTAAGTTATATAATCATATAAAATATTGTTGCCAATGTTTTTTGCATGCGATTTACAAAATTGTTAGATTTGAATAAAAAGCCTCTACAATATTACCCCTCCCAAAAAAAAAAGAGTTGGATGTGTTTTGATAGGACAGTTTTAAAAGTTCTTCATAACAAGAGGAATGTGTAATATGGACATGATTTATATTTAGATTATGCTCCCATATTCTTTATTCTTTATTCTTTTCCATGACTAATGAGAATGCAAGGTACAAACAAATCCAAATAAAATAACAAAACTAAAAATGGTTTACATACTGAAACCGTTTAAAAATAATTTTATCCGTAACGGAGGATGAAAATCTGCCATAAACCCCTTTAATTATGGGTCATCGCACAATATAAAATGTTGTTTGATGCAACTGTTGAGCCCTCACTGGACAAGGCCCCGTCTTGCCCAACCCCTTCTATCATTGACTGCCATTAATCAGTAGTGAATATATATGAAACAATCGAGGAATGTCATAAAACCTGACAGACTTCAGTAAGAAATAGCTTTATTCTAACATGAACTAAAACGTTGACTAATGCACATGAAAATTATGATACATTAATCATATTTTGGCCCATGCTGAGTAGTATCATCCAAGATAGTTACACCCAAACTTCATGACCTTGTAAGGTTGTCAGAGAATGTAAGCACAATGCAAGAACTTAAGGTAATCGCTGGAGTTTAAATTATAGGTTGAAGTGATATATTGTACCCATTGTTTGCCGTACCCTTCAAGATGAATATACACATCAATTTTAATAATTGTACAGCGTGGATACTGAGGTGTAAGGTAAACTGCAATTTATGTAAAACATAACACTGATCACTACAGCAATTCGTTTGCAAATGTGATACCTCAGTTTCGCATGTGAGAAATAGTTTGGTAGAAGCACAATTATTCCTCGATTTTTCCTCTTCATATGAGGATCGTAATATTTGCCAAGTGTGATGTTTACCTCTATTTTTTGTAACTGTTGGTGCATGATTAAACTATATTATGAGTATTTGTTGTTCATAACAGTAAATTGTTGTGGTCTTCTATACAGAAAATATCATCTAGTTATTTTTTATTCATGGGTAGAAAGTTTATTTTCATACATATTAAGGATTAAATATGTGTTGACAAGTTCAACCTATATATATCTATTGAACCTGATGACAAGATTGGTTCTAATGTTTCTTTGATGGTGTAGACGGGTGGGTTCTTAAAGGAATTTAGTTCTTTCCATTTAGTGGGTTAACTCAGGCTGGTTCTGAGATGAAGCATTTTATGTCTCCTTGAATGGGTTAGGTCACTTAAACAGTTATTATTACATATTAGCCTGAGTAGAACAATGTGTCAATTGGGGTATATTTCGATGTATAATCGTAATAATCTGTTGAAGTTGTATATAAGGAGAGAATTGAGAAATCAAATTCATTTTGGAGGTCTGTTTGAAAAAAAAGCAATTCTTTGTGGAAGTATATGTTATGGATGACTCGACTATTGCTGTCCCGTCTTTCAAACTGCATTTGCTACTTTGAGCCTGCGTGTAATCGACAAAAAGCAGAGTATAATAGCATAAAAGTTCGATATTACCAATAAAAGCTATCTCTTTAAATCTGCTTGGAACGTTTTGTAAATTATGTTCTTAATCTAACTGTGTCCGTGAGGAAGACACGTATCTCCCATTTTTTATCAGTATAATATTGCTAGCAATGTATAAAAGGTGATTCTAAAACCGACAAAAAGGCTGATGCGGTCAACAGTCAGCATATTAGTGCAAACGAGCACCCATCATGAGGGGACCTTTTTAGACGTATGGATCGAAATCTCATAATCATTTGTTGTTTTATGTCATTAGGTACCTAATTTTAATCACCGGGAGTTATAAAGATGTCGATGTTAACCATTGAGAAGCACAATATACTCAGCACATGTCAGCACACTGTCCAGGAAATATTATTATAGCCATCATAGACTTTTACTTATAGATTGCAAATTGTACATCAAAGTGTATCAGACTAAAACCAGCCGATCAAGCGGCAAGGCTTCTTTCTTGACTTGGTGAAAAGGTTGACGATATTCTGATTTGACATTTTACAATAATAATTTACTCATGGGGTGGATATGCAGTTCATGGTCTTCTTGTAGATGGATTGCTATGAAACATGTGAAACTGTGTAACAGAGAAAAACGAAATCAGCATATTTTGTAGAAATAATTCAATTTTCAAAGTTATAAAATTACAGTGTAAGAGGAACTTAAAGTAACATGAACTGATCAAAAATAACTCTAAAAAATTATATTCGTCAACAATAGTCAATGCTTTTCAGATTAACAAATGTGAGTATCACAATAACATTATCCAGAACTCCTTTCAGTGATTCACAATAGGCCCATAATAATGTTCCATAATGATCACTATGGAATTCCAATGATTAATCCGAATTACAATCTAAACACGATTTTAAACACATATCCAGACTGATTTTAACATATGAAACAAAAATCCAATATATGAATGAATAGGAATTGATTTGATTTTTCAGTTCTCTCCTTATATACACCTTAAGGAGTCTATTATGACTATATGTTGCAATATACCGCACTTGAAAGCTCAATTTGATATATCACAATACCTGTTTGCGTTACCTATTCCAATCAATGGGAAATAAATTAATTATTCTAAGAATCTACCTGACCTAACCCTGACAATGGGGCATAACCTAATTCATGGAAGAACCCGCTTGACCATGCCAGCCAATGAGAAAATACCTCAAACATGTCAACAAGTGCAATATATTGGTTGACTTTTACTGTTAGCACCTAATTATAGCTTAATATCTATAAAACATAATCGATACCAAGACTAAAATTAACTATATATTATTTTGTTGATAGAAGACGACAACAATGTACCGTTACGAAGTAACATTACAAGAATATAGATAAAGTCATGTACGAAAGGTTACAAAATTAGTGATATACACAAAACCTACCCTCATAATAAAGTTAAGATTCATGTAGTAAAGAATTATGCAGAAAGAGTCTTTTTGCATATCAATTAAAAACATATATGATAATGCCAATAATATTACACATGAAGATGCCTTATTAATAACAAGAAAAGAATACGAAATTTAAATACAGAACCTTGATGCACGTTTAAGTGCATCTGCATTCATGATGTCACTTCCCTTGATATGCCTGATGTCGATCTTGTATTTTCGCAACATGAAAATACACCACAGTAATTTTACATTTGTTTTCGTCTTGTTGATGGAAGTAAGGAGTTTGTGATAACTGAATACAACAATAGAAGGAGCTCCATTAATATACACTTAAAAGCGTTGTAAAGCCAATCTTAAGGCCAAACACTCCTTTTCGATAGTGGATTAATGTATCTAGCACTCTTTTAATTTTTATTTAGAGAAATAGCTCACTGGATGATCAATGCCATTTTTGTCTTTTTGAATTAGGACGCCAACAACGCCTAGATCATCCGCATTAACATACATCTCCATTGGCTAAATTTTGGAGCTGAAATAAGTGGTGCACATTTAAGAATGGCCCTAAAGTTATTGAATGCCTACTGACACTTGTCTGACCAATACAAATTGGTCTTCGTATTCCACAAATTGGTCTGGGGCTCTGCAATTATGGGCACATTCAACTAACATTTCCGATAATATCCAGTCATACCAAGAAATCGCGTCAGGTACGTTTTCTGATGCATAATATTACTTTGGACATGTTGTTAAACTTAACTTCCACAGGCTTTACTTGACCATATCCAACAATATGTAATATCAATGTAACACAAACTAAGCAAAATTCACTTTGCTTAAATTAGTTTTCAGATTTGCCTCACTCAGTCGAACAATGAATTTTTTTAATTGTTTCCAGATTTTTTAATGCTTCCTAATGGTGAAGACTGGTTAAACCAAAGTAACTGCAATTAGCATTGCATGCCATAATTAAATCATTACTGGGACAGGTACAAATTAACTGAATGATTAACAGGGCTATCTTTATCAACTTACTCCTTTAACATATTTATTTGGCAGAGCTGTTTCTTTTTCCGTATCCCTGGAGTGTTGGCGATATAAGTTAAGTTACTTTCTTTTTATCTGCATAGGGACCAAAATGCCAAAATAACGAGCCTGAAGATGACTTCGAGTGTATGGACAAGAGAGGCAGAACTGTATCACCTGGCTGAAAAGTTCTTCGCTTTGTAGTTTTGTCATACCTTAATGCCATTTTTGATTGAGGAGAGAGAAATTGTTTCTGGCTATTTCACAAGCATTTGACTTTTTTTTTACTCAAAGGCATACTCACGCAGATTAATTATTAAGTCCTTTGTGGAAAGAAGTTCATTTTTTAACAACTTCCACCGATTTCATTATATCTTTCGCATTTTGCTTAATTTCAGAAAACAAATTGCCAGATATGTTATAAAAGTACTATATAACTTACAGAATAAATAAAAGAAAATATATTTACAAATCTTGCTATTTTCCACATTGCACACATGCTTCAACGATTACATTATGTTTTTGAATTTACTTCATTTTCTTGAACGCTGCTGTGTGTACTGTCATGAAATCCATTTTTTTTTCTTTTGCTCTATGAGTTATTTCTCTTTGTTTCTTGCAACCGAATTTTCCTGCTATGCGGACACAGTTCTGAGAATGCAAAGAATCTCAGTTTTCCTTGGATCATCATGAAACTTGGTGAATGCTATACTCACCATCTTTAGATACTCTTATTGAGTGTTTGGTCATGCGGTTTGCAATAAACGTTAATCCTAAATGAATAAGATACTGATATGATTTAAGAGTTATTGCCCTTTATTATTTGCAACGGAATGTAGTGTGTGACACAATCTTGAGGCCACAACTACTTTCACAGCTTTCATTGGATCTTAATGAACCTTGGTGAATATTATAATATGTGCAAAATGGATATGTTGCTGCGATTTGTTATAGAAGTATTGCTCTTTTGGGGTTTGCATCTGAATGCACTGCTTGGCAGAATCTTTAAAAGGCAACTAGTGTCTGATTTCAACGGATTTCAATGTTATTTGGAACATGTTATGGTCTTCTACTGAACTTGATCATACTAACACATAACTCCTGTGATTTTAGTGCTGTTGCCCCCTTTATTTTATCTGGGTTTATGGCTACACTCCTGGAATTACTTGGAGGATTGACATAACATGATCCAAACACATTCATCCCTAGGTCTAGTTGGTCCTAGTTCGACATTCTATCTAGCCAAAATGTAAGCAATTTTAATAATCTTTTTACTACTTCTCTTGTGTAGGTAGTCATTGGGTTTCTGTTAAAAGACTTCATGTAATGTAAAGTCAGTTCAAATGAAAATTGTACTTATGTGATATCCATTATGGCAGCCACAATCCTTATGCTACTCTTCCTGATAGAGGATTCTAAATGTAATTTATGATAAATTGTTTGATTCTAACAAAATATTGTGTTTATCTTATATCCACTATGGCCGCTTTGCCATCCACCTTAAACTTGTTTTATTACTACTTGCTATGACGGGATCGTCATATCACTATAGGATTTTCAGTTATAAAAGTATTATGATGATGATTTTATTCAAACTGAAAATGTTGTCTCTCTAACACCCATTATGGCTGCCATGAGATATTTTTTTTTCTTAAACAACATGCTATCACTACTTGTCCTAAATCAATTGTTGTTTTGTAATGGGGTGTTTACAAAGATACGTCTTATCATATCAAACAGAAACTGGTATACCCACCAAGTCGGCCAATTCTGGGCGTATGGTAATTCTGCACAACGATACGTCATTTCTGTAAACATTGGATCACGTGTTATTTTGGATCAAAATCCACTTTAATTAAGAAAAGTGATATTCATAAAGCGTAAAAGAATATCCCACAATTCGACTCGAAATGCATATGAAAATGAGACGGATACTCGGGTGGCGTCGGAAGCAACCATACTATACTCGCTCCAAATTTTGTTCAAGATAAAGAGACTTGTTCAGGAAGGATTCTTAGCCACAGGAAGGTAATAATCTCGCCGTTTGTCACATCTTTATAATACATGCATGGCATTGGTGGAATAGTCTTGGCAGCCTAACTGCGTCTGGTATCCCCAACCACCCCGTTTCCAGAGCATTACCTTAGTGCCTGTTAATCAGGGGTCATCGGATACGATAATGACTTCAAGAACATAATTTATCAGCTGTCGTCTCCGCCCACCGTCGTTACGGTCACCAAACAGCCAGTTCAACCAGCTAGAGTAATATAGCAAATAGCGACCCGGGGTCGGTTCTATCGATGGAATGTATATGATTGAGTCTGATGGTCACGTTTAATATTTAATTCTATGCAGACCAGTATAACCTGTCAGTCTTCTTCGCTTTCGAACTGAGCGTCTAGCCGATATCTCATCCGTTCACTCAGCCAGACAAATACCTCATCGGATACCTTACCGTTAGTCCACCTACTACAGTGTATAAAAAGAACAGTCTCTAATATTGTAAATAAGTAGCAGTGAATGGGACTGTACTACAGTGTATAAAAAGTAGTCTCTAATATTGTAAATAAGTAGCAGTAAATGGGACTACCACAGTGTATAAAATAGTCTCTAATACTGTAAATATGTAGCAGTGAATGAGACTGCACTACAATGTATAAAAAGTACAGTCTCTAACATTGTAAATTAGTAGCAGTGAATGAGACTGTATTACAGTCTATTCCAAGTACAGTCTCTAACGTTGTCAATAAGAAGCAGTGAATGGGACTGTAATACATTTTATAAAAAGTGCAATCTCTAATATTGTGCATGTTTGTATGTTGCAGTTTTCTTTAAACTGAAAATGTGCAATGTATAAAATGCTTTGTATTTAAATGTAATTGTTGCTTTAAACAATTTCATGTAATATTGTTGAATTTGATACTGTTATAATACCAACATGCAATACAATTTTAGATAAGGACATAACAGAAATTGGCTTGTAACTAGTTATTGCAATCTCGCTTACTAAATAAAAAAATATAAAAATTGTTTATTATTATTACACAAAGATACATGTAAAGTAGTGTCCTGCTTGGTTTTCAGACCTGGTTGAGATTTCGCCCAATTCCATACATTACTGTGACCAATCCACTGAAGCTGGCATGACCCCTGTGATACTGGCGGGAACACACGTGGATAAGATTCAAGAAGTATGTCTAGATGGGTAACAACGGTATCTTCTTAGTGTAGCCAATTTATTGACCGAGTATAAAATAGTTTAGTCTTTTCTAGTGAGTGAATTATGCATACTTTTCTTTTATCTTAAGCTGAAATAACTTAATCTTACCCTGATGCCGTTTGAGTCATTCCATGAACTTGCTAGAGGTTTCTAAATGAAAATTCCACATGATTGCTAAAATACAGAGGTCATAAGTGTAAGATAAACAGGATTCTGATGAGTGATTAAAAACTAATGAATGACAAATATTGAGTATTCAAAATACCAATTTTTTATTGCTAAATTATACCGTACCAAACACAGTACCATTTAATCCTCAGACATTTCCATAGATCATTAACATTCTCTATGCTTTCAAAATGAGATTTGAAAAGAAATCCTTTTGCCAGAAAATGATAGCTTATCATTTTATGCTGATTAAAAATATGCTGCTTAAAAGGATGATGCTTAAAAGTATATATTTTACCTTTTGCTGCAGGAAAATGGAACAGACATAACAATACTGTGATGTGCAACACTAGAAACTAGTCATTGAATTTAAAGGAAATAGGCTGAAATTCATGTTTGGGTTGCAGGTGGAATGCATCTTTTTTATGAATTCCACTCCCATGCATGCAATGGGAAGGGAATGTTAAGGGACACTACCCTCTATTGTACTAAGACCATCTTGCAGCTTGAGCATGGGACCTATGCTATTTTTATACCCACTGGGGACTTGCACAAGGGTCATACCTTTGAAACTGTTTATTGCCTGCTCTGCATCGTTAACTTCACATGATACGTGGGACTAATTCATGCGGTGAGCTGGATACGCCATTGCCCACTGTGATCCAGTTGCTGGGTCATAAATTGGAGTCCACTGTGATACTTCTATAATACAACTTTGAATATGGCTTCTTCACATGAAAAGGTTAAGTCATTTACAAGTTAGTACTCCAACATACATTAGAGGCATAATTGTGCCTCCCAAAATAGCTGAGGTGATCCAAATGTGAACATACAGAATGGTGAAGCTAGTTAAAAAGTAGATATACATAACTGCCACATTATGCATACCCAATACCCATAGTATGGAGGAATTCATTTACACTTTCCTTTCAATCCTCATACTTTTAGAGCTGATATCCATAATTTAAATAATATTTTGTCACATACTTGTCCTTGAAACACTTTAGCATAAAAAGAGTGAACCAATCTTAAGTTGATGTAAGCATTACCTTCCCTTCGTATGTGTGTTGAAGTGACGCATGCTCAGCTTGCAGTAAAGATGGCCTCATATGACAATTACATTCCTATAGTGCTATAAATGGTTATAGTTGCACATTAGTTACTATGACTATAGAACATTGTAGCTTTAAGCACATGCTAAATTATCTTAGTGCATGACATTCTAAAAGTTTCACCAAGGATTGACAGCTTGTTTTTGTGTATTCATACAGTAAACAGACTTGTGCAGGGGAGGTAACCAAAAAGCAACTGAATGGCATGTAGTTTGATGATCCTTTCCAAAATGTGATCATTGCAGAATAGGCATATTTAAAAGTCTTTACAGTTTTTGAAGGTTGACCTCTTATTATTAGCATAACTTTGACGTTTCAAAATGAGTTAAATATCGAACTTGTTGGTACTGGTTTGCTGGGATATCTTTTTGATTTTGTTCAAACACATGGTGAGCTTAGCTTTCGTGTGAGGCCAAATTCAAGTTGAGCTAATTGTGGTCCAAGGCCAAACTTGAAGGTCACCGTGGCGTTAAGCCAGAAAACAGAATTAGAAAATAATGAAAGATTTACACATAAAGGTTAAATTTAGGAAATTCAAAGAAACTTTGATAAATAACTCTTGTTACGTATGGCCTACCTGCATGTCATTAAGCCAATAAAAACAATAAAAATTAAAAGAAATATGATGATCCAGTGCATTGTATTGGCATAATCTTAGTGATTATTGTGTGCATTTTTTAAACCTATTTTCTTGGTAAGAATACTTTTAATATTTATCTTGCAAAAAATATTAATCAATAATTCTTTGACGGAAAATATTATTGTCAACAGAGACAGTAAATGTAGAAAAAAACAACACTTTAAATATAAATGTAACACAACACATTTTTTTCAGTAATCCATTTTCTTTGTGATATTGGCCGTACGTATACACACACATACATAAGGCATGAGTAAAACAAAATCAAGAAATGTATTTTTTATTTTAATTTCTCGATCCTTATGGATGTGACATTTATTTTCTCTTCTTTCTTAAATTTGCCTTTGTTTTCCCTTTTTCTTCTCCATATCATGTGTAAGTAAGGATTCATTGGTACCAGAAACTATGTCACAATCTCTATTCATTGTTATGGAGGATTTATCATAATCTGACTGCTTCAAATGAAACTGACAATATGCCGTAAATTCCTCGACGATACTCTCCAGTTGGCCTAAATTTGGTCAGTTGTTCCATATTTTTTGCGGGGCCCCGAGTGGTCGAGTGGTCTAAAGCGCTCTCCGTTTCGGATCACTGCCATCTTATATCTGTCTGCATGGGATCGAGTCTCAGATTCGGCCGATGTGTTTATGTGAGAAAGAGTGCCAGTAGCTTCTCGTCGGTTGGTGGTTCTTTCCGGAAGGTTTCTTGGGTTCTTCCTGCACCATTAATACTGACAGCCATGTATAGCCTATCGTGTGCTGAATAATGGCAAGAAATCCTATAACAACAACAACAACAACCATATGTTTGTACCTTTAAGCATCTAAAAGGGAAGGTTAAGAAAGTAATTTAAAACAATTATATTGCTCATAGCTTTTAGTGCATCAGAAGCAAATACAGTTCAAGAGCTGTTATTTTATTCCAAATAGCCATTTTATGTATGCATGTCTGTTACAAGTTATGATAACACAGATAATAATAAACTGTAGACAGTTAGTAAGTTTGGTCTTTATGTCACCGTGCATTTAATTCAGGTGCTGATTATGAAATACAGTGTGAATGCATTAATTTTAGGCCCTGAATATCTGGAATTCAGTGGGAATGCATCAACTTCAGGCTCTAAAACTATTTGGAATGTTGTGGGAATGCATTAACTTTAGGATCTAAGACTATTTGGAATGTTGTGGGAATGCATTAACTTTAAGATCTAAGACTGTCTTTAAATCCAACTGCACAAGCAGAGCTAGCTGATTCTTCTACCATGCATCTAAGAAACAATATACATTTCAAATGAAAAATTATATTTATATTGGGTTGCATTGTGTTTAAAACACAGTATTGTCAGCTTTATTACAACTGTCACAAAATTCCATAAGAATCTGACGTGGGTTATTTCATCATTTTTTCAGAAATCTAGACAGAATGTCTTTGATGAGTACTGCAATAAAATTTGCCAAATATTGAATGACAAGCCTTCAAAGATCCACCTGATGGGTTATATTGCCATTGACAACACAAAGTTGGACCCCAAGCTGGAGGAGTTGAAAAGAAATATTTCTGAACTGGCATCACAACAGCCCCAGTGGGGGGAAGCAAAACCAGCTCGATGGCTCCAATTAGAAAAAGCGATCACGACACTAAACAATTCTGGTGTTATGGTATGGATAGGAGAAAATGTTCTGTGTGGATTGTTCAGATTAATTCATGACTTTAAAAGCTCACTTCCCGGGCATAGTCCTGCATGTATCATTCATCTGTTTTCATTCATAAGTCCAGATTTTCTATTTTTTTGACCTTTATAGAAACTATTGGGTGTATTTAGATCACTTGCAAGATTGCTTCATAAGACATCTCTACCTGAATTGACTTCAGGGTGTCTCCTGTAACATTAGTGTGATGTCCATAGGAACAAGATTCAAAACCCATTATCAGTTTCTTCTGAAAAGCGTAGTCCATTTTGATCAGACTGGGTATGACTGTTTTTCAATCGATTACATTGACTCAATCGCATTAACGTAAGGAACAGAAACTACAATACCTCAAATTGCCATATTTTTAGAGACTTTTTAAATTAGCTTATATCATTAAGATATATATATATCGAGTTTTGTTTTGTGCGCAATGTATGCATAATAATGAGGCGATCTTGCATAAGATTATCTGAGCTTGTTGCCATTTGTAAGAATGGTTGGGATGTACACATTGTTGCCATTTGTAATAATGGTTGAGATGTACACATTGTGGTCATTTGTAATAATGGCTGGGCTGTACACATTGCTGCCATTTGTAATAATGGTTGGCATTTACACATTGTTGCCATTTGTTATAATGGAGAATATGTACATTTGTATGTGTTGCCATTTGTAATAATGGTTGGGATGCACATATGTTTTGTTGCCATTTGTAATAATGAATGGGATGTACTCATTTTTGTTGCCATTTGTAACAATGGTTGGGATGTATACATTTTGTTGCCATTTGTAATAATGGGTGGGATGGACACATTTTTATTTGAGTCTACATTTCTAAGATGGTTTTACTTTTTAGACTTCACACTTTATTTATCGAGATACTAACTCAAATCAATTTGCAATTTATTGGAAGAATACAAATTAGTCATTTATTAAAAGTTCATACAATGAATCGCATTGTAAAATCAATAGATAAAGCAAAGACACGGTGTAAAGTTGAATTCTCTCTTCATACATCATTCACAGCACATTAAATAATTTATTTATTAGCTCTATTAGTCATATACCAGATATTATGGGATGGCCTGGAGTATTAAAAACATCATCTGCTACTAGCATGTGTGATACCTCTTTTGAACTATATGGAATTATGCTACAAAACATTATACATACATTCATCACATTCATCTAGTTGTTCCTAAATAAAATTGGTGATACTCGTCCATGGACGTTTGTATCAGAATTAGGAATTACATAGAAAGATTTCTTATGATGTTCAGTTGGCACTAAATTAAAATAGAACCAGTCTGAAATTCACAATGGCTGCCATAGCAGCCATTTTTTGTTGCTTCTCCTGAATAGAAAGTCACATCAGCATGGAATTTCCACTTCTTTATATAATGCATTATGTTGGATTTAAATCTAAATTGTGCTGATGTAGCATTAAATATGGTCAATAGTGACTGTCTTGATAATCTTATTACTACAATTCCTCCATTAGATGGGGATATATATTTATCCATTTATCCACCTATTGGTTAATGAAGGGTACATGAATTATAACCCTATATTCTGTAGGGCAATTTTAAACATAAGATATGGCCTGTGACTTCAGTAGAACCATGTTCACATGTATGATATGTTATAATTCAGAAAAATTTTATGTTCCCCGAAGTGCCGATTTTTGAAATCCAAATTGTTTTTCTCAGTTTAATTTAGGCTAAACTTTGTTTATTGTTCTCATAGCTGTGATAATGGCATTACCAATATTGTCTGGGATCTCCTGATAGTAATAATTAGCAGGGAGTGTGTGGATAGTATTTACACATCTGTTCTGCCCTTTCAAATATTCATATTCCTTGAAAATTGGTAGGCATTCAAATTAGAAAATATGACCTGAGACAAAGTCCCACCATTATCCCAAAGCAACACATGGACCAGTATTTACTATGAATGCTTTCCGATATCTTGATACTTTTAACCAGAAAATCTGGGCCTTGTCTTATATACTGAGTTGACTTATATATGGATTATGTCATTCAAATCACTTTATCATATGTCATGTAATTTTAAGTATGTAAAAAAAATCTCCAAAAGTGTGAAAAGTAATTTGCAAAATGTAATAATTTTTTCAAGAGATCATGTACCAAAAAAATGTAAAACCCGACATTGAGAAGCTTTCGAAAACATTTACATGATCTCCAGTATTAAATTAATGTATGTCTGATGTAATTGCACTAAATCATTAATACTATTGATTGTTTAATTCTGATTATTATTAGATGCATTATAATAGACAAGTTAGAGTATGCATAACCATGACAAAAACAGATATTCCATCAATTTTGTCTTGCATCTTGTGATGAAAATAAGTATAACCTGATGTGAGAGAGAGAGAGAGAGAGAGAGAGAGACAGACAGACAGAGACAGAGACAGAGAGTGAGGTTTCAGGGTGAATGTAAATTTTTTTATTTTTAGTTTCCTGACAATTCTGATCTTACTCAGTACAAGGAATACATATTCCATTATCAATTAATACCAATGAGCAAACAATTAATTCTAGCATAAGTTACAATATCCATTGTTCCGAGAACAACATGACTTGGTAGTCTTATTTGCATGCTAATAATCATGCTAAAGACGTGGTCAGCTCATCAAAGCTGTGGCCAAGCTGGCACCTGTTTGAGAGCAAGATTTAGTGGAATAGATCAAATTAGGTTATCAAGAGAAAAATGAGGTTGTCCTTACGTTATTGTGAATATGGTACCATGTAATGAAAGGAACTGCCAGGTGATTATTCATGTACGTTTCTCAACCAGTGATGCCTTTTGTACTAGTCCACAGAACTGTTTGCAATTTGAAGTAACACATAGCATGAAGAACGATCAGGACCAAATGCTGCCGAAGGATAATCTTATTTGTCGAGAATGGAGAGGTCACTTTACTTGGAAAGAAATTACAGAGCATGCTAAATGTTCATTCTAGGGATTTAACCCTAGTGGAGTCTATATTGATATAAATTCATGTATTGTGAATATTTAAACTTTGAAACTGAAAGAATATTGTATGTATTTTAATAGTTTCCTTTTACTATTTAATTTATTACTGTTTTCTCTCTTTGACAAAAACTTCAGTTTAATAGGGGCTGTAAAGTACAAAATACCATGAAGGGCTGAAATTTCTCTCTCTCTCTCTCTCTCTCTCTCTCTCTCTCTCTCTCTCTCTCTCTCTCGCTCTCTCATTAGGGGATATTCTAGTTTGATCACATGGTTCAAGAAGATAAATGCAATTTAATATATTTATCTTCCTATCTCTCTCTCTACAAAATTAAAAATGTGAACAAATCATTTTATCATACAGTGGTATCATTAATATTCACGAAACTGGGAGCTAATATAGTTTCATTCCACACAGCATCACAAATATTATCATATCTCTAACACAGTAAATTTTTATGTCAGCATCATTAAAACTAGCTAAAGTGCCTTATTCGTTTAAAATACTTCATGTAAAATGAATTAAGTGCTTTTAGTTACATTTAATAATGAGTGTATTACAGGGCAGTCATTGTAGGTTCATTGTTTTGCAATTGTGTATTGTGGGTGTGACCCGTATGTTGAAATGATTAGAGCACATATTGATATCCATGCAATAAAGTAAATCCATTGACACATATGTAAGCTCAGACACAGTATTTAGTGGCCAAAGCCAATACAATTTAGGGGGCCTTGAGTGGCCGAGTGGTCTAAAGCGCTCACCTTTACAGATCACTGCCATGTCAGTTCTGTCTGCGTGAGTTCGAGTATCAAGCTTGGCTAACGTTGGTAAGTGAGAACGCTTTCCGGCAGCTTCTCGTTGGTCGGTGGTTTTTACCTGGTTTTCCAGGGTTCTTCCTCCACCAATTATACTGGCCAAGATGCATAGCATATCTTGAGTTGAAAAATGGCGTTAAACCCTACAACAACAACAACAACAACAACCAATACTATTTATAGACTGCAATGGTCCATGCCAGTCCATGCAGATCTGCAGTGGATTTGGTTGGTTTAACTCATGGCAGGAATGGATCAACATGGGTACTAACGCATGTGTTAATCTTGTTAACTTTATATGTATCTTTAAAATGCTGAACTCAGAATTGTTTCAAAGAAATGTTATTGTATAATTCTCATATCATTTTATTTTCTTACTCAGTACACACCATATAAGTCAAATGACATGATGATATTAATTACTGGAAAATGTGCACTTTATATAGTCAAATATCAATGTTAATGAAAATTACCAGAAACTGTATATTCCATCTGTCTGAGTCAAACATCATTATTGGTATACATTACTGAAAATGTTTGTGCTGTTTCTAAATGCAACTGTTTATTACTTATAAACATAATACTAATGTTATTCATTAATGTGTGTGCACTGAAAAGCCATCAACCCTCAAATATATTTTATCAAATCAGTGTTTCAACATAAGCTGATATTTTGTTCAAATACAATTATGGAGAACTCAGTAGTTTGAAGAAAGGAAAGCAAAACAAAACTGAGAATAAACACTACTTGTTAGAAACACATTTGTATGTATGATGTAATGATATAGAACCGCGGTGCATTTATAGTGGAACTAACACGATTATCTTTATCGCAATTCATTAATTCTGTCTTGATATCTCTTTAATTCTACTCCGGATAATCCTAATTTCTGCTCTAGATAATCTTTCTTTATACTCCAGATAATCTTAATTTATTCTCCAGATAATCTTAAATTCTACTACAGATAATCTTAATTTATACTCCAGATAATCTTAAAGTCTACTACATATGATCTTAATTTATACTGTAGATAATCTTACATTTTACTACAGATAATCTTAATTTATACTCCAGATGATCTTAAAGTCTACTACATATGATCTTAATTTATACTGTAGATAATCTTACATTTTACTACAGATAATATTAATTTATACTCCAGATGATCTTAAATTCTACTACAGATAATCTTAAATTCTACTCCAAAAAATCTTAAGTTCCACTCAAGATGTAATACTCAAAAATTGTCAGGTAGTAGTTAATCTGATTCTAACTTGTTCAAAATTATCAAAATAAACCAATGAAGTTGCGTAATGGTAAGTAAGAAACTTCACACATTTTAGCAACAAAATATATATCCAGAACAAATATAAATTCCAAATCTAAATTTGTTTATGATTTTTCAGATAGAAAATGGTTAAACAAATTATTGAATGACTTGAAAAGAATTTCCAGGACTTAGAAAGGATTTCCATGATATGGAAATATTTTCACATTTATCTGGGATACAAGTAGAAAAATTTCATTTTATGGCAAAACAAACACCAACATTATGCCATTTCTAGACCTCTTATAATGGGCATGGCATTAAAATATGAAAGTTAATATTATCATTACATGACCTGGTCACTACATAGTGTCTGCCCAATTAATGGAGGTGGATTTCATGACAATATCCCATGTGTACAGTCTGCCTCCTAACAACATTTATGGTAGACTTTATTGCTACTCACACTATATAGGTTACCATCACTCCACGTGTAACAATTTTCTAATAGTTGGCAATTAAGATTGTGCATAGTTTGAAATGTATTATTAATGATATTTTGAGAACCACTCTCACAAATGCAATCTAAGTACAAACAATTTAGTGACGTCATATAAACATTTTTGAAGAACTATAACCAGCAAGGGTGCAAGCCTTTGGAAAGTTTTGTCTTCACACATAAATTGGGTAGGTTGGGTTGTTGTGATTGAAAATCTTTGCCTAACTGTGGTTTCAAAAACATCAGTTTCAGTCTAATATTTTAGATTTACTTACTACTGTGACAGCTGAAAATTAGATGCTAAAAACAGAGTTGTCAGTACTCTTTGACTTAAAATACTACAAAAATGGAAGTAATGTGTTCAGTCTCCTAATTGTCAGTGTTGAAGGATTGAGGGAGGATATTGTACTAAGTACATAACGGCTGATTGATGCACTGAAGTCCCTCATCACAGCTGAGATGTACATCGGAAGTAACCATGCAATTACTAGCAAGTGGGATGAATTCAAAAAAAAGGGAAAACTTACTCAGGAACTGATAGGTTTGTACTATAATATGTTTTCCTCTATTTATTTTATATATACCTTCATAAGGTTCTTGGTTGTGTATTTATTTACATTTTCCACTTGTGCAGATAACATATTGCAGATTTAGGAAAATATACACCCCACAAAGAATATTTAATCCTTCTATGCTGTAATGTTCATCATAGATTTAGCAGTTTGGACATCAGGGCTGTCCACACATTGGATAGATATTTCATGGCTCTCCACATATTGGATAGATACATCATGGCTGTCCACACATTGGATAGATACAACATGCGTGTCCACATATTGGATAGATACATAATGGCTGTCCACACAGTGGATAGGTACATCATAGCTGTTAACACATTGGATAGGTACGTCATCATGGCTGTCCTCACATTGGATAGATACATCATCATGGCTGTCCACACATTGGATAGATACATCATGGATATCCACACATTGCATATGTACATCATGGCTGTCCACACATTGGATAGATACAGAATCATGGCAGTCCACACATTGGATAGATACATCATGGAGATCCACACATTGCATAGATACATCATGGCTGTTCACACATTGGATAGATGTATCATGGCTATCCACACATTTGATAGGTACATCATGGCTGTCCACACATTGGATAGATACGTCATGGCTGTTCACAGATTGGATAGATACATCATCAAGGCTGTTCACAGATTGGATAGATACATCATCATTGAAAAACATTGGAAAAATGCATCATGGATATCCACACATTGGATAGACACATCATTTCTTTCCACACACTTGATATATACATAATGGCTGTCCACACATTGGATAGATATATCAAGTGTTTCTGCACATTGGATAGATACATCATGGCTGTCCACATATTGGATAGATACACAATGGCTGTCCACACAGTGGATAGGTACATCATGGCTGTTAACACATTGGATAGATACGTCATCATGGCTGTCCTCACATTGGATAGATACATCATCATGGCTGTCCACACATTGGATAGATAGATCATGGATATCCACACATTGCATATGTACATCATGGCTGTCCACACATTGGATATATACAGCATCATGGCTGTCCACACATTGGTTAGATACATCATCATTGCAGTCCACACATTTAATAGATACATTTTTTCTCTCTTCCATTTAGTCACAGCAATATAATTATGTTATAGAAGTCATCTATTGTATCGTATGGAATTTAAATGTTAGCTACAACAGACAGTGCCTACTTCAGTTTGTGTTATGCTGCACACTTTGCTTTTTTATACTAAATAATAAATAATGTCTTGGATGTCTGGATGTCTTGGATGTCTAAATGTCCTGGACTTCTGGATGTCCTGGATGTCTTGGATGTCTGGATGTCTTAGATGTCTGGATGTATGAATGTCTGGATGTCTTGGATGTCTGGATGTCTTAGATGTCTTAGATATCTTGGATGTATGGGTGTCTTAGATGTCTAAATGTCCTGGATGTCTTGGATGTCTGGATGTCTTAGATGTCTTGGATATCTGAATGTCTGGATGTCATGGTTGTCTGGATGTCTTAGGTGTCTGGATTTCGTGGATGTCTGGATGTCTGGATGTCTTGGATGTCTCGATGTCTGGATTTCTTGGATGTCTGGATATTCTTTTCACTCAGTAGAGCATCACTCTTTTAAGAAACTCTTGTTTTCAACTGCATTTATAAAAGTGTGAAGGCTGTGAATGTTCGGAGTGTGCGTCACTGTTTCTTTTTACACATCATCCTGTCTTTGTTTAAAGAAAAAACAATTTATAGTCTTTGCTTATTCTTATAAAAACGATTGTTTTCAAGGTCTATTTTACTTCATATTTTTATTCCAAATGGAATATTACTTTCTCGATCCCTGTATGCTCCGTCAGGAAATGCCAAAAGAAGTTATCTCCCCTGAACCATGTCATCAGATGGAGAGCTCATCAGTTCTGTGATATGTCTTCATTGAAATCTCCTACCGCCTCCCATCTTTCATAGGCTTCTTGCGGCCTGCTTAGATTGCTAGCCCATTGATAAGGAAGGATCTGAGCACTTGATTTACTGTTAGTGTTGTGTCTTTAGAATTAACCAGAGCCACAAACTCACTTTGTACACCAGAAATTATGTCATTTTTGCACGTGTTGATAGAGTTGATAAAATGATCTCAAGCTCAAAAATGTGCATTAGTGTACGTGAATTCATAGAAGAGATGCTTTCCAAGATCATCAGCTACCTTTGCCATAACCTAGCATTTGGGTGCTGTATAAAGTGTCCTGAATCCAGAGAGGATTGCCTGGAAGGTGTGATTCCAGTGTCAAAACTAAATGTGTCTGAAGTGAAGTGCCCATCCCATGGTCATCACCTAATTCTGTCACATAAGCTCAAAACGTTCTGGTTCCAAGCTGAGGTGAGACTTTTTTATTTATATCTAAAAGGTTTAAAGAAATATGGAGATAAAAACTCCAGTAATCTGCACAACAAGTGAGAAACTGTAATAAGGTTCTGTCCTTAGGGGTGACAGGGGCTAAAACTTTGCATTGTGTTAGCATAAAACTGATATTCCTTTCTCCCTGTATTGCTGTCAATGGAGTACTGAGGAGTAAGGTAATTTGAGAATGTACTCATATTGAAGTAATAATGCCCCATTGATGGTTTTGTGTCTTTAATATCAGTAATTGTAACAAAGGTCTACTTGGACAGGGCTTGTCACACCTGACCATAAGTAATTATCAAACTGAAATTAGGGTTGTAGCTGTTGATTTGTTCTTGGTAAATCCTAGCCTTCAGGCTTTAGTGAATTTCAATGACGTGTTGACTTAATCAGTACTACTCTCCAAAATGTCTTCCAAGAGACGAAAAAAAACCATCATTTTAAACAACATTAAGTATTCAACAGGCACTTCAAATAAGAAACGTATAAAACATATGAACTTTAATGAATACAGTAGATTTATAAACTACCTTAAACGAAGTTTGCCTGCTGCTCAGGCTGAAGCTGTGTGCTTAGTACAATTTGTAGACGGGTATTCGAGTTGACATTAAGAACGATTCTGTTACAGGTACTTTCATGATGATGCAAAATGTTATTTTGTGGAAGAAGACTGAATCCAGTAACAATATATACTTTTGTAATAAACTTTACATGAATAAAACAACTATTTTTTCTCTCAATTATTCTCATAAACAAAATATAGGAATAATTGTATGTGACAGAAGTACTAGTACTAATACTACTGCTTTTATTATTATTATTATTATTATTATTATTATTATTATTATTATTATTATTATTATTATCATCATCATCATTACTATCACTATAATTATTATTATTATTAACATTATTAATTATATCATTTTTATTATCATTATTATTCTTGTTTTTATTATTAATATGTATTGCTGTGATATTGTATTAAAAATTTATCATGGTTTCCTAATGGTATATATCATCTCCCATTTCTGCATGTAGGGATGAATAACTTTAACCAATTTTTCGAGAGAAGGATGGTCTCTGTTAATGAAGGTTCTTGAATGTTAATTTACGCTAATTTCTATTAGCAATATTTTAACTGCATGTGCACATTCAAGTATGATATCTCATCGGAAAAGAATAGGCAGTGAATTTTTGCCTGTCATTAAAGATAGAAAAATATTTTTTTCTCCTCTTGTTGGCTTGTGGATGATTTTCTATCATTTCTAAGTGTAGGACCCCTGCTTTACCCCTTAGATTAAATGGGCTAATTTCAAGTTCCATCGCTCTTTTCAAATTGTCCTTACTTCTAAAAATACACATGGAGTATGTGTATGATTTGGACGTTTAATGTAGCTTTAACAATTGTACAGTCATATCGTTACAATGTCTGCCTTGTGGCAGTTTCTAGTGATGTCTAGCACTGGGGCATCATGTCCCACTTAGTCGCATTATCTTGACACCAGGTGGACCAGTCCTAACACTAACTTCTTAATGATGAGCCCCTAGTGAGGCAGATGTTATACCATGTTTTATGTCTTTGATATGACTTGGTCGGGTTTTGAACCTGCGACCTCCTGCATCCAAGGCAGATGCTCTAACCACTAGACTACTGGAGCGTCAATACACATGGTATCATCACTTCATTTTGAATTAATTGCCATATTGTGAAAATTAGAAAAAATGTTCCTTACAATCCCTTTTATCATGTATTGTATTTCAATGGAAGATTTCAAGAGCAATTATTGGTTGTGTCAGAGAAGCTTGGACTACATAAAAGCATTCCCACTTCGTTTTGGATAAGGCAAAGGCCATGTCTTAATTGGTTAATTTTAGGATTGATCACCATGGAAAACAATTTACATATCACCATTCACTGATATTGCCACAATGTCCGTAGGGTCCCATAAATAAATGATAATTTCTTTTCAAATTAATTATTAGCAGGGAATAAATGGAAAAGAATACATTGGCAAATCATATATCAATGACTGTACCCTGGTTAGAAGCAAATAATAAATTCCATTGTCATATTATGTTCTTCTTGTTTATATTCTTGGTAGGAATTCCAATGTCTTCATTACTATAGAAATAAATCATTAGTTAAGAGAGATTAATAATGTATTAATGTAATTATGTAATAATGTACCATTGCTTTCAAGACATGTGCATGCCAATAGTCACTTTTGAAATTAAAGTACATTGGTGATTACAAATAAGTATCTCTTCAAACCAGTTGTTACATTTTTCGGTTCAATTGCAAAGCATAAATTGAGTCTGATGTTATTTGGCATCAACACTTGGGTTAAGGCAGGCATTGGCAACCTACTTTACATACTGTGTCAATTAATTTTTTTTCTGCATCAATTACAAAATGAATGAGGGAATGCTACCAGTAAGAGAGTATTGTTAAAATAAAGAGTTTTGGCTGCCCTTCATGTGCCACACTAAACCTCTTGACATGACACCTTGTGGCATACGTGCTGTAGGTTGCCAACCCGTGGGTCAGGCCTTTTTCTTGTTCATGATCTCAGACAATAGCGCATATAGAGTCACACAACTTTGTACATAGATGTTTCATATGGAATGATATATATATATATATATATATATATATATATATATATATATATATATATATATATATATATATATATATATATATATATATATATATATATATATATATATATATATATATATATATATATATATATATATATATATATATATATTTGTTTCAGGAGCATTAGCTCATACTGACTTGAATTTCATGATTTACTGAATTTGGTTTATCTTTGCATTTAAGTCAGTATTGCTTGTAGAGTCACATATCTTGCTATATAATTGCAGAATGAGAAATTATACAGAGGAAAGTGGTATTGTGACCTATATTTCATGGTTCAGTGTTTTGTCTTTGCCTTGAGCTTGTTTTCTTTAAAGAAGGTTTGAGTTTAGGTCGATCAACAGTAACAGTACTTGGTGTATAGATCTGATACAAAGTGGCATATTTACTATGCCATTTGGAGTACCACCCTTTTCTGTTAAATTTCGGTCACCGGTACCAATATTTGTGATTTTGGTAAACGTTTACTTTCAGCACTTTTTCTTAGTCTCCATAGCCATTGGAGTCTTGTAACTTCGCATCCAATAGCATCATGGAAAGTGTGACCACCTTAATTGAAAAGCGGGTCACTATATCTTATATTTTATGGTTCAGTCATTGGTGGTTACTTTCAAGTTGAGCTGAGTGTGTCTAGGTGAGGGTTTATATTAATGCCATTTTCTTAGATACTATTGGTGAAATATTTTTTTCAGTTGATATTAAGATGAATCCATCCATGGTTTAAACAAAACGGAAACAAAGCTACAGTGATTGGTACCACATGAATAAAAGTGAATTTACAGTATGGATGCGTTGCAATTTTGGCTAAGTACCACTGGCAGTTTTATTTTGTGATAGATTAAATGCAAGAATTTAATAGGTTGTAGAACGTATTGTATTATATTGCTTCATTTTTGGTCTGTCATATGTTTCAGTTTCTTCTCTGCCATCTAATCTGCAAGACAAGCATCCATCTGAAAGAGAGTTAGGACGACTGTCGATGAAAATATGAAAGGATTGTGTTCTCCTTGGGCTAGAGTTGGGAATCACCACGGTGGCGATTCAGCAAATACAGATGGACTATCGTTATACAGCCACTCAGTGTCTCATGTTCTTGTGTACATGGACACTACAAAGCTCGACAGGGCCACATTTAGAAACCTAGAAAAGGCATGCAGAAATGCTGAAATTATGTTGATATTCAAAAATCAAGCAACATAGCAGGTGTGTGTAAAAAAAGAATTGAAACAATATAATTATGATATAGTCTCAGTTTCATAAAGAATACTTATTATATTTTCAGTTCAGTTTGCAGAGCAAGTATGTTTCACGAAAATGAGGTAAAATTATATATTATGATAAAATTTAAACCTGAAGGAAAAATAATTGCCATAAAATCTTTTAAGAACTAAATAATAGCTTAAAAGTTATTTCCAATGCTTCAAGAATAATAATAAAATCAGTCAGATTATTGCAAGAGTGAAATCAAGGTTAACGACAAGTTTTAGATCTTTATGAGACTGATTTTAACCAATCTGTATGTACACCTATCTTATGATGTGGTTTGCCAATCTATCTGTTGCAAATATCATTTTCAACAATAATTTGAGTTGTCCACCACCAGCAAAAGCAAACTTTATGGATGGCTTGGACTTGAGGTAAGGAAGAAATCTGATGATCAATTTCTGTGATCAAAAGTTTAAAGGTGAATGTCACAGTGACCAAAAGAACAAACATAATTTCAAAAAAAATTGTATAAATCACTGCCATATATAGCTACACAACTTTGTGAATGGCTGCCACTTTCAGTAACAGAGATGCCTTTTATTTTCATGGTCAAAATGTCAATGTTCAGGACTGATGTAACTGAAAGAATTTAAATGGTTTCCTGAGCAATACAGTTACTTTATATCGGATACCGGGAATAACATTTGTAGGTGGATTGCTCTTGTTATAAGATGCTATTTATTTTAGTGTGATAAGGCAAACACCACTTGACTGAAGAAGGAAAAAATATTCTTTGGAAAAATGTTTAGATTTTGATCAGGTACTTTAACCAAAATTTGTTGATGACTTGATTGTTGTGTTTCAATAGACCTGATTGATTTTGGGGTGAAAAGATCAAATGTTGAGGTCACAGAAAAAAGAGAACTGATTTTCACATAATAATTTAGTTCTAGGCCATGAATCTTTACCAGAGTTTGTGGATAAAAAGGTCAAATGTCAGAGCCTGTTGGGGCTTTAAGATAAATGTGTTTTGCAAAATATTATTTGTTCTAAAGTAAGTTCTTAATTCAAATATTTTGTATGATTTGCACCTAGGGTAATGGTTCCCAACACATTTTGGCTGCAACCCTAAAAAATATTTATATCTGAGCCTCATGACACTATTTTCATATGTTGATATGCTTTGCCACCCTCAAAAAGATCTTAGTGACCCTCTGTGACCCTCAAAGATGTCCTCATAAACTTGTTTGGGGTTGTGTCCTGGGGATTGCGAACCATTGACTTAGGGGAATAAAAAGTATGGGGTCTGAAGGTCAGAGGTCATAGTCATGGGAAGTCAAATAAGAAAATAATGGTTTCAGCACAATAAGGTAAAGCTGGAATCGAGTGGTCAATAATATACAGTCCAACATGCACTATTGACGCCTACATAGAAGATAGCCAAACATGGGATGGCATTTAATGTGCCTGTCACAATATTCGTATAGAATATGTGTTGGTACCACTTTGGGTTCCAGTGTTTAAAGTTAAAGCTAGGATTGAGTATTTTAATTTTCTTTCACATTTTCTTTCCACTTTACATACTACTTTGGAACCTTTTGAGATTCAGTATCAATCTTTTAGGTTCCACTTATAGAGTTTCTTCTGCGCTGTAATTTAAGAGCTGTTTAAAAATAAGTCATTAAACCTAATCTTCTGATGTATTGTCATTTGAAGATTTGTTGCATTCCACAATTAGGATTCCATCATAAAGGTCAGGATCACATGTTCTTACTGTTTCCATTTTATATAGTAAGGCTGTTTGATATAATGGGATAAACCATAGTACACTTATATCTATAATTAAATGGTATTTCAAGGTTGCATCTTCATGGTCATGGTGGCCAGTTAATTTTTGTCTTTTATGCATTTCTACTCTAGTGCCCTTTGAGATAGAGCATTGAAACATTGTTACTTTCCACGTCTTCTCCATTAGCCCTTCAAAGACATTACCTGATGATAATATGTTATGAGTACATCCACTATCTTGCAGATCCAGCCATCCCAAACTACAAAAAATCACATCATTTGGCTTGCTTTAATACGAAAAGTGCCAATAGATGATCTACCTGTTGAGGTAGAAGTCAGCAAAAAGTGGTCTCCCTTAGAAGGGTTGGTGCCAAATGCAGTAAAACATCACTTGTTGTTAAACCTCTTGCATGATCTGCATGTTCTCACTAGAGGCAGTGTTCTCCCTTGTATGTTCTCACTAGAGGCATTGTTCTCTCCTGTACGTTTTCACTTGAGGCATTACTCTTACTTGACGTATGTTCTCACTCAAGGCACCTTTGATTGTGTGACTTTTCTTCAGTTTGGAACTGATCCGTAGGAGAAAATACCTGCTGGAAATATACTTCGTCTCTTTCCATACTAAATTCTCCTCTGTTCTTACAGAAGACCATCTTTGCTAGAGAAGGTTCCATTATGTTAACCTACCTATACCTTGGCAGATTTATCCAATATTTCAGTGCAACATTTATTGGATCTCATGAGTTGCCTCCCATAGTATGCAATGTTACCTAACTGCGTGTAGCAGTTGTGCATTGTACATCAGCTGAAAATGGTGGAGGTAGCTAATTGAAAAAGATACTCGGTACGTTTAGCATCCAAAGTCTGACTACATACCAGAGAAGAACCATTAATGATGTATTTGATGGAAATGATGCATTTGAGCAAACAGAGCCTGGAGGTGGAAAATGGCTTACGTTTATCTCCATTCCAGCTGAGTGTTCTCCATGTCTTGCTCATGCAGGAACAGTGTTGAAATTTTAAGAAGTTGATTTTGGTTGAAATTCACAGACCCGAAGCAATGAAATAACATGTCAGTCTGCCAAGGTTTAGATAGGTTTGCATATTGGAACCTTGGCTAGCAAAGATGATTAGAGACAAAATATGTTCCAACTCAGTTGTTTATTTCATTGTATGATATGTCAGGTGTTATCTTAATTGCCTTTTTTAATGATGGATAATGCTTGTAATTTATCTCAGCAATAGACCTTTTTCTAAGTTATATCAAAGAGTGACTGCTTCAATGGCCCAAGTGGTTAGAGTACTGTTCACCTCGAATGTGGGAGGATGCAAGTTTGAACCCAATTCAAGTCATTTTAAAGACCTATAAAATGGTACTAGTATATGCATCACTTGGTATTCAGCATTAGGAGGTTAGTGATAGGACTAGTCGGCCTGGTGTCAGAATAATGTGAACGGGTAGGACATCGTGCTATATGTCTGCCCAGTGCTAGACATCAAAATGTATAATCTGCTACCCTGCTGACATCATAGCAATATAACTGCACAATTGCTAAAGCTATGTTAAAACTCTAAACCACATACACATATAAACGATAATGTATTCCCAGAAATAAACTCCTATGTTTAATAACTTCTGTAGCATTATCTTAATTTATAATGTGCACTTGACAGTTAGCTTAGTCCAGTGCTTGACCGATTCAGTCTGCATATACCATTGTTTACTTTCTGTCTTTACAGGAAACAATGAACAGAATAAGGTGTCAGGTCTGTATAAAGTTTAAACTAACTTAAGATAATCACCCTACCAGTGTAACTCTTTACGGTGTTCATCAGATGAGAAATGGTGACAGATACATCCAACATTAACCCATGCTTGTGAAATGGCAAACAAAGATGCTTCCACACAGACATAAACATTAACGCTATTTCTGTCAATGCCGCTTGAGCTGCCAGGTTCCTCGTATTCCAGCCACTCAAGGCAATATGATGGCCCATTTCAGAGAGGATATGGCAGTCTTTGTTATATCATGCCCACTTCACAAATTAAGCTCTGCTGTCACTTACATTTGCACAACTTAATCATCCAAGCAATGTTGAAGCAACTAATGGAGCAGCAGTAGCATAGAACGTCAGCTCACAGGGACTAGTAGTGAACAACCCATCACCACATATAGATCCAGTACTGGCTGTGGTAATCTATCCCTCAAAAGCACCATACGTCAGCTCACAGTAACTAGTCCTGGACAACTCATCACCACATATAAACTGCAATACAATCATCGGATGACAGCTCTATGGAACCAGACCTAGATTATTCGTCACCACATATAGATCCCAGATTTAACCTGATATATCCTTCAATAACTTGATCATGGCACCATACGACAGCTCAAGGAGCGAAGTCCTGGATAAATCGTCACCAAATAAAGACCCTGTTACTGACTTGGGATGGCAGCACACAGGGAACAATCCTAGAAAACTTTTCACTTCATATAGACCCTAGTACTGATATGAGATGACATCTTACAGAGACCAGTACTGGACAGCCAATCACCTCGTATAGACGCCAGAACAGGTTGAGGTGTTCCTTCAATAAGTTGATTATGGCACCAGATGTCAGCAGGCCTCAGACTTCATTCACTTTAACTCCAGCACCTGTCACTGGGACAGGGAATGGTCTTTGTAACTGGTATACATAGTCCTGGACTCAACATTCAGATGGCAATTTGAACAAAGTCATGCTTCCTCCGATTCTGAACCTGTTGCTCATTCCCAACTAAACCAATGCAGAATTTCCCTTCCGTGGACACAAGGAATATTATTTGAAATTTCAATAAAATGTAAAATGAAGTACTGGATGGGCTTCCATACTGGATGGACTTCCATGCTGGATGGACTTTCAACTTTCCCGACTACATACTTCATCAATTAAGGTATTGCAAGCATTAAAGGAAGCTTATTTGTTACCACACACCTCTGATTTTGAAGATGCATTCTCACAAGCTCCATCTTTTCTACCCAACCTGACAGTGCCAAAAGAACACTAAGTCTACCATGTCGCTATTGAAGAAAAATTCTATCTTTTGACTAGGCAGTTTTTTTTGTCCATTTACTCCTCCTTTGTAAATGGCTGTTGACATAATTTACAATTGCAGTGATCGTTGTTATTCAAATAGTCTAGTCTAGTTGAGTTACTAAATATAAAACATTGTGTCGAAAGGGAACTTCATATGGTCTTTCTTTCCAAAATGATTATTCCCAGCTTACTCCATTCTAGTCTACACATGCCTATATAGCAGCAAAGAAAAATCAACTGTTTCTAATTGCTAAAATTCCTTTTCCAAGTTTCTTGGCCACAGTCCAAGTTGAATATTTCCTCTTCAAATCAGTATTGTTTGGCCATTATTGAAAAGAACATTATTCCAGTTTGACTCTTTATTCATAGCCATCATACAGAACAACATCTTTTTTCTAGAACAAATGTACACATTGCAATTCTGTTCTATATGACACATCAAAATTTGCCTTTCTTTTCGTCTTTTGGTGTCCCTTTGGCATTTCACCTATTTTTTATATGGATTGAGTGGTTGTCTTCTCAGTCCTCGCTTTCTTTAAGTGCTATCTGTGTTCATTTTTGAAATGTATAGGTTGTTTTGAATTTCCCTTATCTATCCCAATGTATCATGGCAATGTATTTGAAAAAGATATAAATTTTGAGGAAAATACAATTACATGTCATTGATAATACTTTCATAGACACAATAATGGATGAACTTCCAAAGTCATTCATGCCATTACATTCCTGGAAGTGTGTGTTCACTTCCACTCTAGATGTATCTGCCAGCTAAAAGGATTTTGTACCATCCCTTTATCCAAAGAGAGATCACTCTTGTGTGACTCATCTCTGAAGGCAATGACTATATCAATACTTTTTATGTTAAGAAGATTTAAATGACGTGGTTAACATTTTTTGGTTAGAAGGGCTATATTTGAAAGGCAGTGAATATTCCGGTGTTATATGATCGGGTAAGTATTAGCTTTACACACATCCTTTTGGTGACTTCTGTTACCATTATCATTGGGAGGGGGAATCATTAACTGAATTTGCTTGCTTATACTCAATAATTTATAACCAATTGCAGTTTTTATGAAGCTTACTACGAAAAAGTACATGTTATGTAACCTAACTGAAAACAGTTGATATGTGATCAATTAATTCTTAACTTCCATATTTAGTGAAGAGTTTTCGATGGTTTTATTCATGATAGTAATGGTCAGAGAATAGTTGAAATGGGAAGCTTAAGTGTAAATACAGTTACCCTAACAATCAATCTAATAATCAACCAAAGGTAAATATCAGAAATCTGTTTTATTTTAATTTATTCATTATTCTTTCATTTGACAAGTTTAAAAGATTAGAAATTAGATAATAAAAAGTTGAACTGTAAATTCTATTAATTTCCAATAAAGCTAAATTTGGATCATTGGTGGCCCCAAATTCAAACAGATATTAAGTGCATTACAAGTCTACTTACCTAATGCCAGGACAAGTGCTGCCATTTAGCCCAGGCAATATTGTTGGCATGTCTATCATGCTTGCCAAAGGGCAAGTCCAAAATTTTGTTGAGAGAGAAATAGAGACAGAAAAAGAGGGGTCCTATTAATTTCATAATGCTTTATGTTCTGTAATATGTTTTGTACTCTGCGATCTCATTCACTTTACATAGATCACCACCTTTATTTAGGAATTATATGTATCACATTCTTCTATTACTTAAGTGCCCACAGTTTCTTTCATCTATTGATCTTTTCTTTCACACAATCTGCTGTTAAGATGTTGTTATTTATATCTTGTCAAGGTTATCATCACATATTTTAAAGACTGAATTTGCTCTATTTCAAGTTCTAAACTAGCCAATGGTTTGTGAGCTCTGAAACATGCTTATTCCAAACAATGTGCATAGCAAACGTTGCTTTGCTGCATGTCCCCAATTTCAAGCTGACCAGGAGATAATGGTTGACAACGTAACTAATGAGATTTGTTCTGCACATCTGAGTGGATGTAAAGTGGCACTCATCTGTAATTATTAGCTACCTGAATTTCTTTAAAAGAATAGTCCATGTAAATCTACATAAATTAGCAGCAACAGTTGGTGTTTATCATCAGTTCTTTACATGCAAATTATCAGATGAGTGATAAGTACAAAACTGGTTCCAAATTATTCTCAAAAGTAAACTGTCAAAGCTGTTTGGTGCCACCATCAATTATAGATGACACGTGGAAGCAGAAGCAGACATGTTAGTGAACTCGACACTAACAAGAAAAAGGCAAACAGTGAATTCATTGAAATTACAATATTATAAAGACGGTCTCCATTTTACATTGTTTCCTTCCCGGATGGATACTTAAAACTGGCATGAAAAGTTTAGGTGGAAAATTAGATAAAGAAAAATCCATACGAATTAAGGTAACTTAGTTATTGTTTGTTTAATTGTTTCGTTTAGGATCTTTTATCGGAACATTTGTATCTCTCAGTCTGTCAAAGGGGCCCCGAGTGGCCGAGTGGTCTAAAGCGCTCTTCGTTACGGATCACTGCCATCTCACCTCTGTCTGCGGCGGTTCGAGTCTAAGATTCAGCCAATGTGGGTATGTGAGAAAGCTTGCCAGTAGCTTCTCGTGGGTCGGTGGTTCTTTCCGGGGTTTTCTCTGGTTCTTCCTCCACCATTAATACTGGCCGCCATGTGTAGCCTATCATGTGCTGCAAAATGGCGTTAAACCCCACAAAAACAACAACAGCAACAGTCTGTCAAATATCCGGCTGTTTCAAAAACCCTTATCTACCTATAGTTTTATCTTGCCATATCTATCCATCTATATGTTTTACTCTTCTAGCTCTATCTGCATTATAAGCCTTCCTTTATTTATCATATGTAGTACATATGTTTCATCATATATCATTTAACAGATATCATTTTGATAAATTAATTATTGGCACCCGAATTTGACGTCAACACAATCTTTATTTTTAAAATAAATGGTCATTCCACTTCCTCAAAACATTTTTTAACATACAAGGATATTGCTGAGAGGATGACTTTGAAATACAATACATGAATATTGTTGTGAGGGGGACTTTGAAGTACATTCTGTATTGTCTGGAGGGGAACTTTGAATTACATACAATATATGAATGCTTTTGGGAGGGGGGATTTGAAGTACATATAATACGTGGATATTGCCTGGTAGAGAAGTTTTAAAACTCATGCAATATATGAATATTTTTGAGAGGTGGACTTTGAAGTGCATCCAATCCATAATTTTTGTTGGTAGGGGACTTTGAAGTACAAACAATAGATAAATGTTGTTGTCAGGGGACTTTGAAGTAGATGCAGGATATAAAGTTTGTTGGCATGGGACTTTAAAGTAGATACAGTATATAAATATTGTTGGCAGGTGGCTTTGAAGTACATACAATATGTACATTGTGTTGGCAGGGGCTTTGAAGTACATCCAATATACAAACATTGTTGGCAGGGGACATTGAAGTACATGCAGTATATAAACTTTGTTGGCAGGTGGCTTTGAAGTACATACAATATGTATATTGTGTTGGCAGGGGCTTTGAAGTACATCCAATATACAAACATTGTTGGCAGGGGACATTGAAGTACATGCAGTATATAAACTTTGTTGGCAGGTGGCTTTGAAGTACATACAATATGTATATTGTGTTGGCAGGGGCTTTGAAGTACATCCAATATACAAACATTGTTGGCAGGGGACATTGAAGTACATGCAGTATATAAACTTTGTTGGCAGGTGGCTTTGAAGTACATACAATATGTACATTTTGTGGCAGGGGGCATTGAAGTGCATCCAATATATAAACATTGTTGGCAGGGGACTTTGAAGTACATGCGGTATACACATTTTGTTGGCATGACACTTTAAAGTACAGCCAATCTATAAACATTGTTGGCAGGGGACTTTGAAGTACATACAGTATATATTGTTGGCAGGGGACTTTGAAATACATGCAGTATATACATTTTGTAGGCAGAGGGCTTTGAAGTACACATAATATATAAATATTGTTTTTAAGGACTTGTAAGTACATAAGATATATAAATTATGCAAGGAAAGGGACTTTGAAATAAAAGCAATATATGAATATTATTGGGAGGAGGACTTTGTAGTACATGCAATGTATCAATATTGTCAAGAACTTGGGGACTTGGAAGTCCATACTATATATGATGACTATTATTGTGAGGGGGACTTTAATGTTCTTACAATATGTGAATATACTTGAGAGGGGAAGCAATTATATATTGTCTATCTACATGTTATTAGTTCAGTTTCATGGCCTCCTTACAGAGAACAGAGCTTCTTGGCCCCCACAAGAAAAACTAGACAAGCAACCAGAAGATCAACATCTGCAGAAGATCTGTCACAAGCTTGGGAAGGAATATGTGCATCTAGGTGTTGAACTGGGAGTTCCTGTGTCCAGAATCGATCGAATTCAGATGTAGCATCCACATGATGTGCATACACAGTACTTTAAAATACTGAGAGAGTGGAGACAAAATCAAGCTAGGCAACCACATTCAGATGTCTAGAGAAGGCATTTCATTGCATCGGTATTGATTCCAGTAGTCTGGATAAGTGTATGAAGTAATCCTATTTTGCGATACATTGTATCTTTGGTGTTATAATTATTGCAGACAGTTATGAGATTACTAGTAGAACATGCCCAGTATAAATAATATACAGTAGAAGCCATGTCTCGTTCCTTCAGCTCTAGTGGAGTGGAGAAAATCTGAAGAGGTTTCAAGAAAAGCCCCTGCACATTGCCTTCCTACAAACTTGTGGAGTGGCTGTGTTTTGTCATTAATATTTGCCTCACTATCCATGCATATTTGTGTAGCCATGTCATTTTGATATGTTGGAGAGATTACTCATTATCCAAGCGTCCTTGTATAGTCATGTCACTATGATGTGTTGACGAGATTACTTATTATCCTTGCATCCTTGTGTAATGATGTCACTGTGATGTGGTGGAGAGAATAATTAGTAAAAGTCTGGCCAGTTATTGCAAATCAGTATGCACTGACTCACAAGTAGGTATGTTGCAACATAAATTGTGATCAGATCATTTCCTTTATATTGCATATTATCAGGTTTCTTGACCGCTCAGGTGGTCTAGTAGTTAGGGCATCCATCTCTGATGCGGGAGGTCACAGGTTCGAACCCCAGGAAAGTCATACCAAAGACTTTACAAAAGTGCTGCTAACAGCTTCCTCACTTGGCGCTCAGCATTAAGAGGTTACTATTAGGACTGACTGACCTGGATTCAGGATGATGTGACTGGGTGGGACATCACGCTACATGTCTGCAGCACGATTACAGTCATATGACTGGAAGATTGTTAAAGCTATGTTAAAAGTCCAAACACACACACACACACAAACACACACACACACACACACCAGGTTTCTATGTTGCAAGATCTGTTCTAGTCACTTAAATTTGACCCAAATGTTAGTATATAAACACTGTTTAAGCTTTCATAAAGTATTCAAGTGCCTTAAACACTGACTTTATCATTAAATATAAATGCAGAAAAAACAAATGTCTTAAGTATACAGCATATTATGTTTTTATGAATGTGTTAATTGTATGCTTTAGAAAAGGGAAGGTTGTGAGCGTAAAGTTTGAACACCTTGAGACTCCAGTCTCTAGTGAGTGTAGTGATGAACACTAATTAACACCAACATTAGCTTCATTCCCTTTGAACCCTATTTAATCATGTTTGAATTGTAGCAATTGGAACATTGCGTAACAAATAATATTCAAAAAGGGGAAATTTTGGGCCTCTGGAAATTGGAGTCAAGGATTTTGGAATTTCAGACAGAGCTTGTGAATTTTTTAAGTTACCAGCCCTGGGCCTGTGTGTAAAAACATTTTTATTTTAGCACTGCATGCCAATGCAAACTAAGCATTTTCACTTACACATAAATCTTTCTGAAATTCATGCAAATAATACAGGATTTTGGCTGGATTTCTTATGCAGTCGTTATTGAGTGGAAAAACAAACTCTAATCTCTAAGTATGTATGTATGTATGTATGTATGTATGTATGTATGTATGTATGTATGTATGTATGTATAAGGGCACTTAAGCGCAATCTTGTCTCGAAAGTGCCAAGTAAACATTATGAAGTGACTAGAATTTGTGTTTATTATAGACATATCACCAATTCTGTAGCATTGTTAATAGACTGATTTGAAAACCAATCATGACTAGTCCTGATAAATTATGAAAAACTAGACAAATTATTGCAATATCTGTAAATTCTGCATAATATGCATAAATATAATTATACCTCTTAAATTTCATTTGTCTTTTACTGGATTTCGCTTCCAACTTCTAACAAGGTTTCTATTAAAAACAGCTGAAAATATTTTATTCCTTTATCTCGATGTGTGCATGTTTAATTAAGCTAATAGGTTTGTCACAATAGTCACATTGCGAAATGTTTACGCGAAGGTGTAACTGTCATGGTGACCTAAACATGAAGTCATCTACATCTAAATGCAGATATTGCCTACCATTTCATGTGATTGCCTCAAGTTTTTTTCCTAAGTTGTGCTAACAAGGTTTTCACACAAAATTATAAATTACAGAATGCCCCAAAAGTCTCTAAAATGTGATTATGGATTTAACCCATTTTATCCTGAATATGAAAATGGTCATGCTCTACTACGTATCTATGTAGTGTCTGTAGAAATGTGTGTTATACATCACAAATAGTTGTGTAATTCTTTACCTACACAGGAAATGGTTAAAGCATGCATGCACAGTGAAATTTATATATAAAAACATGGTTAGAAAAGACATTATTGGCGTGAAAATTGATTGAAAAAATGATGGACGACAACTCAGAGGGTAGCGTAATTGAAGTTAACGATTTTGATGATTCTGATGATATTATCGACTCAAATGATGGGTTTGAATTGAATAAATTTGATGAAAGAGATGATGCATAGCTTCAATCACTTTTCGACAGTGATTCAGAGACTGAAGCTGATTTTAAATGCTGTCAAGAAGAATCAGTCCGGGATAATTTTTCACTTCAGTTACAGCCACGATTTAAATTGATAGAAGGGGCAACTGTTCAACAATCAGAAAAAGAGGATGCACAACATTACTTTGAGTTACTTTGGGATGATTGAATCTGGAAAAAACATGCTGATGAAACAAACTGTTACGCTGAACAGGAGCATAATCAAGCTTTCATTAACATCTACTAGCTTCTAAATCAACAGGAAGCGAATCAGGCCTCTAAAATCCAGACCTCCTGTAAAGACAAAAATATAATTTTTGCTGTCCTTAAAAAAATAGTTGGAGCCCTTGGTTGCTGAATTGTCCAAAGTGTTCGCATTTAATGATTACTCTCATCTCATATCTGTTTGTTTTTGTTCGCGTCTTGGGTTGGGTCAATTCCTGTAGCTTTCCATGTGTCAGTGGTTTTTACTGCATTTAACTCGGGTTCTTTCTCCAACTGTTATACTCCCAGCTAACACACAACATTTTCACAACGTTGTTGTAAGGTTGTAATTTGGATACGTGGTGATGTAACGTTCTAGCAATGTAGCTAAAATAGTACACATGAATATAATTGTAATAGTCCACTGGTTTCAAAAATATAAAAATTACTAATGGCGCATTTGTACATTGATAATAACAGCATGTACAACAAATATTATCATTTAAAAACAAATGCATGTAACATTCATACAATATTGATCTAGTGTTGTATTTACCGTTACATTATGATGAATAACAATCACATTTATTTTTTTAATTTGATAAATAAATAACTGACTGAAGGTTACAATTTGCAAGGGAAAATATTTTGCTAGTTTACTTTTATGATTACAGATAAAATGTGCGATCAATGACTTCAGTTTTGTACGAAAGAAAAAGCTAAGATTGTAGCTTTTCGAGTGTGGCTGCAAAATTGTATTTCAGTACCTGCGTCTTTGTGCAAAGCACGGGGCAGAAAAAATGGGATAGTCTTCGGAAACTTTCCTTACGATGCTCTGGGATTTGGATACTGTTGTTGTGAGATACATTCTTCTCAAATCTAACATCCGATCAATTCCAATTGTTTCTCCCGATTTTATTATTGTCCAAAAAATATAAGCCTGTTATTTGGTTGTCGGCATAAAATATAATGAATGACACTTTTCTCTGTCTTGTATTATTCACGTTACAAATGGATGTTTCCCCGCACATACCAGTTACCTCTAACAGCTCATCGTCAATATCGTTTTTGAGTAAAAGTTTTGGTTGTGCTATTTTCTTTTATATTCTTCGCAATACATTTTGTTCCTGACTAGTTGTAAGTTCCGTTGTCCATTTAAAGAGTCGTCTCATTTTAATTCATAATAAACTTTCCTTGGTGTTCAGTAGAGCAGTCCATCTATTTCATTCCTCGGTTTGGGATTGTTTGCTCACTTAGGCCGGTTGAGATATGGCTGAAGAAAAACACCATCTAATGTTGTGAATAAACTACCAATTGACCCATGTATGTCAATGACACTGGAAACGGGTATACAAATATGCAGATATTCAGATTCATTTGAGATTCTGAAATTTATTTGAGTGCATTTGAGTAGCATTAAATACTATATATATATATATATATATATATATATATATATATATATATATATATATATATATATATATATATGTATGTATATGTGTGTGTGTGTGTGTGTGTGTGTGTGTGTATATATCCTTCACTCCCATTTTATGAGGTAAATATAACTAGTATTGTTGCAACTCTATTATTGCAAACTACAAACTAAGTAACAGAAAAAGCAACAAAAAAAGAAGTTTTGCGAAATTTAAGAAACGATTACATTATCAGTTTTAAATGAAAATATGAGAGGTACTTGCAGAATAATGGAGTGAATCCAACCTAATCCTGAAGAAAGTCTATGAAAGTCCAAAATGAACGAAAAGTTTCCTATACGTTTTAAACCTGAAATGTACTGGTCATACAATAGCCATGACGTCGTCAAGATGACTTGTCCAGAATTCATTCCCACAAGCTATAACAATTCCAGAATAATAGTATAGTGCAAATAATGGAAACTGTACATTTCCACTGAACAGTCAAAACAAATATGTTCCTCTTGAATACTAAATAAATACAATACAGAACACATCTGCTGACTTACGACAGGAACACAAGAAATGTGAATGACTCCCAAATCAGAATTGAATGGATTGCTCAGTTCCCTCTTTATATACACTGTCGATTGCAACTGTATTTTGCAATAGACCTCACATAACAGTACAAACCTTTCATTTTGTGTCGAATTCGCCTTTTCGTGTGACCTAGCCCAACCAATAGGAAGGTACAGACTTATTCTAGAAACGTGGAAAATCCATAAGCCACTAAGAAATTAAGCCATAAACAATATTTAAGTCTTATGTTTAAGGTTATTATTGATAATTGTCAACACATACGTTAGCATCTATTTATAGATCCTATGCAATGCTAAACTTGTAATATACTCGGGTCTAGTAAGCAAAATTTAACTAACGATATTCTGTACTAATGACAGCCATGAATGAAAATTATAAAATCATGAAGCAGGAGTTAAGAGTTTAAAAAATATAGATATACTTAACAATATATTTATAAAGTTGTTTTGCAAGTGGTTTGTGGTGGTTTCCAGTGGTTTGCAGTAGGCACATGGAACGGTAATAATATATCATATGACATGCACATTGTTTCTTCAGCTCCTACAGTCACTGGAACCCCACCATACTGTCATAGTATTCTTCTGTGTGACAACCTTAATAGTCGGTACAGTCCAATGTGTGAAGTGCTTCAGACATAATGTCACCTGTGATAAATAAATTGATAAATATATTCTTCTTCAAATAAATTGTTGAAATGTAATGATCGTGCATCATATTTTTTAACATAAAAGCAGATTAAAAAAATATTGTCTGACATTTTGAAATAAAAATGACTACAAACACTATTATTTTTCCCAATCATAATATAAAGTTGAACATAATATTGGTAAAACGTAGTGAAAACGTTATACATTATATTTGTGGTATATACTTTTACGATCAATACATGTTCGTGTTTTTTGTAACTTACACTGTTGATTTAGACCAGTTTAACGTTATGTTTACGTCCATGTGTAACGTTTTTCTCCTGCCTTATTGGGCAAACAGTCAAGTACCCACCTGGGATGCCGCCATCCTTAAAAATGAGCTTTTCTTTCCTTTTGGAGTTGAAGAGGGAACAGCTGAAGGGATATTTAAGAAGGGAGTGAAGTATCGTGTGAATTTAGGTATATTTTCGTTTTGGCCTTTCATCCCCTGCTTCTTTTTGTGCCTAATTTTTAAAAAAATTAAAATATGGTCAATCACCCATGCTAATTTATCTGACTGAAAATCTAAACAAACGGTCGGGTTTCCAATTTTTTCAAAACAATTTTGGGTACAATTTTGAAAACTATTGTTTTGTAAACTTCATTCAGAGGCCCATCATAAATCATGACAGGACATTATTAAAACTTTGGGATTTGTTTGTTGGGTTCTGGGGTGGTTTCTAGGAATATCTATAAAAAGTTCAATATAGTATTTACTGCATTAAAAATATTTAAGATATTTGGCTTAAATTTCAACATCACCTATTAGTAGCCATTGTGGCTCATTGATAAATTTGTTGGACTTGTGACTGACATTGTTCATTTATAATTCGTGCTGAAACATTTTGTTCCATGAATGGGGTTTATTTTTTGTATGATGTAAGGCAAACTAAGTTTCATCAGGATCGTTGCCATACCGACATTGATTCATTTGGTCAATACTTACTCTTCGGAATCTCCAAAAAATGAAACATATAATATATATATATATATATATATATATATATATATATATATATATATATATATATATATATATATATATATATATATATATATATATATATATATATATATATATATATATTGTACACTGCAGTATACACATATATCAGAGTGAAACATACAGTGATTGTGAACAAGTCTCTATGTCGGTCCATATCTAGAAATCTGTCACAAACAAGCATTTTGTATGTAAAGCCTCACAATCTATTGAAATCCACTCCACACGAATGTATTATATGTATAGATATAGATATAACATCAGATAACTCTCTTTTGAAATGCATTAAATATATGCCTTCCATGGTTGTGGTACGTAGATCTTCAATTGATTGGTACCATTTATAAAGTAGTACATTAAAAGTTACAGCAATATATTTTTAAACAATTATTCACATTTTAAAGGATTACATTTGTAAAATTTAATAATTTGTTATTTTGCCTTTAATTTGTTCATACATGTAAAATGACTAACATGTTCTTGTGTTACTGACTTGGAATGTTTACAGTCAGAATAGCTGAATTTCAGCGATTAAAATAATTTAAATCCACCATTTAGTGACTACTTGGTACTAGTCTTTCCTATTTTAATCCGTGGTCTAAAGCGCTTTCCGTTAAGGATCAATGCCATCTCACCTCTGTCTGCGTGGATTCGAGTCTAGGATTGAGAAAGATTGCTAGTAACTTCTCGTGGGTTGGTGGTTCTTCCCGGTGTTTTTCCCTGGTTCGTCCTCCACCATTACTAATGGCCTTCATGCATAGCCTATCGTGTGCTGAAAAATGACGTTGAACCCCACAACAACAACAACCTATTTCAATCCTTTTTTTTAACCATCTTAAATACTTGGCTCATCTTCAGTGGTACAAGGGAGAACAATGATCAGTTAGTGTATGGCTGCACGTCCACGTATTAGACCCGAGTCTGACGCCATCCGTTGAATATACATCATGATAATTTTTCATAGAAACATTTATAATTATCTGCATGTATGTATGTATGTGGGTGGGTAGGTCTCTAAGTAGGTAGGTAGGTTGATGACTGTCTGGATAAATAAAAGATGAATCATCAGTATGTCTGATTACCTAATTGTCCAGTTTGTTAGCGTGTTGCATTTGTGTCATTCTGAATACTGAGCAGAATTATTGTCATTTAAAACAGTTTTCTAAAATCATCAAAATTAAAAATGCAAGAAGTTGCAATGACCTCTTTATAATATTCAGTCGCTTGACAACATGACCTTATACTCCTAAAGAGATATAAATAACTTCAAATATTATTAATATAGTTTTATTGTTCATTTTATTGTATCAATTTGCCAATACCAAAGAAGAAAAGCTCTTTTAAGCACTAAGCATAACATTGGGATCTGCACACTAGCTCTGAGCATCAACGAAAATGAGAAACAAGTCTTTTGTGAGTATCTTGTCCAATGAAAAATACATTGTCATCCCAGTCCCGAAAACTCATGTGCTAACAGTTTATCAAATAAAAATCACTGGTCTCATTTGCGTAATTAATCTGTGGATATTCAAGCATGTCAGCTATTGTTAAATGAATTTAATGTTTCGGGCTAACATGTTCTACTGTTAATGTTGTGGACTTTTGTTCCAGTCAGAATAGCTAAATTCCAGCTTTAAAACTTATTTAAATCCAATGATCGGGTGAATAATTGGCAATCAATATTCCTAATTGTCATCCCAGATTTTAACCGTCTTTGCTCTAGGGCTTTTTTAAGTAGTACAAAGCAGTTTCCTGGTTTTGGGCTGTATGACTGGATGACCACGTATTAGTCAAGAGTCTGAATCCAATACCGAACATTGTTACCGATCAACCGAGAGTTCCTGTTTCGAATTGCAGAATCTAGTACTTTTTCCCCATATTAGAAAAATAAATAAAAAATATTTTTTATAAGACAAATACATAGAAACATGCCAACATTATTTTTTAAAGCTAAATGCAGTACTAAACCTACATACCTTTGTTGCCTAACTGTTTAATGTACATATTGTAATGAATTTTCGTCGAAACGTAAATGTATGTGTATATAATCATGTATATAATCTGATTAGATTTACTTGCTAGCTGATCAATTTATGTTTTATACAAATTTGTCATATGTTCATTTTGATTGTGTAGCAAGTAATTTTATTAAACATTTCTTCCATTAGAAGGTGGTTAAAATATGTAAATGGTTTTCCCATTTGCCATGTGAAGAGCAGAATCAAATCAAGGCTTATAAGCTTGATTGTCAGAATAACAGTCACAGCGTAAAAACATGTGTACACATAATTGTTTTCTTATTGTATCAGTTCAGCACAATAATTGAAAGTTTTAGAAGTTGGATTACACAAAAGATTATGCTGTTCGTTTCTCTCTTAGTTGAAAGAAGTAGTCTATTAGTGGCGGCCAGGAGCAGAGAATGTTTATGTACGTTTAGCTTATAAGTAAAGGTTTGTTGTATTTTATTTTGCTTTTATATTTAATGTTAAATTTCCTCTAATAGTTTGGAGTTTATTGACGACCTCTTAAATATCTCTCTCGATCACTAAAACACCTTAAATAAATCATTTTTGTAATTAATATCCCCCAGCTTTTCCAGAACAGATCAGAATATAGTATCGTGGGTATATATGTTAATTAATTAATTTACTTAATTGATTAATTAATTTCTTGATTCATTCCCTCATTCCGTTATTCCTTCATTAATCCATTCATGCATTCAGTCACTCATTAATTCATTCATACACCTGTCAGTGAGTCATCTTTTGCTTCCAATGTCTAACTGAGAGGATGAAGCTTTGTTTTGTCTGGATCATATCTAGAAGTAGTTTGTACTAACCGAGTCTTGAATTGGCTCAGCAAACAGTTTTGTATATGCAAGTACATGTTTGTACTTTAGCTACGTATGTATATATGTATGTATGTATGTATGTATGTATGTATGTATGTATGTATGTATGTATGTATGTATGTATGTATGCATGCTTGTGCGTGCGTTCGTTCGTTATATGTATGTGCGTACGTGCGTGTATGTATGTATGTATGTATGTATGTATGTATGTATGTATGTATGTATGTATGTATGTATGTATGTATGTATGTATGTATGTATGAATGTATGTATGTATGTATGTATGTATGTATGTATGTATGTATGTATGTATGTATGTATGTAGTTATGTGTGTATGTATGTATGTATGTATGTATGTATGTATGTATGTACGTAGGTATGTATGTATGTATTGATTGATTGCAAAATGTTAGTTCAATGGAAACTTCAAAGAAGTTAAGTAGGTTAAGGGTGACATGAACTATGAGAATGACATGTGTGGTATATTCAGCATATTGCATGCTAATATGTAGACATATAGATGCTATACAAATTGGGTAGTCTTTAAGGCTGATGCGGTTGGCGATCCCGAATTATAAATTTTATTAATGAATCCCTTGAGTGTCGAGATACAAGGGGTAGACCAAGTAAATGTGAGTTAGGAGTTGTCCAAAAATCAGCACTAGCTGATCAGTTCGATCTTGGATAAAAGTGCTCAGATTTATTCACCGGCAGACCACATTGGCCTACCAGGGGCTCCAGTTCCACTCTTAGTGCTATGCCCACTCCACTCACTTCCACAGTAGTACATAAGCTCCCAACCGCATCGCCAAATTGTGGTCAAATTGTTGATCAGCCATATTCCATCATGTCGTGACTGCACGGTGGGCGCCATTGTGAGCCTGGTGTTGTACAGAAGAAACGAGCACAACACCCTCGAGTCGTGGGTTTATTTCGCATCATATATACAAGAGAAAAGAAAACAGGAACAAATCCAGGGAAACCAAGGGGGAAAAAACAAACATGAAGACCATAAACAACCAGATACCACAACTTGAATATATCTGAGCGGATTAGGATTAAAGGTTACCCAGAACCCTTTAATGCATCAGAGGCGGTTCAATGGCATGCCAGATATGGGGGTGATCAAACCCTCTAACTCGCAATATTTGTCTCCCGTGGTCCCATTCAAAGAAAAAGGACAGTAGAAACAACTTTTGTATTGACTTCCGTCAATGAAATAAAGTCAGTGTTCGATGCCGAACCAATGCCAGATGTGAGCATTACCGTACAATGAAGGCATTTGCAACCCAGAAAGGGGTTATACCAAATTAAGGCAACGCCATTCGGATTGGTACGTGCCACTGCCTCATGTTTTCGCTGGATGCGCAAGATACTAAAAGGTTCAGTAACCGTTGACAGCTACGTAGACATTTTTGCCTTCATGGATACTAGGAGCGAACAGGTGTCCGTTTAAGCTGAACATTTCCTTAGAATCCGCAAGGAGATTCTCAGAATTGGCTGTACATATTTAGAGTGTGTGGGTTATATCATCATTGGATCAGGGCAGTTAAATCCTAACTCCAAACAAGCGGAAGCAGTTAGAAACTTTTTACACCAATCAGCAAGACTCAGGATCATTTGTTTCTTGGCTTGGATGGTTTATGGGAACTTTTGCTGCTATTGCAGTCCATTGTCTGATCTGACAAAGAAGGAGCAACTGTATAAAGTGTTGTGGAAATCATCACAAGAAAGTGCTTAAAAAGCGGATCAGTGCACCTATATTAAAGGTACCTGATGTTAGCCAAACATTTATTCTAAGAACTGGTGTTTCTGATATTGGGATGGGAGATAGCAATATATGATAAAGATGCCTGTTGCGTATGTGAGCGGGATATTGCTGCTCTCTAAGCAAATATACGCTTAATCGAGACGGAGTATATTGCTGTAGTGTTGCGGATTGGGAAACTACATGTATATGTTTTGGGAGAGATTTTATTCTCGAGACTGATCACCAGTCACTGTTGTATTTGAACAAATCTTGGGTTAATAACACTCGGTTTGTGTATTGAGCCCTGACTCTACAACCTTATCGTATTCAATGTAAGACAATCATAAAGGTTGAAAACATAGGCGCAAACTAATCGAGAGAGCATGATTGGCAACTCCAATATTTGTATGCCGTGTCTATAGTACAAGTCACACGGGTCATGTAATCATTCAACACCGACTATTTCAGTAATGGGTGTCATTTTTTACAATTTGATTATACATACCTTTAAGTGACTAGTGTTCACTTTGTATAACATCCATATTCCTCTGGAAAGTTATTATGTAGATGCCCCGAGAGGTGCAGACAGCAAAATCAATGTTAAAGTACGTAGACATTTTTGGACAAAATGAACCTAAAGGTCTCATCCAGTACAATCTCGATTGAATATTGCGTGCTGTGATGTCACAATGACAACTACGCATATTGATAAACACTTTCATGCTCACCTCGACTGCGACGCTTCCACTTCACACGCTCTTATTTTGACCCAAGTACATGGCCACCATTGTAAAGGTTCATATAGCGATAGATAATTTTCGTCTGGAAGTTTCTTGCCGACAGTTAAGGTGCAGACCATTCAATGATTAGGATTAAAAAGACTTTCTTTAAAGAAAATTAGTGTTAAATTTTAAAAGAACAATTATTATTTAATTTATAATGAGAACATCAGTATATATGACCTATTCGAATTGTACTATAGGTATTGCGTATCAAGAAAGGTAAAGATCATATTTTTAACTGATTTTCCGTGATTAATCAAAAACGGGTACATTTTCTTTTTGTTTGTTTTTCTTTGGTTATGAGAGGAGGGTGTTTGTTTGTCTCTGAATAAGGAAAGAAAATAACAGAAAATAACGTACAACGACAACATCATGAATGGTTTCATTGCAGGACTTCATTTTTATTATCCTTTTTCATATCCCATTATGCAGAACATACAAACGGAATGTACAGCAAACAAGAACAATATACATGAGGTTTAACATGTATTGCATGCTTGACTTCATTCAGGGTTAAACACCTTTACATTTTGGATGAAAGTCATTGTCCAGGTACTAAATTAAAGGGTTGGCTTTGTGATTTATCTTCAGAGATTCCATTAAGTTATTTTAGTATTTTTTGACTGAAATTGAAAGCAAATATATGCAGAAACGTGAGGTCGGTGTTATTAATGTGAACTCTGTCATACATCACTTATCATTGACACACACACATATATATATTTGTATTTATGTGTGCGTGTGTGAGTGTGTGTGTGTGTGTGAGTTTCTGTTTCTATGCTTGTGTCTTTACTGCCAATCACTAGATGGCACTTCTTCGCTTATTCTAAATTTTACTAAACGACTAAAGAACAGAGAACACTTGCAGAATATTTTACTTCATATTCATATCTGGGCCTGTCACTTTTATGATTAAAATAGAATGCACAACATATTATTTATGGAAATAAATGTTTGAGTAAATAAACGTTTAGAGCAAATAAATGTTTAGAATGAATAAATGTTTCGCAGCATATTTTTATTGGCTTCCGATTATACTTACAGAAAGGATATTAACCTACAATAGAACAACCAACATCATCTCTATCTAAACCGAATCCAGCGCCATAATCCTCCATCAACTCCAATTAGGCTATGTGGTGTCCACATCGGTCTACCTGCTCCAAAACTCCTAAACCCCATGTGCTGTCAGCTGACACGAGAACCGACGGCATTTGCTTCTGCATTTCCTTTAGCGGTGATAGCTGCATATGTCCCTGAGCCTACTACATCTGGACTAACTTTAATTCCATGCCCACCCCAAGGGCCATGTCCCCCAAAGCCAGCGCCATCTCCACCCCTTGGTCCATATTCTCCAAAACTATATCCTCCATAATTACCACCTACTCCCAAGCTACCGACAAACGCAGGATTACCGAAGATTGGCCAGAGTCTGTATCCTTTTCGATCTAGAATGAAGGGACCATGTCCATTAAAAAAGGCAGGCGTAGGGTCGTTAGAACCAAGAGGGCTTGTAACCGAGGTGATGGGACCAACCTTGACTACCTGACCAGCATTGTGAGAGGCTGTTCCGATGCCTTTACCTACAGCAGTGGATATTCTACACCTTGGAATACTGACGGCATGTCCGCGACCGAAACCAATCGATGTAGGTCCTGCAACCACAGTGGTACCACCGTGATCTAATCCAGCAAGCCCAGCCCCAGGACCAGCCCAGGGACCAAAACCGAAGAGACAACCACCTGAACTAAAACTGTAGCCCCATCTGCCCTTGGCCAAAGCGATGCAGCACAAGATGACGATTGCCTTCAACTTGGGCTCTGAAAAGATCAAATAGAACCTCAGTGAGCGGCCTGAAAACAGTCAAATCTAATAAGAACTAACATTTTGTTTCAGAATAATTCGTACACAATAAGACGATCTTTATTGTCTTAAATAAGTGACAATTTTAACCCATACATTCTAAAGACAGGAATTGTTTAATTAGGTTTTGCTTCTGTATTTATGTCAGGTATGTGTGAATGTCAAAGACAAGTGAACATCTAGATAATAATATAAGTCTGTTCATCTCATCCGAATCACAACTCTTCTTGATAAATGCATTTACATTATCAAGGAATTAGGCAAAGGAATCTAGATACATTCGGTTTGCAATTACATAATTATTGGAAAGATGACCAATGTATTTGGTTTATTTTGTTGCTACGAAAGTCGTCACTAAATCTTATAAGTAGGCGATTCGTATGCATTAGATAAATATTTTTAACCTCAGAAAAGAGTCAAACATCGTGATGATCTACCGCACATTCTCCACATAGTGAGTCTGTTGGAATAAACTATGCCTGACAACCGACCGGTGCTCCACATGAAAACTTTATAATCGGATTTTAGAGTGCCCATAACCAACTCTCTGTATTCAATAGAGAATCGTATTAGTGCATGTTTCTGACAATGTGCAAATAGCAGATATAAATAAGACCCAGTTTGATAGTCTAATCAAAGGAGAACGAAAAATAAGTGATGCTCTGTATTTCCACTAAATCGGCATCGTTTCTTTCACATGGTGAAACAGGTTTTATGTTATAATCACAGTGATACAGATTGGCTCGAGCCCGCCTGAGGTTCAGTATTATGATTTTGTCAGGCATTGGCAGTTTGAGGTATTCCCACTTTGACTATGAAGGGTGAAAATTACAATCAGATCAATAATGGGTATGTCATGAAAAAGCAGTTAAATGTTGATAAATCAATATCTTTGCGAGTCATCCTCTTTGAATTTCCTGGCCTCTTAAAGTCAATGCAATAGGCAAAAAACTACTTCTCTTCATCAGAGAAAAGGTCAGAAAAAAATAAAATATTATTTTTAATGAATCGATACTGTACGAAATTTAAAACTTTCAATGTATTTTAAAGTTTTCTTTTCCTTTCTTAACGTTATAGGTATTCGTTTATTTGTTCGTTCCTTCAATATAGGAATAATGAACAGTTCAAACTAAATAAATCGGAAACCTTTAAGGTATTCAAGAAAATTAAATAAATTGGATAACTTTCTAAAATTCAAGAAACTTCAAAATTGTCGAGAGAACTAAACGAAAAAAGATAAAGTATAAAATCCAATTTTGTTATAAGCCAATGTACAAACATGAGATTTTCAGGAAACTGACTAAGTGACGGTCCCTTATGATCTCCAACATCATTCAATAAATTAAAGCAGTGGTGAAAATACTAGTATTTGCATCACATTACTAAAAAAATCGATCATTATGGCGTTACTGGGAACTTTTTGAAGTTAACACTTAGTCGATGCTATTAATAAATAAGTGAAAGTCAGAATGAGATACCTGCAAAATACATATTATAGAAAATAGTTCGAAAAAATTGAAATTTCCATCCTGTAGAATGTCCAAAACCTTGTATAAAGATTAAAAGCAACAGAGTGAAAACTAAACAAGGTACAACTCGATTCTTCGTGGATTTACATCAACTTTGGTATAGAGGGACTTGTGATTAACATTATCTTAGGCAATATGTCAAATTGAACCCAACTGCTTGTAAACTCTACTGGAAAACTGCAACTTACCTCCTTCTTCGTACTTTGGAGTGGTATGAATAAATGTACCACTGGACTTCGTTATCTACTTCATTATATACTAAGATGTACGAATTAATTTACATATAAATACATTATAAATATTCATTTATTCATAAATCGATTAATTATGTCTGACGACCATACACCAAATGTTAAGTAAAACCACATGGGCAAAAACACATGCCCCGAAAAAAATCAGACACACAAGCAAAATCTTTGATTTATTTCCCTAGAATGCAAACTGAAAATTTAAAAAGAAATTACAGTATTATGAAATAAATCCAAAAAGTTTTATTACAAGTCCAAATGTATGAAGTTCTAAATTAATTCTGGTGGAATACCAATTAAATTCCAAAAAATAATGTGTTGATGTGCCTGAAGTCTAAAACGTGGTAATGTGCCAATGGCCTGGAATGTGATGAAGTACTAACAGTCTTTTGATGTATCACAATATTATAGTCAAAAATGTTCTTGTCTGAATTCAGTATGATTCCCATATTAATGTTCCAGTCCAAGAATAGTATTGACGAGCACCTGGTACTACTTTGAATAAATAATTCCTTCCCAAATAAAAATCTGATCACAGCAATTAGAGTGATTTTGTTCAAGATGTTACGACAATATTGAATAATTTATCAAGTAAAGAACCTTACTGTAAAGAGCTAAGGCTCAGTAACAGAACCAGAATGAGGGTAAAAAGTTCATTTCTAGAACATTCTAAGTCGTCAACAAGATAAGATCTAATTATAATCTACAATAATTACAATAAAGAACATGACAAACCTCAGGTAAACTAGATTTTTCTGATAATATCCAGACATACCCCAAAATCGAATTAGTTATGTTTTACTGATAGGCAGAGGGAATTCATACATACTCAAACACATAACTTATGTTGGTTTCTCCTGATCATGTTCAACCATGTGTCCTAGACATGCAACACAAGCACGGCAAAGACTCACGTTTGGATCAATTGATCAAAGAAGTACCGAATAGTCTCCAGGTGATATTTCGAGGTGTAGTTATAGACGAAGAAATCATGGACGTAAGAATCACAGTTATTTTGACTGGAGGTATTCAAGTTCATTAAACGCTACAAAGACAAGGCGAACCTTTCATCCCTAACGGCACCAAGGTCTAATGATAAAGTCCATCTGGAGTTAGGAATGGCGAATTTCATCTGTCCTTTCCGTCCGTAAAATTTGTCAAAATTCCTAGAAAAGATTAAACTTGACGGCATATTCTATAGTTCCAATTTTGTCAATACATTCATCGCTTATTGGCAATGTAATGAATATGTTTTGGTCACAGTGTTCATTTTGCTATAATCGGTGCATATGTGAAAAGTATATGGTTTCAGCACAAGAATACGTATTGAACTCCAATCACTTTTACTTGGTTCCATAAAATTATTCATCAGCTAATCCTTTCTTTCCCAAACATTCCTGTTTGTGAAAATTCCTCCTGTACGAAGGTGTGGAATCTTCAATTTAAGCTCATTGAAGATTTTATTTATTCGTGTTGCAACATCTGGAAAGAACTGCTTTTATTTAAATAAGACCTGCTTTAGTACACGTCTCTTGTGATTTTTGATGAGAATGTTTCTGGTCCAGAGTTTTCAGTATTTCTGAATTTCAAAGATTGGTTCCACCAAAGTCATCACAGTCCAATTGCATTCCATCGCTTCAAGCATCACTGTGTATGCAATTTGCAATTCAATAAACTGAATAATTAACACGGGTATCTATATCAATATACTCCTTTAAAATATGAACATCCCATGAGTATTTATAATGTAATTTGAGTCACTTACTTTCCTTAAAACTTTATAAGAACTATATCACTCAGCCTGAAGAGGATTTTGAGGTATGGGCAAAACAACCAGAATTATAATACCTGGCTGAATACTCATTTCCTTTGTATTTTTTGTCATACTTTAATTTCATTTTTAACTTGGTCTTAGATAGGAGACCGACACAGTCTACCATTAGTCTGCTAAATAGTTCCTCAAATGCAGGAATAGGTTACAAATGAGCCATATGTGTCTTTTGATTGGTTTTTCCTATTATTTGACAAGTCGGACAAGATGTACAATATTCCAAACATCTCTTGTAATTTTTGGACATTAAAAATGATTAAAGATTTTGTAGTAAGTCCAGCTAACTGCTAAATGACCGGCCACATGCGTTTCATGGGCTAAACTAACAATGTCCTTTATATACAACAGTCATTTGTCACCCTGAGAAGAATAAAGAATATTAATAGATAAAAGAGAATCACTGTGATAAAACCTCTTGATTGATCCATACGAGGAGCAAAAATTACCTCTTCAAAAGCCTGACCAATAGGTATGTCGCTAAAGGAGTAATTTCCTGATCAACATCATTCTTGTGAGATTTGTTTTGCATAGTTGCAGTAATAGCACAATAAGGGCATAAATCAGGGATTTTTCAATGGGCTGAAATTTTTTTAATATCAAATCATGGCTTGTGAGTTACAGGTTTCTTAACCACAAGCTTGTGTCCAGCTAGGTCATTGCCTAGTAATAAATTAATTCCCTGCATGGGTAAAGATTACACAGCTACAACTGTGACGGGTCATGATACTAAGTCTGATGACAAATTAACACAAAGGAGACGAACATTAACAAAGCCACACTCTACTCCTGTATATGAACGCTTTCATTAGAAGTAGACATTTAATGAAAAAATGAAATTCACTACGTACTTGCATCAGATCTTTTATGCCTCAAGCAGAAGCTGTCTCGACTCCACCTTAAGGTTCACCGTTCAATATGTCCCAAAACCTACTTCCGAAGGATGAATCCACAAAGAAAAATTAAAGCCTCCGCTCAAGGATGATCATATTTTGTTTTTTTTTCAACCTGGAATTCTTCATCCTTTTGCATGATCTCTAAATTTTCAGGTGTTGGACTTTAAATACATTATTTCACTTTAGATGATATTGTTCAAAAACACTTGTTATTTTCACCCTGATTTTTAAGATATGTGAAATAATAGCTGAGACTTAGACAATTCCGAAACAAAGTGAATTTAATTTTTTTTTAACACGAGTGTTAGAAATATTCTAAAGAAAATCATATCCATTGGACGAACCCACACTTTTCTGTTACGACTCTATAATCGTAAACATAGCAACAGAAACGAGCGAAAACCAACAAATTTTGTAAATATTCAACAAATGATTTCTTTCCATAGAACAAACAGTAAAAATTTAGAAAGAACTTACAGTAACGTAAATTAAAATCCCCCTAGTCCTAAATGCTTTATCACAAGTAAAAATATATAAGGTTCGAATTGAATTCCGATTAATTTCGAATGTTGCACAAACACACAAAATAGCTTCATAATGAGGGTGAAACGTTCATTTCTAGAACATCATAAGTTGTCAACCAAATAAGGTCTATTACTAAAATTATGATAAATAACATGGCAAACATCAGGTACTCCAGGTTTCCGAATATCAATGCCCTAGACTCGGAATACACATGTTTACCTCCATTGATAATGATCCTAATATTTCAAATATATTCACAGAGAAATATTAGCTATACATGATTTTTGCAACATTTGTGTCCCTACACATTTAACTTGATCTTGACTAAGTTCAATTACAAAATTACAAATATAAATAACATATTATCATGTAGAAAAACGTAAAATAAACAACACAAATTAAATATAAATAACACCCTTCTTCTTTTTTTCTTGCATCATCATCATCATCATCATCATCATCATCATCATCATCATCATTACCAGCATTATGTTGACATTGATGTTGGAAATTTAGTGTGTTATTTGATTAAAGTTTGAAAGAAAATAAACTAATTTTTTCAGACTTGATCCTAAAATATGTGCGAAGATGAAATAAATACAAAATCGGTATTTTGTGACACAAAAATTGAATAAATATTGTGTTGGCAAAACGCGCATCTCAGGAGTACTTTATTAAGTTCTGACTTCTGTCAACATTTTTCTTTTACTTTTTTCTCGTCTGTTTGGGAACTAATACATTTTTGACGTCTATCTGAAAATATAAAAACAAACTACTAGACTATCTTACTTTTACAGACAGATCCTTGTCCATTTGTATATCTTACATTAGATATATTCTCTGTGCAATAATTTTCATAGACAGTTGTAAAGTATTAAATTCCGTTACAGCCAAGCCCAAGATAAGTTCGCTAGTTGGATAAGGAAACAAAGGAGGATAATCCTTCCATATTAAATTTTGATATTCACTTATTAAACTACCTTTGATGACACCTTTGTATTCATATCGTTGTTTCAATAATTAGTCATAATATAATGTTTGGTTTCAACAAATAATCATGTTTGTTTAATGTATGAATCCCATCTTTTTGCTACTTTCACACTTTCCTATTACCATTTAATTCCTTTCAGCACTCCTCTGCTTATTCAGTCAATCCTGCCTGACAGGGTACCGTATTAAAGTAGTAAACTGGCTTAATATCGTTCAGTGTCAGTCTATGTATATATATATATATATATATATATATATATATATATATATATATATATATATATATATATATATATATATATATATATATATATATATATATATAGTGAGAGAGAGAGAGAGAGAGAGATAGATAGATAGATAGATAGATACATAGATAGATAGTTGGATATAAAACTCGACCACCGGCGGTAAAAGGTTGATGTCGTTTCCAACAGTATTCATGATGAATATTGAAATTTCTAGCATAGCAATCGAGGATTGTGACATTTTCCCAGACACCTGATCCAGGGATCAAGAATTTGAAAAACAGACAGAATGATCAGTCATGAATTGTGCATATGACGAATATCATGTCGTAAATTTAATTGAAGATTAGCGTTTTACGTTGTCCTAAATAAATTTAACAATGATGAGATACTTATCTAAGACACGTATGGTTTATTATTATGCAAGACGTCTGACCCTTTGATGAACGATGTCCTGTAGGACGACGCGTACATTGCATTTTGAGGTTATAACTGCATCAGGCACACTGGTAAGATATGTCTTGAAAGTAGAGCTGAGGGGACAGTGTCAAAGGAATGAAATATTAAATTTGACAAAAATACAGGAATCAAAATCTCATGACTGAGTAAATATATGTACATTTTCTGAGGATGAAACCTGTCGGACACAGACTAGTATGTGTGTGCTTTGGATATTTAAAGTATTTTTAACAATTTGAGTACCATCTCAACAGATTAGTTGTGATTTCTAGCACTGGAGCATCATGCCACAAACATGTAGCATCATGTTCCACATAGTCAAATTATCTTGACACCAAACCGACTAGTTCTAACACTAACCTCTTATTGCTGAGCGACAAGCGAGACAGCTTATAGTACCATTTAAAAAAGTCTTTGATATAAATCGGCCGGAGTAGCGAACCCTCGACCTCCCGCATCCGTGGCACACGCCTAAACATTTAGGCAAACGGAGCAAATCCAGGAGAACAAAATATAATTTCAGGATATCAATACTAAATGTCTCTGTTCAGTGAAAAATTATTTATATAAATTATATCCTTTTTACTGCTGTTTAAAATATTGTCATGCAACATGGTTTATTATTTAAAACATGAAGACACATTAATTGTGTATACATACATACATATATATATATATATATATATATATATATATATATATATATATATATATATATATATATATATATATATATATATATATATATATATATATATTCATGTTGTAAATGCCTCGTGGCTTTCAAACTAATGCTAAATGTTCACACCAGTGTAGATAAGCATACTAAGTGTTGACCTTACATGATGCATGAGTGTAAAAAGGCAGATTGTATATGCTTAAAGGTCAAGGATCAAGGTGTTTTACCTTTTGATAATTGACGAGTTGGTAGAATGTTTGGGTTAGATTGATCATTTTGGTGAATAACGTATGAGGGAAGTCATACATAAATTTCTCCATACATTATAATTCTTGTAAATTTTCAAGTCAGCATATATTTATGTAATAGCAAATTACATTATAAATAGTTATAGGGGATACTATGGGTACAGCATGAGCATGTAGGTACACGATAAAGTTAACATTATGCCACAATTGTAAAAAATATGACTTTCTAAGACTCCAGACACAAGGAAAATGGAATTTAAAAAGTCTGTTGGTTCAACATTATTTATCTGTTTTGTGTATGGGGGAAATGTCATGTGAAAAAGTTTACATAATTAACAACAATGCCACTCTCTGGACAAAGGGAATGATAGTGTTCTTGGTATGTCTTTGAATAAAGGGTACTTTTGCAAGCTGTTGAGTATTGAACAACATTACATCCAATCTACCAACACGCCGTCTTGCTGGCCAGTATCCACAAGTAGTAACAATCACCCACTCCTACTACCCAATGAACTATTACTAACCAGCGAGCATATTTACTCACCAACCCCAATACCTATTAACCATACCAGCCTTCAAACAATTTGATCTAACTGCATTTTTAGTAAGCAGCACCCACACCTGCTAACAAATACAAAATGTTACTGGTCATTAACCACATCTTTTCACAAACACCATACCTATATATATTCAACACGAAACGCAACCTGCCAAGTGTATGGTCCTTTTTTCATAATTGAGTAAACTCTGCAAATTTGACTGAAAATTGGAATTGCTACTGTCATTTGGTGATGTAAAATATGCCGTTTCATACAACCGGACTATAGGAAAGTGAGAACGTAAGCTTGAAAGTTTCTGTGAGTTTGGTAAGTTGTACAAAAAGACTTCGGCAGCCCTCGAGTTTCTTCTCAGTGTGGTGGGTATCCAGCCAAACCCATCAGCCAGACACAATGCTCAGAAACAAAGAACACACACACAGAAAACTCTGAATACGTTTATCTGTCGATATGGATTGTGGTCTCTCTCTAGACAATATTTGAACTTGAACTTCAACGGAAAAGTTGATAATTCTACGCAGTGTGAGTATACTATCGTTAGCAAATGCTTGCCTGAATAAGTATGCTCTGATTTCGTTTCTACAATCAAAGCAGAGTAGAAATATTTTGTTACTCAGGTAGATCTAAAATCTGGCGATGTTATCATTTTTTGAAACTCTTTGTGGTCACTAACATTCGTACCAGACTTTACCCGTATGACTGATCCACTCACGTGGCGTTTGTGATTGCACTACCCCGGACAAAATTAATACTGCTAAACATTTATCATTCGGTTGGGGGCTAAATGTATCGTCTGTGAGTGGAACATAGGGCACCAAAAATGGCAAAACAGGCATTTTGATAGTACACGGTGTGATTGATGGATCTATACAGTGTCATTGATACACACAGATACACACACACACACACACACACACACACATACATATAGATATATATATATATATATATATATATATATATATATATATATATATATATATATATATATATATATATATATATATATATATATATATATATATATATATGTATGTATGTATGTATGTATGTATGTATATATCTATATATATATATCAGAACTCAGCCCCGTGTTTTCATTCAAAATCTGGCAGATTATAAAATTAGTGGAAATAGGTTAAAAATGTAATTCTCGCGACAATAGCTAAATAAAAGCATAACCTGGAAAGAAATTGATAGAAATAACTATAGATACCTCAAAGATTTAGAAGCTACTCAAACAAACACGTTCGCGCAAAGCATGCAGTAACGGCATGATCTCGTGTCCTCAACGATATGAGTGCTTCAGATCGCTACATTAATCACAGTTTTAGTGGTATGACTAAAACTTTAGATTTTTAGATGTTTTATTAAAACTCATATCTCTAAAATGTGAAAAATGTGGTGGACAAAGATGGAATAATAGCCGAAATTATAAAAACACGAAACCTAACATCTGTCCTTGCTGAATCAAATTATTTAACTAAACTTTTTACACTGAGCACTTCCCTGAACAAAATATGGTGAAATAATTCTCTTCCCTTTACACACAAGAACGGCTTTTTCGATGACTCTAACAATTAATCTGGTATCTCTCACTAAAAACAATGTTTATCAGTATTTTAAACTAACACCTCATTCAGAAAAAGCTTAGGCGGGTTTCTTCTAACGCTACTACGCAATATATATTTCCTGGCTTCAAGCAATGGCCCATAAATATTTGAGTGGAAAAGGGGATCGTTTTTATTGTGATTTTGTAGACTTTTACTTGCTTTCTGATCATGCACAATTACTGACTTGCTTAATCAACAAAGGTATCGGTGGAAAGTTGTTCAAAGTTCTAGACTCAGTGTAAAACAATCTAGGTTAACTTTTTCAGATGAGCGGGAAATGATCAGAATTCTTCACTTGTAATATTGGCACCAGACAAGGCTTCGTGTTAAGCTCTCTACTGTACAATCTGTTTATAAATGATTTAGTGTCAGATCTCTGACAAAACTGTCATAATGGCTTCTTTATTGCACAATAAATGTGTTGCGTTATTGCGCTGTTGTATGGTGATGATGTTGCAAACTGTGTTGATACAATCGGTTCTTAACAGGGTCACATTAATATTGTTTAGATATTTTGTTAAAACAGTGGAATGTGTTGTAACTTAGATATAACAAAAAAATATTGTATTCAGAAACGGTCGATTTCTGAGGAGTAACGAAAAGTGGTATTTTAAGGGGTAACAAATCCAAACCGTATCAAGGTATAACTACATGGGCCTAAACGTATTTGTAAGAAATGCAAATAATAAAAATAACTCTTAATTCAAGCAAACAAGTCCCTGCAAGCATTGAGTATTATTGAAAATAAGTTGAGCAAATTTTAGGTGACAGAGGTTTTTGATGCTATGATCACATCTATATTAATATCACTGGTCAACAGTGAAATCATTACTGACTTGAAAAGGCCCTAATCTGTAGTATTTTGGTGTGCCGAACACGAATATAACCGTGAAAAATTTTTATTGGCTCTCGTTTTGAAGATATTCATATACCTCATTTTCTATGTTTCACTGTGTAAATTTCTCCAGTAGGACTGCAGCAACATCCGGAATAATGATGTAACATTGCATAATACCATCATGCTCACATCATCCACAGTTGATTGCATCATTTTCTGATGCAATGCAATACTAATGCCATGCGGCTGCTGAAGTAAGTTGACGTCAGCAGTGTACTATACATGTGTAGGCCTATTATACTAATGCCAGGCGGCTGCTGAAGCTGACGTAAGCAGTGTACTATATAAAGCCCAATCAGATAGGTTCAGCATTTAAAATATTTTAGACGTTGTGCGAGACAGTTCAAGCTACTGTTACATAAAACTTATTATTTTATCCATTTACGTACAATAAAGAACAGTAATGCCTCGAAAGTGTGTTAATACCGCGGACAATTTTTGCTATATTTGTGGGGAAGTGACATTTGCCAACCAGAAGAAAAGTATCAATTCTCAAGTGAAGAAGGCATATCATCTTTACTTCGGATGCAAGGTTGGTGACCAAGACAAGCCTTGGGCTCCGCATATATGCTGTGCTACATGTACAACACAGCTTTCACAGTGGTTGAATTGCAAAAGGTCATCAATGCCGTTTGCAGTCCCAATGGTGTGGAGAGAGCCAAGCAACCACCTAAATGACTGTTACTTCTGCTTGGTTCCTCCTCTTTCCGGCGGAATAACGAAGCGAAAGAAGTCGAGAATAGTCTACCCAAACATTCCGTCTGCATTGAGACCAGTTCCACATGGTGAGGGACTTCCTATTCCAGAACCTCCAGCAGAATATTCTCTTGATTCATCTGACGAAGACAAAGGTGAGTCGACCTGTTCTTCTCCTGGTCCATCAGCATGCAGTGATCCAGATTTTCACTGTGGTGCATCATCAACCCCACACAGAATAACACAGGAAGAACTAAATGACCTGATTCGTGATTTGGACTTATCAAAGAACAAGGCAGAATTGCTAGGATCAAGACTCCAACAATGGAATCTTCTAGAAGAAGATGTCACAATTACTGCATATCGAAAGCGCCACCAGCAATTGGAGCCTTTCTTCAGAAAGGAAAGTAATCTGATATTCTGTTCCGATATTGAGGGCCTCATGAATGCTTTAAAAATCACTCATGACCCACAAGAATGGAGACTATTTGTGGACTCTTCGAAACTGAGTCTCAAGGCTGTGCTTTTGCACAATGGAAACATTCTTCCATCTATTCCAGTAGCGTATGCTGTCCACATGAAAGAGACATACGATAACTTAAGGCAGCTACTGAATTCCATTGAGTATAACAAGTACAGCTGGCACCTCTGTGGTGATTTGAAGGTAGTTGCCCTTTTAATGGGACTGCAGCAAGGATATACAAAATACATGTGTTTCTTATGCGAGTGGGATAGCCGAGCAAGGGAAATGCACTACATGAGGAAGGAATGGACTCACAGGCAGAATGTAGCCATTGGAGAGAAGAATATCCAACACCCAGCTCTGGTTGAGGCTCAGAAAATCTTGCTACCACCGCTTCACATCAAACTAGGTTTGATGAAGAACTTCGTGAAAGCCATTGACCGGACTTTGCCAGCATTCCGATACCTGCATGAAAAATTCCCTCGACTCAGCGAAGCAAAGATTAAAGAGGGGTTTTTGTGGGTCCTCAGATTCGAGAGCTTTTCAAAGATGACCGGTTCAACAACTTGCTGGAAGGTGACGCGAAACAAGCATGGAATGCTTTTCACCTAGTTTCTACAAACTTCCTCGGAAATGTTAGGGCAGAAAACTATAAGGAACTAGTAGAAGACATGTTGATGAAGTATAAGAAACTTGGCTGCAATATGTCTCTAAAGATTCACTTCCTTCATTCCCATTTGGATTTCTTTCCTAGCAACTGTGGTATTGTTAGTGATGAACACGGCGAACGTTTTCATCAAGATATCGCAACAATGGAACAAAGATACCAGGGAAAATGGTCCACTACAATGCTGGCTGACTACTGCTGGACACTCCTCAGAGATGCTCCCGAACAGCTGTACAAGAGACAGGCAAAGAAATCTAAGATGTAGTCAATGACTTGATTTTTTATAGGTAGGCTATTACAGTTGACCTTTTACTATTGGAATGCATTTCGTTATGTAAACATTAATTTCTTGCAGATTACAAAAAAAAACTAGAGCCAATTTTGCAATTTGACTGTCATATTCGTGTTCAGCACATAAAAATTGATAAGAATTGACTAATTTTATTTCAGTAACATGACTTTTGTAAAAATTTGTTGTCCAGTGTATTCGCCGATGAAATTTCGGAATATGAATATTCACTTACAATTAAAATGTACATTATAGGTTCAGTACTAAATGTCTATACCTCCCGAGTCATACGTACTCTTTTTACCGTGAGGTGAAAATGGAAGATTATCTCGATATTTTAATTGTCATTTAAAATATATTAAGTATTGGACTAGGCTGATTAGAATGGTTGATAACCGATAACCAAGACAAATGTTCCTTCATGCTGAAAAAGTGGACGGGTCGGGTAAAGTTACATATGTTTCGAAAGTTAAAAACACACTATTTATGGATCGGGCCATATTTGGTTCGCACATATGCAAGGGTTTTAAAAAGATACTTTTGTACAGATGCTTCAGACAAGGTCTTAAACCATTTTTTAAAATTTAATTCGAGATTGGTATTCAGCTTTAAATAAATCAATGAGGGCATATCACAAAAAATAATTTTATGATATTTTTTTCTGTTCAGTTGTATATAACCATTAATTTATCTGACCATCTGCAAAACGCACTAAGCATAATATGTTGTTGTTGCGCTCAATAATTTAGATATAGAAGAAGGAAATGATAATGGATTTACAAGTAAGCAAAATTTCAAATTAAATTTTAGCGACTGGAAAATTGCAATAAATGATAAACTTCTTGTACATTTGATCTCTCGCTCATAGTCACACCAGGCACGAAATTTGCTCTTTGCCGAATAAATACAATACACGATTTTAAAAAGCAATACATTTCGTAGTGCATGAAACTTGATAATATTTACTGAATATGCTTAAAATGCGCCTTTAATGAAGATATACTAGTTTCCTGGGATTTGCTTCAAAAGGTCTAAAATATTACCCCCAACTCAAAAACCCAACAAAAATAGTGCCATGTTTGGATAGTCTGTTTGCCATTGCTTGTTTTAACAATTACTACAGGTACACTTCAAAATTTATGAAATTTTGCAGAATGTTGTATTTGCGTGCTTTTTTAATGAAACGCAGTAAAGCGTAAATTGATGGAACATGTGCTCATTTTCTGTGCTATACAGGTGTTATTTTAGTTGCTATCTCTGTGTCAGTTGATGTACATTTTGTAATAAACAAAACGAAGCTATTCGAAATATGAAGAAATTTTTCAATATTTATTGAATTTAGCTAGGCTTATTTTGCAGCAGAAAACGATAGAGTTTTATCAGTGGCACACTATTGGATGTTTAAACAGGAAATATAAGAAAAAAATATAGCGGTCTGAGGCCAGAGCTAAACAGGAATCGTTAACACACATTTCAACAACGGAACATACGCTTGATTGAGTAAATACAGTTTTGATGCGTTAGAAAAGATAAGCACGTAGTGAAGTTTTTGGAAGAAAACACTAAAATTATTATATAGATATTTTAAATACAGTTATAATAGGTTTGAAAGGAAGGCACTGATGTCATAGAAAAAGTTCTTTTAAAAGTATTATAGACCGAAAATATATTGTTTCAAATATATATATATATATATATATATATATATATATATATATATATATATATATATATATATATATATATATATATATATATATATATATATGGAAAGTATAAAAATCATAAGGCGAATAACAATCCTTTCTAGTGCACAAGATCCAGCAAGGGATCGCGTGTGTCAGGGTTTGATTAAGATAAATGCAATAAATCGACAACGAACAGTGCGAAACTAGTATCTAGCTAGCCTGAGCGCTTTAGATTCGTTAATGAGTCTTTTTCAAAGGCAAATAGAAACATAGACAAGACAAACAAATCAAACGGAAAAACGGTTATATTTGCTGTTTAGGAAATAACTCAAATAATTACGCCGTATTAAGTTTATGGATGGTTACAACAGGTCAATATTTATCTAGTCTATCACTTTCAAATAGTGCACTTCATAAAGACACCGTTCTAATTAACATGTGCAAGCTCGTACGATTTAGATTAAATATTCACTCAATGTTATCTACAATCCCCAAAATAAACTGATTACAACCAATTTTTATTTATCTGCAATTGCGCATTAGGCTTGACAGCCGATGCTGCAACGTGTTAATATCATGGGATAACAATTAATACAGTTGTACTAAAATAGCAATCATAAATTCGAGTTTTTTTAACTTTTTATTTTGCCATTAGACCTTTCCGTTAGATTTTCACAATGAATTGAACAACGTGATAAATTACAACATGATAAATTAATAACATATTTGGGATTTTAAAGACTGATATGCTAAAGAGAGTTTACTTTCAGTTCAGTTTTGGAGGTTCAAATACAATTTCGACTGCACACTTTCTATGTGGAACATATCTAAATGCTTCAAACACGTTTCTGTCTTTAACAAAGAAGAAGAATTTTATCCTTTTCAGACATTTTAAAACGTTTTCCACGTAGCAAATGATCTATTTCTATCTAAAGACAAATCAGATGGTTTAGAGTTTATTGTTGGGTCAAGTTCAGTCAGCTAATTTACTTGGAAAGACATGAAAATCTGCATGAAATCTATCGGATAATATTTCTCTTCCAGTTTATGTAAAGAGACCTACTGCGATTCCAAACAAATACAATTACTTATATATACAAAAAGATAATACGGTTGTACACTGGTAATGATATAATCATGACTAATTTCAGTTAAAATTTTCGAGTTTTGGAAATATTAGTCAATAAGTAATATGATATGTTCATGTTCAGTAGCACGTAAGTTAGTAGGAAAAAACACTGATATGCAGTAGAGCAAAATTTAATGATATATCTGACATTTCTCTTTACAGGAGTAAACAATTTAACGTAGAGAATGACTTTTGCCGTTGCAGTACACATTTTAATGCAGAATGTGACATTCACTTTTACGGTAGAATACACTTTATTGACGAAACTAATTTCTACCAGTAAATATTAGTAAATATTTATCAACGAAGCTGACTTTTACCGTAGAAGAAGCATGCACTTTGGGCAAGAAAATAATTTGTTACCATAGCAGTAGCAAACATTTTAGTGAAGAAACCAACTTTTACCCTTGAAGTGGAACATATCTCGAGGACGAAACCGACATTTACCGTAGCAGTAGAGTTCATTTTAGTAAAGACACTAATTTTTAACATTGCTGAAGCAAACAATTTAGTAAAGAATGGCAGTTTTGCCGTTGCAAAAGCACACGATTTAGACAAACAACTATCTTTTTACCATTGAAGAGCATATCTTGATTTGAAAAGAAACATCATTTTACCATTGCACAACCACACATTTCGCGCCAAACATACCTTGTTCCTCCTAGTAGCATACAATTAAGTGAAAAAATGAGTTTTACTGCTGCAGTGGCACACAAAGTAGAGACGGAACTAAATGTTACTTTTCCAGCAACACAATTTAGAAGAAGCATGTCTGGGAAGGGGTGAAACACACGCGAAGGCGGTTGTTTGAACGGGTTAGGATTTGCAGGGTACAGGATTTCTATCATTATAGTAATCACTTACACTCCATTCTGATTGTAACCCCTCACCACTTTCACCGACCACCACCGATTTAAGAAACGAAAGCATATAGTAGTAAAAATACTTGGTCATTTATTCATCATTTTATAATATCTAACATGATTGTAGCTTGGTAGCACCTAACATTATCATCATATTCGTGTTTACAACCAAACAGATGCTGTCTCTTTAAACAACAAAGACTGCTTAATGCCCCTTTTCAGGTTTTCTTCCGTTTTTACAACAGTCCATTTTGAGGAAAAACTGTCATCTGCATCTCATTTTTGTAATATATGGTTCGATATTTTTTTTAAAAAGTTAAAATTGAAAAGTGGAAATTTTACAAACAGTGTTCTAAGGGATCCCAAAGTTATGACAATTTAAGAAATTATTCAGGGCATATCTAAAACAGCGAACTCCATCAAAAATTTTGTTTAAGAAAAAAATTCAGACTAACCAACACAAAACGGTAACATGTTTTAATAACGAAATTCCCACTTGATTTGAAAAGCGCAGAAAATGAAACTGTTAGGTATCCACTGGTCACAATCTGGTTAGAAATTATAACTTCATGAATGATTTGATTACATTTGGTGCATTTATATATCATTTTTTGGCTTTTAATATCGGGAGTTGGGTACAAAACAAACGTTATGGTAAGTGAATACTATAGGAAAAGCAGATCTTTCATCTGAGCTAGTAATGAAAACCACATTGTAGGTGGTGTGTCCCTTTATCTCATAAAGTAATCTCGTAGTAAGAGCATGGTTTCATCTCGTCGCAAAGACTACTGACGATCAGACGTCCCCAAACTCGTTGACTTTACATTTCATTCGCTTGGTACTTTAAGTTGCCATTATATGCCTCAAATGACAATAAAATGGAAAATAATAATCTAGAAGTATACAAAAAATGTTTTGTAGAAGAGTGTAAATTCCTGAAACTGCGAAAATTATGAATAAATATCGACATAATCATCCACAAAGATTGCCAAAGCCTTACGAAAGCTTTAATCAACAACTATGTTTGACCGATATGTAGAATTAAAGATAATTTTGATTGATATCGAGAGGGCGATGCGATGCGATGTGGATTGTATCACATTGAAATGTTAAGTTTGTACACTTCCGGTAGGCTGGTAGCAACCTTGTTATGGAACGGGGCAGTAATTTGAAAATGTTTGTTCCCTTTGTCTTTATTTTGTTATTGTTTTGGGTTTGAAGCAATTTTTCAGCACACGATATGTTATATATGGCGGCCATTATAAAAAGTGGAGGAAGATCCCTGATAAGAGATATTGACCCATGAGACGATAGTGTCAAGCTTTCACACATCCACATTAGCCGAGCTGAGACGTGAAAAACTCTCAGGGGGTTAGTTCACGCTGTTTCTCTGACGGAAAACTCATGGCGAAGTATTACAAAACATGAACCAACTCGAGGTCGCGCCCTCGTTGCTGCTATAAATTAGATCATTATGATATATCATAATATTGTACATCCGGAATCTTACACAGCTTGATTAGCTAGAGAGCGACTAGAAGCAATCAAAGAATTTATTCCTGTCAGAGACGAGTTCAGAAAAAACCTCTAGGCGCTGCAGGAAGCACAAGTTGAGTACGCAGAGGGTACTGAACAGTTATTTAAACCCGTCACTGCGGTTACTGGAAAAGTCTTAACTGCTATTAGGGGGCCTGAGAAAGAGAAGAAGCAGGGGTAGAAGGAAGAGAGTCTTCTTCAGGTATTAATACAGACTGCTGAAAAATAGCTTCAGCTCAGCCTGAACTTGAAGATGAAGGCGAAGAAATACTTGAAGGTGCTGTTGGTGAAAAACCAAAAAAAGGAAAGAGAGGAATCGATTTTAGGGAGAAATGTACTAAAGAAGGTATGCAAGAAATTCAAAAAAATAAATTGAGAACTAGACAGGATAATGCCACGTTTGGTGAGTTTGTTGCCGAACGTTTTTCTTCCAGAGATCAACCCGAATAGTGACACATGGAACGATTGGGTGTTTAAAATAAATCAAAATGTTGATTATGTAGACAAGGAAAATATTGATTATAAGATTTATTCAGAAGGAGCAAAAAGTTATGATAACTCACTAAACGAACAAAGAGAGCACGAAAAAAAAAACAAAAAAAAAACAAAAGGAAATGGAACAAAAACGAGAACAAAGAGAGCAAGTAAAAAAAAAACAGAAACGAAAACAGCGAAAACGAAAACAACACCAGGAAGATCCTGCCTATCAACTTCCTCCTCCATTGCAACAAACGGAAACGCATGAAGAGCCAGAAGAAGAATTCCACGATGTGCCTGGTGCTACTGGTAGTGGTTTGGGAAGTAGTCTTATTGCTTGTCCTAATAATATCCTCAATGATGTACAACGGTTAGAGGTTCTCATAGGAGGAAAACGAGCTGGAAATAACTCACCAGAAATAATTAATGAAGAAGCTGATATTTGTCGACGATTATTTCATGGTGGTTTTATGGATATTAATATTTACCGGGAACTTATTGATGAGCTCGTTGATGATTATTATAGTGACTAGTTGTTAGATAAATAATAAGTTAAATAAAATGGTCATGTACAATAGACATTATAGACCCGTACAGGTCAGAGCAGTAAACTCACTATTACCAATCTACAGAGCAACGTAAGGGGTTTGACTTGGTGATGTTGTTCACGGGTTATTTGCGGGGTTAGCACCAAAAGCGGAACCTCTTGCAAAACAATTATCGATGAAAGTTATTAATGTTGTTGGTGAAAAAGCCCCTGGTGCAATCGTCGATGATGCTGGTAGGGCACTCTCGGCAATCAAAGAAAGTCTAGCACGATTGATAAGATGAAAATCACCACCAGTAAAATTACCGAGCACTACAGATATTCTTACAGAAGTCAGTAAAATAATAAATCAAACCGCAAATAAAAAACTAGCAGCTTTGATGGATCAAGGATCTGAACAAATGCAAAGAAATGTTACTGCAAATTTGATAGCAGGTGGTGGACTTCGTGTCAGACGACGATAATTTAGATCACCATTTCGAAAATAGGCAATTATGATAAAATGTTTAAACCTATATCCGACCCAGCATTTGACATAAATGAACCGGTCCACAAAGATAAATCAGTATGTGATTATCAATTTTATTCCTATGATGCAAAGAAACCAGATCAACGGGGACATATCGAACTTCAAGTTCATGATACAGGTAGCTATTTCTTACCTTGCGAGGCATTTATTGAAGTAGAAGGTGAAATTGTAATAATAATAATGCGTACGATGCCAATTCACGAGTTGGTTTTGTCAATAATGGGATTATGGCACTGTTTTGTAGCGCCACATACATGACTGATGGAAGAAATATCGAATCGATTCAGATTGATGTCGATGTTGCTACAACAATAATTGATCTAGCAAGATATTCTGATGATTACACAAGATCGGCTGGTCCATCAATGATGTTTGCTAAAATATTACCAATCACGCTGATCATATTCAATATATTAAGTTACAAACACCACGAGGTACTGCATGATCCACAGCCAGTTGACCCTGGATACGAAGATAGACCAGCTGGTGCATTTGATATTATAAAAGGTATTAATGGAAATTGCAACTTGGGATTTGTAACAAGCCGAGCAATGTTGTCAGGAAATAGAAAAAGTGTTTCGTGCGCAATTCCACTGTCTCACATCTTCGGATTTTGCAGAGATATTAGAAAGGTCGTCTTTGGAGCTAGACATACAGTTGTGCCTTTTAGAAAAGATGATGACAACGATGCGATCTGGCGAGGGACTGGTGTTGCTAATGCTGGTAAAGTAAATATAACAAAACTGCCACTGTGGATACCGGTATTAACTCCATCAGTCATAGAAGAACAAAAATTATTGTCTTTTATGGATCAAGGTGGTAAATCATTGCTATCATGGTTAACAGTAACCACGGATACTGCTCAAAGTTCCATCAAAGGTACATTTACCTGGCATATAGCATTACAACAAGGTATTTCTGCGCCACGACATATTTTTGTTGAGCTGCAAGATAAAAATCGGTTGAATAGTCAGGAACGTTCACATATGTTATTTGACAAATTCGACGTTACCGAGGTTTCGTTGAGAATAAACGGACAACAAGAATCGTCTGAAGATATATCATTAAGTTTCGCACATAATCATGTGGCACGCACATATCATCGTTTGCTGACATTCCTGGCACGTAATATACATATAGATACTGGTTTGCAAATATCACAGTTTGATTGTACAAATATGTATCTGATTTATTACTTTCCGCTGGAGCATATACATTTTCGAGCTTGTGTTAATGATCCGCCAGCTGGTGGTGCCGACGCTGGATACAGAGCAATCGCGGTCATACTCAGTGAAAAAGCAATGTTACTTGAAGGTGGCAGTGGTCGAATAAGAGTCGTTGATGCACCAGTGGAAAACATGTAGACATTTAGACCAACCGTGTTATTATAAAAATGTCATACAGTCACGTTAATGTCACTCTGACTCCCAGTCAGGTGCAAAAATTGCAATCAAAAAACGCGATCGCAACCCGGGTAAAAACAACATTGAAGCGAGATCAAATTGCTAGTGGTGGTCCAAACAAGTTATCGTTGACTAAAACTCAGCTAAAACATTTCAATAAAGAGCAGCAAGCAAAAACCGGAGTTCAATTTGATTTCGCTCCAAGTGCCATCAAGGACATGATTAAAACCGGTGGTATATTTCCACTTCTCGCAGCAATACCAGCATTAATTGCTGCTGCTACCCTCAGCTGTCGCGACAGCAGCTGCGTTAGGCGCTGTTGAAACCGCTGCTGGAACGGCATTAAAGAAAGCAACTGGGTAGGGATATAAAAAGGAGCGGGTCTAAGACTTCCAGGAACTCCGCCCTCATGATACCCGAAACGGTTTTGGACGTAGCGCGTCTCACGCCGATGTCAAATTTTGATTTACTCGATGCAACTAAACAATTAAATATAAAAAAATTCAGAGGTGTTTTTATGCGAGATCAATTACCGAGCCAACCAAATACTAAAGAAACTGGAATTATTAATCTCGATAACAAGGATGGTCCAGGAACTCACTGGGTTGCATACGCAATTGATCCACGTGGAATTGTTGATTTCGATTCGTATGGGTTAGCACCTCCAGTTGAATTTCTAAAATACGTACAATGTACTCCATTTCAAATTCCAGTCTGGTATTCAACGCTACCAACACAAACATTAACCGATCCACCATTATGCGGCCGTGAAGTAATTAATGTACTTGACGCGTTATCAAAATCAAACAAACCACCTCACAAAGACGTGCTCGAGTATACCACAGCAAAATTTAACATTTTAAACAACCCTTAAAGATAATAATGATTGATATTTACGGAAGATCTCTCAGCGAAAGTAAAAGTAAAAACGCGACGACGTAGATTTATCAAAATATGCGACCAAGGATGACGTCGACAATCTTTTAATCTTGTCCGGGATAGACCCAGATGAGGTTGTTATTTTTCAAGACAAATATGGCAAGCTAAAAACCAGCAATATCAAATAGAATGATATATTTCGCAGAAGAATTCTTTGGTACTCCGCTCCCCGTTGACGCAAAGCTCTCTGATATCAAACCTAACATTAACACGGTCAATAAAACACTCGAAGATGTCGTAAGTGGAATTCCTGAGATTGTTAACAAAATTAGTCTGATTAAAATCCCACCCAGAGTAACTCCCGGGCTTATTAACAATATAGTATACACAGTATCATCTGGATTCGCAACATGGTCAAAGCAAAATAATATTATCAAACCTACCGCAAGAGTTATTGGTTTGTATAGACTGTATGTGTTCAGTGCTGCAAAATTTGAGATATTTACAACGTATCCATGGCGGCATTCAACCGATAAGTTTTCTGGAGTTGTGTCTATCATACTAAATAGCGGAACCGAAGAAACATTTATACTGGAAGCAGCTGATAAGAAATTAACCGCAACATCTTACTGGTGGTGTCGAGAATTTGTAGCTGAAACACCTCAATTGGTTACTGTGTAAAATAATAATGGCAGCATCAACCGTTCAACATGATGTTGTGGCACAACATTAAAGATACGATCAAGTACGGGAATGGAAATCAGCGTTAAAAATCATCATTGAACAGTATACGTTAAAAGTAAAATAAATACAAACGGCGTGCAACTGTCATCGATGTTGCAGTATACTCGGTATCTGCGTTTGTTGCGTCCACCGGGGTAGTAGTATCAGCGCTAACGCCAGTAACAACTGCAGTAGCAGTAACAATATGCGTTTCATCATCAGCGGCACTTGCAGGTGTTTTTAATATAATCGCGAAAAAGATATCCACGTGCACGAGCATAAAATTGGACGATTATGTTACACGATTAAACACAGCCACAGCAGCATATTCTAAATTATCATCGCTGATATCATCAAGCCTCGATGACACAAGAATATCACATTCCGAATTCGCGCTAATGATTAAGACATACGATGAAGTCAATTTGAAAGAAAAAAATAAATAACAATGGCAATGCCATCGGAACTACTTCAGCAGATAGCCACAAACACAACTCCAGCAAGGACCACGATGATAACAATAAGCTCAACCAAGCCTGAATTCAGTATTAATTTTCCAACTGCGATTCGGGTATTCGTTAGCACAGTTGCGAGTATATCACAGCTGGCTAAATATTAGATCAAAATAATTTGGTGGATTACCAGCGAATAATTCGTTTGTGTTTGCAAATAAAAACAAACCAGATGGTACTCCCGACTGGAATGTTGTTGGAATACCAACCGGATGCTGTCAAATCGAAGAAATCAATGAGAAATTACAAAGTCGAATAAAAAATATCACAGGAAAATAATCCAAAATAGCAATAACAGCTCACGAACCAACGCGGTCTTCTGCAATCGAAATAAACTCTTCGGACTACGCCGTGGATATATATCAGTGTTCGATCAGAACAGTGTTAGGATGGCCTGAAATTCCACCACCTGAGAAACCGATACCACCTGAACCTAAAAAATCTGATTATACCACGAATAAACAATCGTACCACGATTCTAACCAATATCTTAGGCAAATTTTATTTGATCAAAAAAGACCGAGTAATAGTTTGGGATTTTTTCCTTCCTTGGGGGTTATATGCAATGGGTTCTTCATACTCTTGATGGACATGATACTGGACAAAAAGTGGATTTGAAATTAATGAAAATATTTTTGATAGCATTAATCAAGAACATAAAATACAACGAAAGCGACTACAACAATATTTCCAAAAACATGTTTTTGATATAACAAGTTCACGCAGCGAAATCATCACGCGAATTTAAATACTAAATCAGCTAATATCCATCATGGAAAATATTCACCAACAAATGATTCAGGCTGTAATTGATTACACTTACGATAAACGACGGTTTTTAACTACATATAAAATAACAGAAGCTACGCTGCCAAATTTCAAATTTCCCGGGTATAACGCAACCGAGTTAAGAAAATCCACTAATGATATAATTGATGAGTTCTTTCCTGATATACTTACACGGTACAAGGAAACACTACCACCGGCAAATATTTTCTGACACAACAATGATCCACAAGGGCAAGGACGACATGTATCTCCGGAAATCGTAAATATAACCCCTGTGGTCGCGGTCAATCTTGTGTGTGATGTAATTGATAACAGATACAGCACGGACACAACAATGTCAAATCAAACGCAGCAAGGATTTATTCTTTATTCGTTCGTTCCAAAAGAACCACCTGGATTTTTGATTGTACAAGAACCGATCAATCAGGTCTATCTACGATGTCATAATCCACTGTTATCAAGAATAAATTTCAAACTAACAGACCAATCAGGCCACTTGCTGCATTTGAGAAATGCAACGGCAAATATTAATTTACTTTTAAAATCGTAAAGATTTCTATCTTAAGATCTTCAATCGTGAAAATTTTCAAGTTTTCATCAACGATTTTCTGGATTCAAGGAACTAGTACCAAAAAAATAATTCTCCCGATAGTCAAGGTGGATATTTTTTTTTATTGACTGACTAGACCCAAGCTGTCGCTCAGATTTCACAAGAAATTTTTTTTGACTGAAAATCTGTCAAATTTGTTAATCCTGAAGGGTATTTAGGTAGTCAAAATCGTGTATATAGAGTGCAAAGCACTCTACTCACTTCACAAAGAAAGTATAATAATTTTACTTTTGTGCACGGGCAACAGTAAAAATATTTTATTTATATATATTTTGTGTATAGAGTGCAAAGCACTCCACTGATTTGCTAATTTTAATAGCGTGCTTAGGGAGTCAAAATCATGGAAATCATTCGATTTGCTAATTTTGATAGGGTGTTTACTAGCAAAAATCATGGAAATCATTCGATTTGATAATTTTGATAGGGTGTTTACTAGTAAAAATTGTGCAAATCTAACATTTCAGTGAAAAAATATGAAAACTGTCAGTGGTGAAGGGAAAAAAAATCTCCTTGTGGACTGACATACTACTTTCACTTTCATTTCCACGTACTTGATTTCATCATCTTGATAAAATCCTTGATTTCATCAAGGGAGTTTAACTTTTGTTTTCGATCGTTTTACGATCTGACATAAATTTTCTTAATTGCCTCACACAAGAATTAATTATCTTCTTTGCTTCATATTCACTAGATAATCTGACCTAATTTTTTCAATTGCACGAGAGAGACTGACACGTTCTTTTATCCGCGTTTCTTCTACTGTGGCTAGTGATTGACGGTAAAATATATCTTGCCTCTTCTTTAGCTTCTTGCAATGCTTCAAAATCAGATATAATATTTTCAGGATTTAATTCATCAGATATATTTATGCCGTCGAGTTCTAATTTTTTAATAGCAGAAATTACATCATTGCTATTTTCGTAATTCATTATATATAAATATTATATATTTAAAAGAAAAAAAATTTGGACAAAAAATAAACAGTAGCTATGATGAACGGTTATCATTCATGGGTTATCCTTCACTGGCCTGTGTGTCTTTCATGTGAGATATTTGTCTTTGTTTTAGACTTTTGTTTCTTGAGACTATTTTTGTCCTTTTTTGAGACCTTTCTTGCATCCAATGACCGTTTCTTTTAGCCAACATTCTTTCTGAATGTTTTTTTGTGGGTACCCATGTGACTTAGAGCTTATACATTCATGCTACTGTTTATTTTGGGGGCGTCACAAACATACCTCCAGCGAATTTTCTAAGCGAAACAAAATGTTAGAATATTCGGAACGTTGTCTGTGCACTTCATTTCATGTACACCCCCCAGGATCAAACCCGGGGTAGTGCAAAACACACTCACCACGTGTTTGTCGTGATGAGAGAGATGTACATGAACGATTTTCGGGAATCCGCTCCCACTTTATATAGGAAAAGATCCTATTTTAGTGCTCTGTCGACAGTATGCCAGTTTCGAACCACTGACCCAAGAACGAGAATCAGACACTGTAATGACATTTCTTAATGGGAAAATACAAGGGAAATAACCGATACTCTTCCCGTAAGCCATTGTCGGCAAGCGCAGAACGGTTTGCCGAAAATTACGGTTCCTCAACTGACTTTAGAAATATACAACACACAAATGGAGCTACTTAAGGTATGCTGTCAACGATAAATGAAGCCAGTATACCGACAAATTTGTGACATGTTCAAAGGTAGGTAACTAATCGCATGACGTATACTCAACGGAGTTATCTCCCTTAAAGATATAATTTTAGCGATGAAAGAAACTTACCCTAACAATACTGGAAGACGATTTTCTGCTTACATTTCGTTGAGAATGCGGATCTGGTTATATTTTCTGCGACTTTTCGTACTGAGGGCATGCAAATGTCAAAATATTTGCCAGATGCATACATTGATTGAAATATTATTTCTTCATCCGTACCTAAATTTATGGATACAACTCCCATTGGCATTCTTATCACTACAGCCAGTATTACCCGATTTACAATTCTGACTTTGCATGACAGCTCTTAGATTGGATAAAGAATTATCGGTTTCTATATTGTTGATGTGATCAATCAGAAGACCGTATTTGATCTTCCCTTAAAAAGCCTCGAATATAAACCTGTGATTGTGATACTTCTTTTCCCCAACAGTAAATCTAAGATAACCAGCATTATCAACAACACCAACTGGTTTTTTGACATATAATGTCTAACTAAGCCATCACGATTTGCTTCATAATTCTTAATGATAGGATGTCTGACAAATTATTGGTTCATTTATATAATAATATCATTTGTTTAAATAGTAATTTGTCTGAGAACTTATTCAAAGAATCCTCTACACGCTTTATAACTCTGTCACTGTCATTATTTTTTATCATAATATCTTTTGAGTTCCCTGTATCGCTTACCACCACAACAAGCACATAAATGTATCTTTCCCCTGACTCCGACACCACATCGCAGACATGGTATTGGTCCTAAGCTTCCATTACGAACGCACTGCAAATGTTGTCCGCAGAATTCTTTTATACAGGATTTGTTACAAGGTGTCAATGAACCCACCATAAACCACTTACATTGATTTCGTATGTGATTCATTATATATAATACTTTTTATTTAAATGTTTCTCTTGATTATATATGGATGAGTTTGAGAGATTATCTGCAATAAAACCTTGGAAAGTTTCTATATTTGATCTTGACTAACTAACCCCTGACTTGCGGAGGCGAACTCTGACTGATCCGACTATTAATCTGACTAATATTATCAGGGATGCCAAAAAAGAATTTAGGTGATGATAGGGCATCTCACACTTGGTCGACATTTAAAATTGTACGCGACGACAAAGTCATTGATGCTATAATGAACGACACGCGGGCTAAAACGAGTATCGATTACCTTGATATTCAGAAATATCTTTTCAGAATAAAGTTTATTAGACTAGCAGATTCCGCTAAGTGGATTATCCATGACAAACTTGACCCTGACCTTGCTAATGGAAAAAATGTCATACTGAGTAAAAATTCCAAACCAGGAATGTTGACTGGTATTAATAAAACGTATTATGAGCGAGCATATCCTGTGACCGCCGTTATTTATTTAATTTATTGGCTAAATGATAAACCAAATATTGATAGTCTGAAGCCGATGAAATTTTCATCCTTGACAGAGTCAAGGCTAAATTGTGTAGCCGAACGAGTAACAGAACATTTTACAAATGGAAACGGTCTGACTGATCTACGACGTGAAAAAATAAAAAAGTGGGCTGATTCAGTCAAGGATACCGGAGCTACAATAAAAGATGTTGCTGTGTTAGAAAAAATACTGAGCTTTCCAATAACCGTAGGAACGATAACAGGGGAAGTATTGCACGAATCGAAATATAATTCGAATGGAGCTCCGATAAATATCATTGATCATAACGCGCATGATTGGACTAGCGCAGTAACAGTGTTTCCAAAAGATCGAATTGTAAGATTTTAACGGTCCTCGGAAAATTTGGAAGGGGAGAATTCTGAAAGAAATATGTTTGATTGTATTAATGAGATGGGTAAAAACGATCCCGTGTCAGTGTGGTTAATTAGAAGTTCAGAAAAATATGATCAATTTGTACGACCTAACGGCGAAATATAAGAAAAATCTTGCGCTGAAGTTTTCAGCAGAGAATATTGACGAATTACTAATTGTTTTACGGTTCCGTCAGTTGCAGCTCATGCTGCAAGAGAGAAACATTCGTGGAAGCCAACATTATTTGAGCTTCTCGAGGACTTACAATCAAGTTATTGTGAATACGGACTAGGAGGATTATGGAATACTAAGTATAATTATAATGAAATGATATCAGTTGATATGGTTGCGTGTTATCCAGGAAGTTTTCTTGGATACTTTAAAAGATTTGGACACCCCACAAACGAGATGACAAGAGTTATCATTAATGGACAGTTACCCAATTTTGACCTAACCGAATTTGCTCGTGAAGTATCATTCGAGTTTGCTAGAGGTCTTCATCCGGTTTGTTATGTTTGGACTGGAAGACATTTCTCGGAGCGACGCTGGGCACCAATAGTTTTATTACGATATATGCTCGATTGTAAAATACTGATATCGTTGACGGTGAGTGAGGCAATTATATCATATCGGAAGCAGACCTAAGTTTGGTTAGCAACACCTGATTATATCAGTGTAGATGAGGTCATTAAGGAATTTAGGGGAAAATGCCCTAATACTTCCGAGGATGAGATTATCAAAGAAGCTCCTAAAATTCTCGAGATTAAACTCAGCAACAGTGAAAAAAAGCAAAAAGATCTCGGCAGAAAAATTAGTGGTAAATTTACTCAGGGCGGAGGAGCATATGATCATAAACGACATTATACACGATTAACTTTAGACGATGCTGAATACGATTTTATAATTGCCGATGCAACAGCAACAAACGCCTACTTATCCGACGGAACACGGTTGGGTACTGTTGTTAGTTACATTGATGGAGAATCTCCTCAGTATACTCATTTAAGATCTTCAATGCTTGCTTATGTTTCGATAAATTTATTATCGATGATAGACAGATTTCCCGACACTGCAACGGATTCGTTTTATATCGATAAGAAATATGCAACGTTGTTAACTAGTTTTTCAAACACTGATGCATCATGGGGTTCGTGGAGAATTAAAGAAGAATTATTATATAATTATTCCGAATCCGCAGATGTTACGCTTAAAGATTTATTACAAAAATAATCAGATATCGGAAATGTCGAGTCCGGCATCTGTGTATGATACAGTATCCAGACACAAGACGGTTTATTAGAACGGGGCGGGAGTTTCTGGTAAGACAACTCGGGTGTTCGAATTATTTCGATTTACTTCAGATATGATCGTTTTAACTCCTACACACAGATTCGCAAGAGAAATGAAACAATGAGGAGTGCAATCATGTGTACTTATCATGTTTTTTTTTTTCAGATACAATGGTGACGCATGGATTCCTGACCGAGAGGGAGAGAAATATATTCCAAAAGTTATTATTTGGAATGAGGTATGCACAATGTTGCTAGATATACTAAAAATCTTTATCGATTGGTTGTTACTAGAAAAACACTGCAGTGATAATGTGCGGCGATCACGGTCAACCACCACCGTTTGTTGGACCATCTCCACATGATTGGCTAAAGAATTTTGTAGATTATTACTCGGAGGTAACTGATGATTATAAATCTCTTGATGCAGAATTATACGAGTTAAGAAATTAATCAGACTACAAACGAATAAAATTCAATGTGAAGTAATGCGTAAAATAATTTCAGAAACTTCTATGAACGAATTTCTATAAACGTGGAGACCGAATGATTTAATAGTGGCAAGTAGAAAGATAGTCAGAGACACACCTCAATAGCGGTTGTTTCAGTTACATAAAAAAAAATTTCCAATGTTCCCAGTGCCGCTGTTTTATCGACCAGCTGATACGCGACGGCAGAATATTAACTTTGACATACCAGGACAGACCGAGAAACAGAATCCCGTATTAAATGATGTTGTCGCAGTTGATGTCAGTGTTGTTGAGGATGCGCTACACGCTGATAAATCCCCGTGGACGCTAGGATACGCAATGGCGATTCACTCATCTCAAGGATTAACTATTACTGATACAGTTGTTTGGATCGTTGATGATCGTATCGAATGGTTAAACCTGGTTTATCTTGCAGTGTATAGAGTCAGAAGAATATCTTAGCTGCGGAGAATCGTCATGGACTCGTCAGAAACCATCAATGATGATATTGACAAGAATATAATTAAAAAAATATTAGTTAGTTATAAACAAATTGACAAAAAGAACAAACGCGACTTTGATCTCGACGTTGAATTTATCGTAGCCCTAAAGCAGCAGCAGAATAATCATTGTGCGAGCTGTAATTGTGTGATGTTAAGGCAGTACTCGAGTAATAATTCAAGACAATTTACCGTGGACAGAAAGGATAACTGTCGCGGTCATACACGGGAAAATTTTGATGCTGACGAGTCTTGAGTGTAATGGACGTAGGGGTGCTAGTTAAGTGATTGGGGGTGGTAATTGTGTATCCTCCAGAATTACTTGTAATTTTCCACGTGTAAATCCACGTTGAGGAGCAGTTGAATCCAGTATGTATACTGCAGGTCTGCCCGTGGATCTTGTTATGGTAGATATCTTGTGTGTAGTAATACTCCAAATAAAATCAGTCGCTCTTTTTTTACCACCATCAAGTTCACCCGGTTCATACAGTCACATTACGCAGTACTGGCTGTGCTGAAAAATCACGCCGTTGTACTTGCATTAATGGGTTTCACGTTGGTTGTTCGAGTTATTTCATTATTTAACGCGGTCATCACACTTGGTAATCTTGTAACCCATTCGCGAGATCTTGTATCTTGAATGATTACCTCCGCGTATTGATATCCGAATAATCGCTCAGCAAATGTTCGATTAAATCGTTCAACAATTGCCTGATCACGATGAATTGCAGTATGCCCTAGGCCTCGTCTGATCTGGACATTATGTTGCTTCATCAGCGATGATACTGCACCCTGAAATTCTTTGCCGGGATCAACCTGTAGCAGCTGTGGCCATCGTAGATCACCACGTTGATAAATTCGTTCAAACGCAGAAGCAACTTCAGATGATGTCTTTGTTGACAGCGGCTCTGCATCTTTATATCTACTTGCAACATCAACGACAGTTAGCGCGTATTTGTATGTTATTTGACGTCTTCGGATGTTAATGGTATCATGTGGTAAAAATAATATATCAGCTTGATGAACTTCATTAGGAACACTAACATCAAAATGTGCAAAGTGAATTTGCTTAGGTGGTGGTTAATAAATTTGCCATATTGCTTGTTTGGATAACCATTGTTTTAGCAGTGACACGTGTAATCTTTGCTGCTTCAGCGAGTTTACTAATCGCTGCGTTACCCTTCCAGTATCCTTTTGGGGAATAATAAATCGATTAAATTTATAATTAATTACCAGCACCTAGCGCTAATTTACCTTTCATCGCGGATCTTACTAACCAATTAACCAATGATTCCTTGAAAGATTTATTGGTAATGGAATTTAGCGCATGAATTAATTTTACATCTGCTATATGTATATACTGTAGATCTTTACTTTAATAAGTTACATCATGAGCATGACACGCTTTATCAATAGCGTTGTTTGGATATTCACCTGGTTTTGGTAGATCTTGGCTGTCAAGTCTGATATCAAGTCTGGTTCCAGGGCCACAGTAATTATATCCTGGGAGATGTTTTCCTCCTGGATATTTGGCCCACGGAGTCCCTGGTAACTTTGTTAATTTTGCGGCAATATCACCTTCGTGTTTTTTTTTTTTATAAATATTATTTGGCTTTGGTTTTGGCTTATCACCTCACTGTGAGGGAATAAATTTAAATATTTTTGTACTACATCGTTCACACTTGCCTGTAACCGCTGATCTGTTATTTGTTGCTGTAATAGTTGTTAGATCACTTGTTGGGGTACGCGCCCTGCATTTCACACAATATAAATCCATAATTTATTTATATAACATGAATGTAATTGATTTTTCTGCGACACGAAAACAAGAACCGGTCAAGCATCATGCTGCGCTACCAAAATCTGTCCGTATCATTATCATTGTTCCATCTGGAAGTGGTAAGACACAACTGTTACTTAATTTGATAATGAGATGGCTCAAGTGGGAGAAGTTGTACTTGATTGCTCCGTCTGTAGATGACCAGCGGTGCTATGATGTACTTAAGGATTTTAATGAAAATGCAAAATCGTTAAACGGGGACGATGTTGTTGAATATATCACTGATATCGATGAAGCACCAAGTATTGGTTGCATTGATGGGTTTATTAACAATTTAGTCGTGTACGTTGATGTAATATTGGATAAACAATCAAATCCGCTAGAATATTTTCTCGAGGCAGACAAAAAAACACAGATGTGATTTATGTAACCCAGCGGTACACACAAATTCCTAAAGTGATCAGGGATAATTGTAATATTTTAGTTGTGTTTAACGGAGTTGACACTCACACGTTACGAAATATTCATCAGCCTTGGTGCAGCGGAGACATGGACATAAACAAGTTTAGAATTTTATTTAGTCAGGCTCAGTTATCCTCGCATGGATTTATAACAATAAATTTACATGACTCTCGAACACGATACGGAGTCGGTCTTGATAAAATATTTGGATAATATCAGCAACGAGGACGCGACCTCGAGTTGGTTCATGTTTTGTAATACTTCGCCATGAGTTTTCAGTCAGAGAAACAGCGTGAACTAACCCCCTGAGAGTTTCTCTCAGAGAGAGACTCTCGGAGAACCCTCAACATAGTTATTTTGATTTAAGATCATTAACCCTTTTTTAGAAAGCCTTATTTCGGTATTTGGAACCTTCTAAAAGTTGTCGGATTCACTTTCTCTGCTGCTACGTCTATTAGCCAAATTGCCATGTTGGAATTACCATTGTTTAGAACATGAGCCTCATACACGTGGCCCGCTAACCTGTATCCCGTGGGCATCAAAATGATTGGCGTCACAAGGTGTCATGAGAGACAACAAAGGTGGTGCGCCCTTGGTCCATCACAGATCCCCTCATGCAAACCTCAGGGTGCTTTGAGTTTGAGACCCCTGCTTTAGAAGAAGCCCTTACAAGAATTTCAATATGACCACTATTGCATCCAATTTGACTTTATGTTAGCATGATTCGTTTAGGAAAAAATAGACATGATAAAAGGTATGCTCGTGAAAACTTGTGTAGCAACGGGCATAACACTAGATTGGAGGTGGTGATGAAATAATGTGGCAGCCAATGTTGGAGGTATAATCGGCACCACTGTTATTAAGTACAAACTAGTCGTCATCAGTTCTTTTGAGTTAAAAGCCAATGTACTTACTGTCATCCATTGAAGAGTAGTAGTGTTAATGCAATTGTCAAGACGGTCTTATTTGCGGTAATATTGGAAATAAGATGGGCAATATTTTCATTTAAAACCAACTAGATATTGAAAACTACATGTCAGTATGACCTTCTCTTTAGATGGCATAGCATTGCTGAGTATCTCATTTTGACCATATGGGATGACGGATCAATCACATTTTCGTTTAGAATCAACCATACGTGATAAAATATACGCCAGTGAGACCTTCATCTCGATACGATCACGTATTCAGTCCAAGCAGTAATAATATTTCTAAGATGTAAACAGTGATAGCAATATTGGATGTACAAGGACATGTCCGACGGGAACCATTTTCAATTCCACACAATAAGAAGTCTCTTTATGAAGAATCCCATATCAATAAAGCAATGCAATCAGGACAAGTACTGATAGCACGATTGTAAAAAGAAAAGATGAATCCCATGGCAGCCGTAATTGGTATCAAGGCAACATTTTCAGTTAAAATCAACTAGGTATCATAATACTTCTATCAGAGAAAATCGATTTGTGATACAAATATATCTTCATAACCATAGTTATAAAAACATTTTCAACATTGATGGCAAAGTGGATATATTGGATATAAGATAAACATCACATTTTATTAGAATCAAATTTCATTAGCAGCATTACATTTAAAATCCTTTTTAAAAGGAGCACACAGATTCAAGACAGTTGTTGTGTCAGCTATAATCGATGTAATATCAATATCATTTTCATTTAGAACTAACTTGTCATCACATGCAGTCGTGAAGTGTAAACCGCATGGAATTTCACTCAAGAGCATCTTCATATTATGAATATAGCATTCATCAATTTTCATGGTGATCCAATTCAAACGAGACTCGTTGCATTCTCAATATTGAGTCTGCATTACCGGTTGATTCGACTGCAAGTAACAAAGGACAATAACTCTTATAGCAAAACGTTCCATAAAATACTACATCTCGCCTGGTCTTCCATGGTATAATTTTAAAACATTGCCTACTTACTAGAACAAGAAATTTAATTCACTCTGTCATTCTTAATATATATATATATATATATATATATATATATATATATATATATATATATATATATATATATATATATATATATATATATATATATATATATATATATATATGAAATGGATTTCATGATCGTGCACACTACATTGTTTCAGAAAATGCAGTAAATTCACAAATTTAACTTAAGTACCGAAGCATGCGTTAAAGTTGGAAAAGTGCAAGATCTTGAAATACATAGTCCATTTGTATTCTGTAGGTTATATAATCATATAAAAGATAGTTGGCGATTTGTTTTGCATGCGATTTACACAATTGTTAGATTTAACTATAAAACCTCTACCATATTAAACCCCCAAAAGCGTTTGATGCGTTTTGTTTGGACAGTTTTAAAATTTCTTCATAAGAAGAGGAATGCGTATATGGATATGATTTCTATTTAAATTATTCTCCCATATTCTTTATTCTTTCCTATGACTAATGAGTATGTAGAATACAAACAAAAATCCAAATAAATACCAAAACGGAAAATTGGCTGCATACTGAATCCGCTGAGTATATAATGCCATCAGTAACGCAGGAAGAAAATCGGTCATAAACCCCCTTAATTCTGGGTCATCTCCGAATATTAAATGTTGTTTGATGCAACGGTAGGGCCCCCACTGGGCATGGCCCCGTCTTGCCCAACCCCTTCTCCCACTGACTGCCATTAATCAGTAGTGAATATATATGAAACATCTAGGAATGTCATAAAACCTGACAGACTTCAGTAAGAAATAGATTTATTCTAGCATGAACTAAAACGTTGACTAATGCACATGAAAATTATGACACATTAATCATATTTAGGCCCATACTGAGTAGTATCATCCAAGATAGTTACATCCAAACTTCATGGCCTTACAAGGATGTCAGAGAATTTAAGCACAATGCATGAACTTAACGTAATCGCCTGAGTTTAAATTGTAGGTTGGAATGTCATATTGTACCTATGGTTTGCAGTAACTTCAAGATGAATATACCATCAATTTTCATTACTGTACAGCGTGGATACTAAAGTGTAAGGTAAACCACAATTTATGCAAAACATAACACTGATAACTACAGCAATTCGTTTGCAATTGTGATCACTCAGCTTCGCATGTGAGAAATAATTTGGTAGAAGCACACTGATTTATCGATTTGTCCTCTTCATATGATGATCGTAATATTTGCCAAGTGTTATGTTTACCTCTATCTTTTGTAACTGTTGGTGCATGACTAAACTATATTATAAGTATATTTTGTTCATGACTGTAAATTGTTGTGGTCGTCTATAAAGAAAATATTATCTAGTTAACTTTGTATCCATGGTCAGAAATCCTATTTTCATAGATATTAAGGAATAAATATGTGTTGACAAGCTAAATTCAACCTATATGTATATATATATATATATATATATATATAGACATATACATATATATATATATATATATATATATATATATATATATATATATATATATATATATATATATATATATATATATATATATATATATATATATATATATATATATATATATATATATATATATATATATATATATATATATATTGAACTTGATGACAAGATTGTTGGTAATTTCTCTTTCCTGGTGTAGTCAGGTGGCTTCTTAAAGGAATTAAGTTGTTCCCATTGGGTGGGTTAACTCAGGGTGGTTCTGAGTAGAAGTATGTTATGTCTCATTGAATGGATTAGGTCACTTGAACGTGTATGATTAAATATTAGATTGAGTAGAATAATGTGTCACTTGTGATATATTTCGACGTATAATCGTAATAATCTCTTGAAGTTGTATATAAGGAGATAATTGAGAAATCAAATTCATTTTGGAGGTCTGTTTGAAAGAAAAGCAATTCTGTGTGGAAGTTTATGTTAAGGATGACTCGACTGTTGCTGTCCCGTCTTTTCAAACTGCATTTACTACTTTGAGCCCGAGAGTAATCGACAAAGCATAGTACGGTAGCACAAAAGCTCGTTATTACCGATATAACCTATATCTTTAAATTTGCTTGGAACGTTTTCTGAATCATGTCCTTAACCGAATTGTGTCCGTGAGAGAGGCACGAACCTCCCATTTTGTCATCATAATATTGCTAGCAATGTTTACAAAGTGATGTTAAAACCGACAAAAAGGGTGATGCTTTAGTATTAAATGTCTGTACCTCCCGAGACATACGTATTCCTTTTACCGTGAGGAGAAAATGGAAGATTACCTGTATATGTTAATTGTTATTGTAAATGTATAAAGTTTTGGTCTAGGCTGATTAGAACGATTGACAACCGATATCCATGACAATTGTTGAATAATGCTGAAAACGTGGACTGGTCGAAAAAAGTTACGTGAGTTTCGAAAGTTAAAAATACACTATTTATGGATCGGGCTAATTTTGGTTTGCACATAACGCAACAGTTTCAAAAGCCTTTTGTCCGGAAGCTTCAGACATATTAAAACCATTTTATAAAATTAATTCAAGATTGGTATTCAGCTTTAAATGAATCAGTTAGGGCATATCACTATAATTTATTTTATGAGATTTTTTTTTCTGTTCAGTTTAATACAAAGATTAATTTATCTGACCATCTGCAAAACGCACAAAGCAGAATATGTTGTACCGCTGAATAGTTTAGCTATCGAAGAATGCGGGGATAATGGCATTTACGTTTGAGTAAAAATTATCTGATGTACCAGAGATTATTCGAAATTTCAAATGACATTTTACCGGCTGGAAAAATTGCAATAAATGATAAACTTCTTGCGGACTTGATATAGTACTGATATGCACATAAGGCACAAAATTAGCTCATAGCCGAATAAATGCAATACACAATTTCAAATAACTATACATTTCGTAGTTCATAAAACTTGATAATATTTACTGAATATGCTTAAAATGCTCCTTTACTGAAGATATACTAGTTTCCTTGGTTTTGTTGCAAAAGGTATAACATATTTCCCCCAACCCCCAACCCTAACAAAAATAGTGCATTGTTTGGATAGTTGATTTGCCATTGATTTATTTGCTGAAGTTGATTTGTTTTAACAATTATGAAAGAGCACACTGTAAACGTTATGAAGTTTTGTAGAATGTTGCATTTGCTTGTTTTTATTTTATGAAACACAGTGAAGCGTAAATTGATGGAACATATGCTCATTTTCTGTGCCATGTAGGCGTTGTTTTAATTACTTCCTCTGTTGCAATTTGTGTGCATTTTGCAATAAAAAAAGAAGCTATTCGAACTATGAAGAAATTGTTAAGGATTTATTGGATTTAGGTAGACTTAATTTTGCACCAGAAAGCGATAGAGGTTTATCAGTAAATGTGGCGTACTGTTGAATGTATCACCAGGAAATAGAAGGAAACATATTGGGGTCAGAGGCCAGACCTAAACAGGAATCGTGAACACACATTTCAACAACGGAAAATATGTTTGATTGAGTAAATATAGTTTTGATGCGTTTGAAAAGATAAGCTTGTAGTGAAGTTTTAGACGAAAACATCAAGTAAATTATATAGATAATTTTATATCGACATTGATTAAAGTGTTCTTTCTGACCGGGTAAGTACAGTCATAACAGATTGAAAGGAAGATAATGATGTTAAACACTCTTTAAAAAATAGTATAAACCAAAAATACATTGTTTTAAAAATGTATTTATATTCATGTCAATTAATAAATCATCTCTGCTAGAGTGATATATATATATATATATATATATATATATATATATATATATATATATATATATATATATATATATATATATATATATATATATATATATATATATATATATATATATATATATATATATATATATATAGATAGATAGATAGATAGATATAGATATAGATATACAATCTTTTACAGTCTATGGAGGATCACTTATAATGTACCTGGAGCCACATAAACCTTGTTATTGGTTTCCTAAAATGTTTATTTTAAACTGACTTCAAATATGTTTGCACGTTTTTCATCCACATTCGTCTATTTCATCTTTGATCTAACGAATTATGAAGAACTTTGTCTTTCTTTGCACAGAAAGTATGCTCTCCTCTCGCATCCTTTCATGATTATAATAAAATTAAGAGCTGGAGCCAGGGTAGTTATTATTATAATTGCATCGATCTGTAGTGATGTTAGTGTGATGTTTTGAAGAGATTACTGATTATTCTTGCATCCTTGTGTAGTGATGCCACTCTGATGTTGTGGGGAGATTACTCATTATCCATGCATCCTTGTGTAGTGATGTCAGTGTGATGTTGTGGAGAAATTACAAATTATTCTTGCATCCTTGTGTAGTGATGTGACCATGATGTTTTGGAGAGATTACTCATTATCCTTGCATCCTTGTGTAGTGATGTGACTGTGATGATGTGGAGATATTGCTCATTATTCTTGCATCCTTCTGTAGTGATGTGACTGTGATGTTGTGAAGAGATTACTTATTATCTTTGCATCCTTGTGTAGTAGTGTGACTGTGATGTTGTGGAGAGATCACTCATTATCCTCGCATCCTTCTGTAGTGATGTCACTGTGATGTTATGGAGAGGTTACTCAGTATCCACTCATTTTGCGTAGTGATGTCACTGTGATGCTGTTGAGAGATTATATAATATCCTTGCATCATTTTCTTGACAAATCACTGTTGATGTTGTGGAGAGAATACTCATCATCCTTGGATCATGTGTAGTGATGTGACTGTGATGTTGTGAATAGATTACTCATTATCCTTGCATCCTCGTGCAGTGATGTCAGTGTGATGTTGTTGACATTACTCATTACCCTTGAATCCTTGTGTAGCGAAGTGCAACATAAATTGTGATCAGATCATTTCCTTTATATTACATATTACGAGGTTTCTAGACCGCTCCGGTGGCCTAGTGGTTAAACCTATTGCCTATGATGCGGGATGTCACTAGTTCGAACCCCGACGGAGTTATAATAAAGACTTTTTAACAAAATGATGCTAACAGCTGCCTCGCTTGGCGCATAGCATTAAGAAGTTAGTGTTAGGACTGGTCAGCCTGGTGTCAGGATAATGTGACTGGGAGAGACATCACGCTGCATGTCTGCATCATCATTTAGCGATAAGACTGGAAAATTGTTAAAGCTATGTTAAAAGTCCAAACACACGCGCACACACACACACATACATACATACACAACAGGATTCTAAGTTGCAAGATCTGTCCTAGTCTCTCAAACTTGACCCAAATGTTAGTACATAAACACTGTTTAAGCTTTAATAAAGTGTACACGTGCCTTAAACACTGACTTTATCATTAAACATAATGCCGAAAAACAAATGTCTTAAGAATAGAGCATACCGTGTATTTTATGAATGTGTTAATTTCATGCTTCAGAAAGGGGAAGGTGTGAGCAAAATGTTTGAACACCAGGAGACTCCAGTCTCTAGTGAATGCAGTGATGAGCACTAATAACATGCATTAGGTTCAAACCCCTTTGAACTATATTGAATTTATGTTCGAATTGTAGCAATTGCAACATTGTGTGACAAATAACATTCAAAAACGGAACATTTTGGGCTTGTGATTTTTTTTAAAGTTACCAGCCCTGGGCCTGTGTCTAAAAATGTTTTTATTTGAGCACTGCATGCAAATGCACACTACGTATTGTCTCTTGCACATAAATGTTTCTGAAATCCGTGCAAAAAATACAGGATTTTGGCTGGGTTTCTTATGCATTCGCTATTAAGAGAAAAAACAAACTGTGATCTCTATTTATGTATGTATGTATGTATGTATGTATGTATGTATGTATGTATGTATGTATGTATGCATGTATGTATGTATCTATGTATGAGGCACTTAAACACAATCTTGTCTCGAAAGTACCAAGTAAACAGTATGAAGTGACTAGAATTTGTGTTTGTAAAAGACATATGACCAGTTCTGTAGCATTGTTAGTTTAATCATTTGAAAACCAAACATGTCCAAGCATGATAAGTTATGAAAAACTAGAAAACAAATTGTAATATCTGCAATTCAACATATGCATAAATATAATTATACCTTCTAAATTTGATTTGTCTTTTACTTGATTTTGCTTGATACTTCAAACAAGGTCTCTGTTAAGAATAACTGACAAATATTGTATTCGTTTTCCTCAAGTGGTGCATGTTTAATCCAGCTAATATTTGTTTTGTCACAATAGTCACATTGCGAAATGTCTACTCAAAGGTGTAACTGTCATAATGTCCTAAACGCCAAGTCATCTACATCTAAATACAGACATTTCCTACCATTTCATGTGATTGCCTAAAGTATATTTTTTTCAGTTGTGCTAACAAGGAATTCATACAAAATTACAGATTATAGAATGCTCCAAAAGTTTCTAAAATGTTGAATATGTGTTTTGTGATTATGGATTTAATGCCATTTGTCAGCACATGACAGTTGTACATGGTGGCCAGTATATTTGGTGGAGGAAGAACCTAGGAGAATCCCGGGAATTGCCACAAAACTATTATGATACTGGCAATCTTTGTCGCATACCAATGCTGCCCAAGTAGGAGACTCAACCCAAACGGACACAGGTGAGATCTTATCTGCAAAGGCGAGCACATTTGACAACTCAGCCACCCAGGGCCCAATGGTTTGGTTGAACAGCCTAATTAGGTCATCTGCAAATTCATATACAAGACGGTTGATCAAAAAGTTTAACAGATGTAGTAGCTTATAACCTAAACAGAATAACCCATCACAAAAATATATTGTATGTGACGACTTTTTAAGTTGATGTTATTACATGCTTAGTAACATCATCCATTTCTGGATGATATATGTAGATGTACTGGCAAAACTGGTGGATGAGTAAGGGTTTCTAACAGAGGAAGTATACAGTTTTATGCAAAATTAAGAAACCCTTTAAATAAAAACATCTGACTTGTGTGTTGTTTGTGGAACTAAGGAACTTATTAAGTATGGAATTTGCCAATAATGATATAAGAAAGGTTATCCAAGGATATCTGTTTTAAAGAGTTGATTCTGTGCAGAAGGATCTGTTAACGATGGCACACATGGTGCTGTCTGAGAGGTAGGAGCCAATTTGATATTTCATGTCAAGGTTTTGAGGATATTCTTATCAAGGAATTAGGAATAAACAAAGCCTGTGCCTATTGGGTGACCATTTTGCCTGTGCCCATTGGGTGCCAAAATTGCCTGTGCCCTTTAGGTGTTAAGATTGCCTGTGCTCACTGGATTTAAAGATTATCTGTGTCCATTGTGGATTCCAAATTGCCTGTGCCTATTGGGTGTACAGAATACGTGTCCATTAGGGGTCCAGATTGCCTGTCTATTGAGGGCTCAGATTGCATGATAAATAAGTAAATGGAGTTTAGGTGTTGACATTGTTTAGGTTTAATTATTTATATGCTCTTGTTTTGTACATGTATAAAAACGGATTTTCTTTGTTGACATTTTATAGGTTTTATTATTTCTATGGATTTGTTTTGTACATGGATGTAAATGGCTTTTATCCGTTGACATTTTTAGATTATATTATTTCTTTGGATTTTCTTTGTACTTTAATATAAATGGAGATTAGATGTTGACATTTTCACGGTTTTGTTTCTACGGAGCTATTTCGTTCATGGATATAAACGAAGTTTATATCTTGATATTTTTACGTTTTATTATTTATATTGATTTGTTTTGAACGTGGATATAAATAGAGATTATATGTTTGCAATTAATAGGTTTTGTTTTTTTCTATGGGTTTGTTTTGCAAATGGATATAAATAGAGTTTATATGTTGCCATTAATAGGTTTTATTATTTCTATGAGTTTGTTTTCTAGACGGATGTAAATGGAGATTACTTGTTGGCATTTTTACGTTGTAATATTTCTATGGATTTGCTGTGTATATCGATGTAAATGGAGTTTATATGTTGACATTTTTTAGGTTTTATTACTTTTATGGATTTGTTTTGTACTTGGATATAAATGGAGATTATATGTTGACAATTTTTAGGTTTACTATTTTTTTGGATTTGTTTTGTAGATGGATATAAAAGAAGTTTATATATTGACATTCTTCAGGTTTTATTATTTATATTTCTTTGTTTTGTAAATCGATATAAATGTAGATTACTTATTGACATTTTATACGTTTATTATATATTTTGATTTGTTTTGTACATGGATATAAATGAAGTTTATATGTTGACATTTTTTAGGTTTTATTATTTATATGGATTTGAGTCGTACCTGGAAATAAAAGAGTTGATATGATGACATTTTATAGATTTTATTATTTCTATGGATTTGTTTTGTACATGCATATAAACGGCGATTATATGTTGACATTTATTTTTTTATTATTTCATTACATTGATTTTTTTTGTACATGAATATGCTTTATCGGTTTTATTATTTCTATGTATTTTTATGCATGGATATAAATGGAGTTCATATGTTGATATTTGTTACTTTTAAATATTTCCGTTGATTTGTTTTGTATATGGATAATTATAGAGTTTATATGCTGACATTTTTTACGTTTCCTCATTTCTATTGTTTTTTTTTTTTTGCATGGATATACATGAAGTTTATATGTTGACAGTTCTTTAGGTTTTATTATTTATTTTGATTTGTTTTGTACTTGGATGTAAATGGAGATTATATGTTGACACATTTTACGTTTATTACTGATATGGTTTTGTTTTTTACATGGATATAATTGGAGCTTATATGTGTGCAATATTTAGGTTCTATGATTTCTATGGATTTGTTTTGTACTTTGGTATAAATGGAGTTTATATGTTGACATTTTTTAGGTTTTATTAGTTATATTGTTTTGTTTTATACATAGATAAAAATAGATTATATATGATGACATTTGTTATAATTTATTATTTGAATAGATGGATTTTTATTGTAAGTGGGTATTATTGGATTTTCTATGTTGCTATATTTTAGGTTTTATTTATTTCAACATCTGGATTGTTTTGTACATATGTATGCATTTTAAATTTTATTATTTCTATATATTTGTTTTGTACATGGATATAAACTGAAATTATATGTTGACAAATAGTTGGGTTTTTTTGTTTCTATGGATTCGTTTGGTACAAGAATAGAAATGAAGTTTATATGTTGACATTTTTTAGGTTTTATCATTTCTAAGGATTTATTTTTTGTATGGCTATAAATGTAGTTTATATGTTGACATTTTTTAGGCTTGGTTATTTCTATGGAATTTTTATGTAGATGGATATAAATGGAAATCATATGTTGATGCTTGTTACGTTGTAATATTTATATGGATTTGTTTTGTACATGGATATAAATTGAATTTATATCCTGACTTTTTTACGTTTTAATATTTCTGCGGATTTGTTACGGACATGGATATAAATGGCGATTATCTGTTGGCAATTTTTAGGTTTTATTATTTTTATTGATTCGTTTTGTACATGGATAGAAATTGAGATCATATGTTGACACTTTTTACTTTGTATTATGTCTATTGATTTTTTTGTGTATGGATATAAATGGAGATTATATTTCCACTATTTGGTTTTGTTTATTATTTCTATGAATTTCTTTTCTACATGGATATAAATGGAGTTTATATGTTGACATATTTTAGGTTTTGTTCTTTCAATATATGGATTCTTTTGTACATGGAAATGTATTATAGGTTTTGTTATTTATATGGAATTATTTTGTACTTTGAATATATTTAATTTTCGAGAACACAGTTGTGTATGCTGTTATGAATTCCATTAGAATAGGTATATTAGAAATATAAACAATCTCAATTTCTAATTAGAGCGAACTACTTTTTTAATGTAGTAATTAGGCATTAACTTTAGAATATACCTTTGTAGAGCATATGTGATATAACATTCTGTTAAATTTATTACATTAAGAGTTACTGCCCTTTTCATTTGCTGCTGTATGTAGTGTGTGACACAATTTTGACAATGCATCTAATTTCACAGTTTTTTGGGATGATCATGAACCATGGTGAATGTTATATTCATCATCTGAAGATGCACATGATGACAATGCTTCGGCGATTTGTTTTAGAGTTATTGCTCTTTTTGGCTTGCAGCCGAATGCAGCGTATGACAAAATGAAACTAGTCTCCGATTTATCAACACGTCTTTAGTTATTTGGTAGATTGATATGAAACTTTATGAAAACATTCATCCTAAGGTCTAGGTATTCCTTAAATGATCATGGTGCCCCTGAGACATCCAACATAGCCATCATTCATCCCAAGGTCTCGGTATTCCTAAGTGATCATCGTTCCCCTCAGACATCCAACATGGCCATCATGGCAGCCATATTAAAATTTTCCTTAACACTACTGCTCTTGATCCGGTAGTCATATTGACATATGATATGATACATCCTATGATATCAAGTTAGTTGTATACAAATGATACCGATCTGTCATCCTTTACGGTTTGTCTTCTCCTCCTGATATGGGGTTTTAGATTTAATACTTATTATGATACCTTGTTTGAGCCCAACAACATATGGTACTGATCTGATCTCTGATATGGCTGCCATGACATCGATCTTGAAAATGATATTTTTTTATTTATATTCGTGTTGGATGGATGGTCATATCAACAAAAGGTTCTCACTGACAGACCTATTATAATGCCCAGTTGGTTCTGAAAATGTTGTCTATCTGGCACACCTCATGGCTGATATAGCAACCCGTTTATAGTATCTATCGCTAGTGGTGCTGGATGAATGGAGTGTTGATATAGGGGCTTCACAATAGACTACATATTATGTATAACTGAAAGCGGTTCCTATTGGACCTGTCACAGTACATTAAAAATGGCTGCGTGGTCATCTTAAAAAGTTGTATTACTACACGGTCTGAATTAATGAATGTATCGACATGGAATTTTCATTAACATATTTCTTATGATGTTTGGTTAATTCTAAATGAAAACGATATCGATCTGACATTTCATATGTTCACCAAGAGATAACGGATTCCTGTGTCTCCTGAACAGTATACAATATTGACAATGCATTTTCAATAATATAACTCTTATGATGTCTATGTGGTTTTAAATGAAAGTGTTGCCCCTCTTACAATTGTAAAACCACTATTCCTCTTGTATGGATGGCTGTATCTGCATGGATTATTAATTAAAATGAATTTATTATGCCTACTTGGTACACTGAACTAAATGGAAATTGTGCCGATCCTACCTCCACCAATGATACATTGTCTTGCAATATTACATCTCATCTTGGGGTATGCCTATTGCTACATAGATTTTCACCAGGTGATTTTGTATTATATATGGTCGGTCCTACATGAAAATCATGCTGACGGAATACACAATGTGACTGCCATGGTGGCCATGTTGAACATTTTGTTATGGCTCTCTCCTTGTAAACAATGGATTGCGATGAATAGACTTTTTGGGATATCTAGTTGTTCCTAAATATAAAATGCAACACTCTTACATACAAAATGACTGCTACAGTGGCCATCTTGAAAACCTTGTCATGATAACTAATGCTAACTGGCATTTAGTAGGGACGTGGGGTATTTTAATGAAGCGTTCATTAACATATATTCGCTTCTAAATCAAAAGGAAGCCAATCAGTCCTCTCAGATCCAAACCTCCTGTAAATACAAAAATATTATATTTGTCCTTAAAAAATGTCGGATCACCTGGTGGCTGAATTGTCCAAAGCATTCGCCTTTACTGATTATTGTCATCTCATATCTGCCTGGTTTGGTTCGCATCTCGGGTTCGTCCAATGTGGATAGGTAAGAAAGCATTCCTGTAGCTTTGCATGGGTTGGTGGTTTCTACTGGTGTTTATCCGGTTATGTCTCTAACTGCTATACCCCCAGCTAACACACAATATTTTCACAACGTTGTTGCAAGGTTATAATTGGTTACATGGTGATATAACTTTCTAGTAATACTGCTAAAATATTGCGCATGAACGTAATTTTAATAGTCCACTGGTTTCAAAAATATAAAAATTACATATGGTGCCCATATGCATTGATCATAACAACATGTACAACAAATAGTGTTAATTTTACAAAAATAACATAAACGTTCATACAAAGTTGTGCAATTATCAGGAAGAACACTTACAGTTTTATGGTTTTTATTTTATTTGATAAAGAAATAACTGACTGAAGGTTTACATTTTTATGGGAAAATACTTTACTTGTTCGCATTTTCTGGCTTCACTTTTGTACGAATATAAGAACCTAAGTTTGTAGCTTTTCTTGTACAGGCAGAATAACATTTGTGGATGAGACGATGAATTATCTGCTAATAATAACCGTAAAGGTATGTACATTAAGTAATTAATCCAAAATTCACCTATTTAGTTGCCGAAAGTAACTTTGCTATTGTGGTACAGGGATTATGTGTTGGCTGATTATTTTTTCATATATGTTGATGCATTCATGCACATTTTAACACCATTCCATGTGGCGGTGCAATTTCCAAACAAAATAAAAAATGTGGTCGATCGTCCAACATGCTCAATCCATACATACAAATGACAATGTTCTGCTGCATTTTATTGACCTTTATCAGATTTGTATGAAATAAATTATTTTGATGCACTGCGGTGGGGGGGCTGGCGGGGTTGTCAAAATAAAATAGTGCGGATGGGAATGAGTTTGAGTAACAAAATGCTTCGAGTAAATAATGTTTTCATTGCGCATGACATTAGTTCGATATTTCTTGTTCTTGACAAACTATATTTTAAACTCAAGTATAACAAAATTAAATAAATCACTTCCAATATGTATAGACCTTTATGTTGACATCGATGTTTACATACTGATATGCATTGATATAACATTGGAAATGCACAATAAAAGGTAATTAACTTTTGATAGCTACAGACATGAATTGCCATATAATCTTGATATTATTTATTTAAAGTATTATTATGATGATGTTGGTTGTAAATAATTTAATACTGGCATTGTGTGAAACGTATGTACATGTGGAATTAATGAGCAATAAACGCAGTGCGCGTGAATGACATCTGTCATCAGCTAAACAGTCTATTTGTTAAGTAATGAAATGGATACTCTAGGCCGTGATGAATTTAGTTGGGGGTGGGGTTGGGTGACGGTCAAAATGTGTAATTGGGGATATACGCAAATTTCTTTTGACATTCGTGGCATATTCAACCAAATGTACAAACATTTATGCGTTATTTGTGCATGCCTTATCTTTCTTTCTTTGTTAAATTTACTTTATATTCTGAATTGAATATTGTGCACATGGTATTGTTCATGAAAGTAAACTTTGCAGCTGTTGAATAATAGTAATATAATGAAGTAACTTCAAGTTTCTGTATACCCTGGCACCAGGATAAACATAAGTTTTATTAACATTTTAGAAATACAACATAAGACAAACCAAATCCAATATTTATGAAATAAGGGCATAATTCCTGAAAATATGATTCCTCTTTTAAACAGCATAATTTTTTAAAGTCTAATTGCCTTTTTACTTCTTGGTCTTTTCCGTAGGCTTTTCTTTCTAGAAATGCTCTTAGCACCATTTGAAACAGAATTTTCCGTTGGCTGAAACTATATATGTTAGGTCTTGCTTTATTTGCGAATTCTTAAGCAATTTCTGAAAAATGTCTTTACGGTTCTCCTCAGTTTTTACATACTAAGCTGTTGTCTTAGTATGTGGCATAATTCGTTACAAATAGTAGTTGCTTTCAACATGCAGTGTACGTCTGAGATATATGAACTGAATGTCAGCTGCTTGAAATAATAGCAGACCCAGCTCAGGGATCTGTCAATGTAATGTTGATTTTTAGTATGTTGTTCATTGATTCGGCAATATTGTTTTTACATAAGTTCTCGTTGACATTTTGTCTTATTTCTTGATTAATATGGCGTCGAGATTTCTTCTTTACCTGGCCGTCAGAATATGTACTGAAGAGAGGGTGGTCACGACGACGATGGAGCTGTCCGCATGAACGAACCCGTCATCGCCAAAAAAATACCTATATTCTTTTCAGATTTACCAGCTCGCCAACATTTCGTTGCAGTTGGAATGTCATTTTTTTCTTCATGTGCTATATACATTGTATACGAGAGACATTCGGGACAGATAGTTCCACAGCTCTGGTCAGGTCAAGTTCATTTTTACCAAATGACATGTGCTTTTGTTGCGTGATTTCAACATTCTGATGTCGTTCTCGAGTTTGATTGCAATATTGTATATAAATTTCGTTACTTGCGTCTTTGTGCATACAACGAGGCAGAAAAAATGGGATGTTCATTGGTAGCTTTCCTTACGATGCTCTGGATTTTTGGATGCTATTGTTGTGAGATAAAGTCTTCCCAAATCAAAAGTCCGGTCCATTGTTTCTCCCGTGTTTTTTTCTGCAAAAAATATAAGTCTGTTATTTGGTTGTCGGTATATAATAAGATGGATGACACTTTTCTCTGTCTTGTATTGTTCACGTTTTAAACACATATTTCCCCACACATACAAATTACCTCTAACAGATCATCTGCAACATTTTCTGAGTAGGTGTTTTGGTTGTGGTCTTTTCTTTTCCTTTATTCGCAATACATTTTGTTCCTTACTAGTTGGAAGTTTCGTTGTCCATTTAAAGAATAGTCTCATTTTAATTCGTAATAAGCTTTCCTTGGAGTCAGGTAGAGCAGTCCATCTGATAATTCATTCATCGGTTTGGGCTTTTTTCTCACTTAGGCCGATTGAGATATGGCTGAAAAAACACAAACTACTACTGATTGACCCATTCCTGTCACTGACACTGGAAACGGGTGTAAAAATATGCAGATATTCACTCCCATTTTATGACGTACAATTTAATTAATATTGTCACAAAAGTACGATTACAAACTAAGTAATAGGAAAAGCAAAAAGCCAAGAAGTTTCACAAAACTTAAACGATTTAGTTAACAAAGTTTTAAATGAAGATATGAGAGGAACTTAGAGAATATTGAAGTAAATCCAAACTAATCTGTACAAAGGTTTAAAAAAGGCCTGAAATTAATGAGAAATGTTAATGTCTCCAAAAGCGGAATTAAACTGATTGTTCAGTTCCCGCTTTATATATACTGTCTATTGCTTCTGTAGTTTCGCAGTAGACCCCACATAACAGAATAAACTTCTCATTGTGTGTCGACTTCGCCTTTTCGTGTAACCTAGCGCAATCAATAGGAAGTTACAGACTTATTCTAGAAACGTCGAAACCCCATTAGCGACTGAGCAATTAAGCATTAAACACTTTTTAAGTCTTATTATTAACGTGATTATTGATAATTGTCACCACAGTAACGTAAGCATCTATTTATAGATCCTATGCAATACTAAACTCTTAAGATACCCGGGTTTAGTAAGCAAAATTTAACTAAAGATATTCTATACTGATGACAGCCATGAAGGAAAATTATAAAATCATGAAGCAGGAGTTAAGAGTATTAAAAATATAGATATACTTCACAATATATTTATAAAGTTGTTTTGCTGGTGGTTTGCGGTGGTTTGTGGTGGTTTCCACTGGTTTACGGTAAATAAATGGAATGGTAATGATGTATCAGATAACATGTAAATGGTGCTTCAGCTCCTACATTCACTGGAATACCACAATGCTGTCATCTTGTTGTTCTGTGTGATTGATTGAAAAATCTTAGTTCAATGGAAACTTCCGAAGAAGTTAAGTAGGTTAAGGGTGACTATGAGAATGAAATGTATGGTATATTGAGCATATTGCATGCTAATATGTAGACATATAGATACTATACAAATTTGGTAGTCTTTGAGGTTGATGCGGTTGGCGATCCCGAAATATAAATGTTATTAATGAATCCCTTGAGTGTCGAGATACAAGGGTAGACCAAGTAAATCTGGTTTAGGAGTTGTCCAAAATGCAGCACTAGCAGATCAGGTCGATCTTGGAAAAAAGTACTCAGATTTATTCACCGGCAGTCCAGATTGTACAACATTGGCCTACCAGATGTTCCAGTTCCACTCTCAGGGCTATGCCCACCCCACTCACTTCCACAGTAGTACACAAGCTCCCAACGGCGTCGCCAAATTGTGGTTAAATTGTTGATCAGCCATATTCCATCATGTCGTGACTGCACGGTGGGTGCCATTGTGAGCCTGGTGTTGTACACAACAAACGAGCACAACACCCTCGCGTCGTGGGTTTATTTCGCATCATATACACAAGAGAAGAGAAAACAGGAGCAAATCAAGGGAAAACAAGGGGAAAAAAAACATGAAGACCATAAACAATCAGGTACCACAACTTGAATACATCTGAGAGGATTAGGATTAAAGGTTACCCAGAACCCTTTAATGCACCAGAGGCGGTTGATGAGGAGTTCAATAACATGCTAGATATGGGGGTGACCAAACCCTCTAACTCGCAATATTTGTCTCCCGCATTCCCATTCAAAGAGAAAGGAGAGTAGAAACAACTTTTGTATTGACTTCCGTCAATGAAATAAAGTCAGTGTTCGATGCCGAAACAATGCCAGATGTGAGGGACTTTATGCAGAATTGTCGGGTCAACGGAACATTTCGAAATTCGATTTGTTCAAGGGATATTGGCATGTCCCATCGTTGAGCATTACCGTACAATGAAGGCATTTGCAATCCAGAAAGGAGCTATACCAAATTAAGGCAATGCCATTCGGATTGGTACGTGCCACTGCCTCATGTTGTCGCCTGATGTGCAAGATACTAAAAGGTTCAGTAAGCGTTGACAGCTACGTATACATTTTTGCTTTCATGGATACTAGGATCGAACAGGTGTCCGTTTAAGTTGAACATTTCCTTAGAATCCGCAAGGAGATTCTCAGAATTGGCTGCACATATTTAGAGTGTGTGGGTTATATCATCATTGGATCAGGGCAGTTAAAACCTCACTCCAAACAAGTGAGAGCAATTAGAAACCCTTTACACCAATCAACAAGACTGAGGATCATTTGTTTCTTGGCTTGGTTGGTTTATGGGAACTTTTGCTGCCATTGCAGTCCATTCTCTGATCTGACAAAGAAAGAGCAACCGTATAAAGTGTTGTGGAGATCATCACAAGAAAGTGCTTAAAACGCGGATCAGTGCACCTATGTTAAAGCTACCTGATGTTAGCCAAACTTTTATTCTAAGAACTGGTGTTTATGATATTGGGATGGGAGATAGCAATATATGACAAAGATGCCTGTTGCGTATGTGAGCGGGATATTGCTGCTCTGGAAGCAAATATACGCTTAATCGAGAATGAGTATATTGCTGTAGTGTTGCGGATTGGGAAACTACATGTATATGTTTTGGGAGATATTTTATTCTCGAGACTGATCTCCAGCCATTGTTGTATTTGAACAAAGCTTGGGTTGGTAACGCTCGGTTTATGTATTGAGCCCTGACTCTACAACCTTATCGTATTCAATGTGAGACAATCATAGGGGTTCATAACATAGGCGCAAACTAATCGAGAGATCATGATTGGGAACTCCAATATTTGTATGCCCTGTCTATAGTACAAGTCACACGGGTCATGTAATCATTCAACACCGACTATTTCAGTAATGGGTGTCATTTTTTACAATTTCATTCTGCATACCCTTAAGTGATTGCGACGATTCCACTTCACGCGCTCTTATTTTGACCCAAGTACATGGCCACCATTGTAAAGGTTCATATACCGATAGATACGTTTCGTCTGGAAGTTTCTTGCTGACAGTTAAGGTGCATAACATTCAATGATTAGGATTGAAAAGACTTTGTTTAAAGAAAATTACTGTTAAATTTTAAAAGAACAATTCTTTTTCAATTTATAATGATAAAATGAGTATGTATTCCTTATGTGAATTGTACTATATGTATTGCGAATCAAGAAAGGTAAAGACCATAATTTTAACTGATTTTCCGTGATTGATCAAAAAACTTTCTTTTTTTGTGGTTTTTTTTTTGGTGGTGGAAGGAGGGTGTTTAATTGTCTCTGAATAAGGAAAGAAAATAACAGGAAGTAACTTACAATGACAATATCAAGAATGGTTTCATTGCAGGACATAATTTTTATTATCCTTGTTCATCACCCATTATGCAGAATATCCAAATGGAATGTACAGCAAAAAGGAACAATATACATGAGGTTTCACATGTATTACATGCTTGACTTCATTTAGGGTTGAACACCTTTACATTTTGTATGAAAGTTATTGTCCAGGTACTAAATCAAAGGGTTGGCTTTGTGATTTATCTTCTGAGATTCCATGAAGTTGTTTTAGTTTTTCTTGACTGAAATTGAAAGCAAATATATGTAGAAACGTGAGTTCGGTGTTGTTAATGTTAACAGTGTCATACATCACTTATGATTGACATACACACACACACACACACACACACACACAAATATATATATATATATATATATATATATATATATATATATATATATATATATATATATATATATATATATATATATATATATATATATATATATGTGTGTGTGTGTGTGTGTGTGTGTGTGTGTGTGTGTGTGTGTGAGTGTTTCTGTTTCTATGCTTGTGTGTTTACTGCCAATCACTAGAAGGCACTTCTTCGCTTATTCTAAAAATTACTAAACGACTAAAGAACAAAGATCACTTGCACAATATTTTAGTTGATATTCATATCTGGGTCTGTCACTTTTATGATTGAAATGGAATGCACAACATATTAGTTGCGGAAATAATTGTTTGAGTAAATAAATGTTTAGAGTAAATAAATGTTTAGAATGAATAAATGTTTAGCAGCATATTTGTATTGGCTTCCGATTATACGTACTAGAAGGATATTAACCTAGAATAGAACCAGGAAGGTTACCTCTATCATAACCAAATCCACCTCCTATAAAGGAAACACTAGCGTAATCATCCGCTACTCCAATTAGGCCATGTGGTGTCCACATCGGTCTACCTGCTCCAAAACTCCTAAACCCCATGTGCTGTCCGCTGACACGAGAACCGACGGCATTTGCTTCTGCATTTCCTCTAGCGGTGATAGCTGCAGATGTCCCTGAGCCTACTACATCTGGACTAGCTCTAATTCCATGCCCACCACAAGGGCCATGTCCCCCAAAGCCAGCGCTATCTCCACCCCTTGGTCCATATTCTCCAAAACTATATCCTCCATAATCACCACCTCCTCCCAAGCTACCGACAAACGCAGGATTACCGGAAGATTGGCCGAGTCTGTATCTTTTTCGATCTAGAATGAAGGGACCATGTCCATTAAAAAAGGCAGGCGTAGGGTGGTTAGAACCAAGAGGGCTTGTAACCGAGGTGATGGGACCAACCTTGACTACCTGACCAGCATTGTGAGGGGCTGTTCCGATGCTTTTACCTACAGCAGTGGATATTGTACCCCTTGGAGTACTGACGGCATGTCCGCGACCGAAACCAATCGATGTAGGTCCTGCAACCACAGTGGTACCACCGTGATCAAATTCCCCGAACCCAGCACCAGGACCAGCCCAGGGGCCGGAACTAAAACTGTAGCCCCATCTGGCTTTGGCCAAAGCGATGCAGCATAAGATGATGATTGCCTTCATGTTGGGCTCTAAAAAGATCAAACAGAAACTCAGTGGGCACCCTGAAAACAGTCAAAACTAACAAGAACTAACATTTTTTTCAGAATAATTCTACACTATAAGACGATCTGTAGGGTCTTAAATAAGTGACAATTTTAACCCATACCTTCTAAAGACCGGAATTGTTTAATACGGTCTTGGTTCTGTATTTCTGTCAAGTATGGGTCAATGTCAGAGACAAATGAACAACTAGATAACAATATAAGCCTATTAATCTAATGTTCGTCTCATCCGAATCACAACCCTCCGTGATAAATGCATTTACAGTATCAAGGAATTAGAAAAAGGAATCTAGATACATTCGGTTTGCAATTACAAAATTATAGGAACGATGACCAATCTATTTGGTTTATTTTGGTGCTATGAAAGTAGTCACTAAATCTTATAATTAGGTGATTCTTATGCATTAAATACATCTTTTTAACCTGAAAACAGATTCAAACGTCGTGATGATCATCCGCACATTCTCCACAGAGTGAGTCTGTTGGAATAAAGTATACCTGACAACCGACAGGTGCTCCACTTGAACACTTTATAATCTGAATTTAGAGTGCCCATGACCAACCCTCTGTATTCAAAAGTGCATCGTATTCGTGCATGTTTTTGAAACTGTGAAAATAGCAGATATAAATAAAAGCCAATTTTACAGTCTAATCAAAGGAGAACAGAAAATAAGTGATCTTCTGTATTTTCACTAAATGGGCATTGTTTCTTTCGCATGTTGAAATTGGTTTTATGTTATAATCACAATGATACAGATTGGCTCCAGCCCGCCTGAGGTTCAGTATTATGACTTAGTCAGGCATTGGTATTTTGAGGTATTCCCACTTGGACTATAAGGGGTTAAAATTACAATCAGATCATTAATGGGTAGGTTATAAAAACGCAGTTAAATGTTGGTAAATCAATATCTCTGCGAGTCATCCTCTTTGAATTCTCTGACCTCTTAAAGTCCAAGCAATAGGCAAAACACTATTTTCATCAGAGAAAAGGTCAGATAAAAACATTATTTTTAATGAATCAATATTTTAGGAAATTTGAAACTTTCAATTTATTGTAAAGTACTTTTTCCTTTTTTAATGTTATAGGTATTCGTTCATTTGTTCCTTCCTTCAATATAGGAATAATGAACAGTTCAAACTAAATAAATCATAATCCTTTAGGATATTCAAGAAAATTAAATACATTGGACAGCTTTCTAAAATTCAAGAAACATCACAATATTCGAGATGACTAAACGAAAACAGATAAAGTTCAAAATCCAATTTTTATAAGACACTGTACAAACATGAGATTTTCAGGAAACTGTCTAAATGACAGCCCCTTATGATCTCCAACAGCATTTAATAAATTAGAGCAGTGGTGATGATAATAATTATTGACATCAGAAGGCTAAAAATAACGATGCTTAAGGCGTTAGTGGGAACTATTTGAAGTTAACACTTAGTCGATGCTATTCATACATAAATGAAAGTCAGAATGAGATACCTGCAAAATACATATTATAGAAAATAGTTCGAAAATTTTAAATTTCCATCCTGTGGAATGTTCAAAACCTTGTATAATGGTTAAAAGCCACAGAACGAAAACTTCAAAAGGTACAACTCAACTGAGACTTAAATCAACTTTGGAATAAAGGGACTTATAATTAACATTATCTTAGACAATATATAAAATTGAAGCCAATATTTTGCAAACTCTACTGGAAAACTGCATCTTACCTTCTTCTTCGTACTTTGGAGTGGTATGAATGAATGTACCACTGGACTTCGTGATCTACTCCATTATATACTAAGACTTACGAATTAATTTGCATATAAATTGCATTATAAATATTCATTTATTCATAAATCGATTAATCATGTCTGGCGACCATACACCAACTATTAAGTTAAACCACATGCGCAAAAACACATCCCCATAAAAAATCAGACACCCAAGCAAAATCTTTATAACCACCATAAATCCAACTTGAATTGACGTCCATAAGAAGTTTATTCTTGGGTTTTACTTCGTAGAGGAAGTACATATATGGTTGAAGTTAACTGTATTGAGAATTAACATAACTGGACTTCCAATTTAACATAATTTGTAAAATATATTGAATAGCTATTTCAAATGCTGATACAATGTTAATTTTAGTTATCCATATTTGAAAACTATTTAAGCTCGTTTCGCATTCAACACGTTATTCTTGACATAGCAAGAATTTATTCAATAATATCATAATTGCTGTTATTTTAGCTTTTGCAAACTCTGGATACCTGTTCCAATTAATCATACATTTTTCATTTAGACCCCACGTCACACACACACACACACACAAATACACTTTAACACGTGCGCAAAACATAAAATCTTACAGATATGCATACATGCATGTATACATAGAACCATACATGCATGCATACATACATATATACATACATACATACATATATACAGTCATCTTCCATTTTATTTTCTTCCTCTTCTCCTGTTACGAACCTATGCTCTTAAATTAAGCGACAGAAAAGAGGGAAAAAAAATTTTGTCAAAATTCATCAAATGACATTTCCCTAGAATGGAAACTGAAAATTTAAAAAGAACTTAAAGTAGTATGAAATAAATCTAAAGCTTTATCACAAGTCCAAATGTATGAAGTTCTAAACTGATTCCGGTGGTATACCAATTAAATTCGAATAATTAATGCGTTGATGTGCCTGAAGTCTAAAACGTGGTAATGTGCCAATGGCCTGGTATACGATGAAATACTAACAGTCTTTTGATTTATCACAATATAATAGTCAAAAATGTTCTTGTCTGAATTCAATATGATTCTCATATTAATGTTCCAGTCCAAAAATATTATTGATGAGAACCTTGTACTAATTTGAATAAATAATTCCTTCCCAAATGAAAATCTGAACACATAAATTATAGTGATTTTGTTCAAGATGTTACGGCAAGATTGAACTAATTATTCAACTAAACAATCTAATATAAAAGAGCTAAGCTCAATAATAAACTCAGGATGAGGGTAAAAAGTTTATTTCTATAACATTCTAAGTCGTCATCATGAAAAGATCTTTTACAAAAATTATAATAAAGAACATGACTAACATCAGGTAAACTAGATTTTCCACTGGGAAATACCAATATTATATACTCAGATTAAGATAAGTATATTTACCTCTATTGATGATGATCCGTATATTTGATACTCACAGATAAATATTGTATGGTATATGTTGCTTACAAAAGCATAGTCCCTAATCAGGAACACATTGAACTTGATTTAGAATCAGGTCGATTACGAAATATACAATTTTATACAACCTATACTCATTAACAAAAAGGCATCAAAGAAATAACTAAATATACACAACACCTATTCTGAAAAAGAAAAGAAAGATTAATACGATAAAGCTTTCATTTAAATATTAGTCAAATATAACCTGCTTAAACATTACATAAGATGGATTCTTACAAATGACACAAAATATGCATGAATCAACATAATACTTCTATATCTTTGAAAATTCATCAGGAATTAAATTATATTTTCCTTTGATATGACTAAGGTAAATGTCTAATTCCTTCAAAATAAACGAAACCTTACAAATCCCTGACTTCTGTTTTTCATCTAACGAGAAAAAGTCAGGGTATTGTTATAAATGAATATAATGATCGGAGAAGGTGCTAAACTAATTTATACATTTCAAGGTGTAGCAAAGGATAATGCCAGGACAAAGAGTTCTTTTCGATTGTTGAAAAATTTCCATGGTTCTTATTTATTCGTGTTTTGAGACAAAATAGATCACCGGATGATCTAAATCATTGTCGTCCCCCAACACCAACACCACTTTATTAAACATTTTAAATGACTAACTGAAGACGAAATAAAGTCAGTCAGTCATACATACATACATGCATACATACATACATACATACATACATACATACACACATACATACATACATATATAGTCAATTTCTATTTTGTTTTCTTCCTGTTCTCCTGTTACGAACCTATGCTCTTAAACTAAGCGACAGAAAAGGGGAAAAAACCAACAAATTTTGTCAAAATTTAAAAAATGATTTATTTCCCTAGAATGCAAACTGAAAATTTAAAACGAACTCACAGTAGCATGAAATAAATCTAAATTTCTATCACAATTCCAAAATGTATGAAGTTTTAAATTGATTTCGGTGGTATACCAATTAAATTCCAATAATTAATGTGTTGATGTGCCTGAAATCTAAAACGTGGTAATGTGCCAAAGGCGTGGAATGTGATGAAGTACCAAGAGTCTTTTGATGTATCACAATATTATAGTCAAATATGTTCTTGCCTGAATTGAATATGATTCTCAAGAAGAAGATATATTGTTGGAGACAATTCTTGGAAGCAGGGTTGACTGCATGTCGTCTATTGACGATGATGTATCAGATAGGCTCATGTTGGTCACCGCAAACAGTATAGCTTCATTCTACAATAAAATGTGTGCCCTACTATCAGCTAACATGCGTAAACATGATATAAAAAGTAAGTAGTAAATTAACATTAAAAATAAACAATTAAAGGACAAAGTCTTCTTGTCAAATCCGCAAATTGTGTTCTATGACAGCTGTGTGTGTGTGTTTATGTATTTGTTTATGTATATTTCCTAGAGATTTCTATATGGTTTATGGTTTTCTGTATTTATATATCTCATTTTGTAAATGCATTAGTTGACGATGTATATATCATGCTTGCGTTCTCGTCTAGAATGTGTCTCATAATCTTATGATATTTATAATATGTATCTTAGTAACCTGATATAATCTTTGTTGAAGAGGTAACTAAGTCCTTTAGACAGTCAGTCATTGATAAATGAATGCACGCACGCATACGCGCAAACAAGTATATATATATGTAAAAAATACATGCGTCATATGAAGAAAAAAAACTACATATAGAATTACACTGTTATAAATTTTTCATTTCATTTTCGTTGCTATGTCGAACTTAATGTTAAGCACATAACACTATAGACGTATTGACTTTTCGAAATATTATCATCATCAAGCAACTGTTAAAAGATCAGTGCCATGCTCAGCCAAATGTTTGCAGATTTATATAATTGCAGGTATTGAGATATTTTGTTTTGTCAATACGGTAGCTGACACAGTATTACAATTGTACTTTTGTCAATTGTCTGTTCTATTTTATGATCTTGTATTATCGTGTATTTGTTTAATCTGATGTAATCTCTTTTGAAGAGGAAATAAAGTCAGCCAGTCAGTCAGTCAGTCATACATACATACATACATACATACATACATACATACATACATGCATACATACATACATACATGCATACATACATAGTCATCTTCCATTTTGTTTTCTTCCTCTTCTCCTGTTACGAACCTATGCTCTTAAATTTAGCGACAGAAAAGAGGAAAAAACCAACAAGTTTTGTCAAAATTCAGAAAATGATTTATTTCCCTAGAATGAAAACTAAACATTTAAAAAGAACTCACAGTAACACGAAATAAATCTAAAGTTTTATCACAAGACCAAATGTATGAAGTTTTAAATTGATTCCGTTGGTATACCAATTAAATTGCAATAATTAATGTGTTGATGTGCCCGAAATCTAAAACGTGGTAATGTAAAAATGGCCTGAAATGTGAGGAAGTACTAATAGTCTTTTGATCTATCACAATATTATAGTCAAAAATGTTCTTGTCTGAATTCAATATGATTCTCATATTAATGTTCCAGTCCAAGAATATTATTGTTTGAGCACATAGTACAAATTTGAATAAATAAGTCCTTCCCAGATGAAAATCTGAACACATCAATTATAGTGATTTTGTTCAAGATGTTACGGCAAGATTGAACTAATTATTCAACTAAACAACCTAATATAAAAGAGCTAAGGCTCAATAATAGACTCAGGATGAGAGTAAAAAGTTTATTTCTATAACATTCTAAGTCGTCAACATGAAAAGATCTTTTACAACAATAATAATAAAGAACATGACTAACATCAGGTAAACTAGATTTTCCACTGGGAAATACCAATATTATATACTCAGATTAAGATAAGAATATTTACCTCTATCGATGATGATCAGTATATTTCACGCTCACAGAGAAATATTCTACGTATTATGTTGTTTACAAAATCATTGTCCCTAATTAGGAACACATTGAACTTGATTTTGAATAAGGTCAATTACGAAATACAATTTTACACAACCTATAATCATTAACAAACAGGCATCAAACAAATAACTAAATGTACATAACACCTAAAATGATAAAGAAAAGAAAGATTAATACGATAAAACTTTCATTTAAATATTAGTCAAATATAACGTGCTTAAACATTGCATAAGATTGATTCTAACAAATGACACAAAATATGCATGAATCAATATAATACTTCTATACACTTGAAAATTCATCAGGAATTAAATTATATTTCCCTTTGATATGACTAACGTAAATATTGAATTCTTTTAAAATAAATGATAAAGTCCATCTGGAGTTACCAATGGCGAATTTCATCTGTCCTTTCCGTCCATACAATTTGTCAAAATTCTTTGAAATGATCAAACTTGACGACATATTCTATATTTCCAATTTTGTCAATACAGTCATCGCTTATTGGCAATAGAATGAATATGTTTTTGTCACGGTGTTCGTTTTGCTATAATCGATATATATGTGGAAATTGTATGGTTTCAGCACAAGAATACGTAGTGAACTCCAATCATTTTTGCTTGCTTCCATAAAATTATTCTTCAGCTAATACTGTGTTCCTTTGTTCCCAAACATTCTTGTTTGTGACAATTCATCCTGTACGAAGGTGTGGAATCTTCAGTTTAAGCTCATTGAAGATTTTATTTATTCGTGTGGCAACATCTGGAATTAAGTGCATATATTTAAATGGTTTAGTACACATCTCTTGTGGTTTGTGATGGGAATGTTTCTGGTCCAGATTTTTCAATATTTCTGAATTTCGAAGATTGGTTACACCAAAGTCATCACAGTCCAATTGCATTCCATCGCTTCAAGGATCACGGTGTAGGACATTTGCAATTCATTTGCATTGTATTAACGTAAAACTGATATTCCTTTATCCCAGTATTGCTGCCAGTGGAGTACTGAGGATTAATTTAATTTGAGAATGCACTCATATGGCAGTAATAATGCCCCATTGATGGTTTTGAATCTTTAATATTAGTAATTGGAACAAAGATCTACTTGGACATGACTTGTCACACCCGAATCTTAAATTAATCTGAACATCTGCATATTTTTACACAGGTTTTCAGCCATATCTCAATCGGCTTAAGCGAGAAAAATGCTCCAAAGTATGGATGAAATATCAGATGGACAGCTCTACTGAACACCAAGGAAAGATTATTACGAATTAAAATGAGACGACTCTTTAAATGAACAACGGAATTTTCAGCTAGTAACAAACAAAACGTAATGCGAAGAATGGAAAATAAAATGGCACAACCAAAACACCTACTCAGAAAATGTTGCCGATGAGCTGTTAGAGATAATTGGTATGTGTGGGGAAACGTGTGTTTTAAACGTGAATAATACAAGACAGAGAAAAGTGTCATCCATCATATAATTTACCGACAGCCAAATAATAGACAGGAGAAACAATGTACATTTCTTTTGATGTGGGACGACTTTATCTCACAACAATAGCATCCAAAAAGAACAGCATCGTAAGGAAAGCTACCAATGAACATCTCATGTTTTCTTCCCCGTTTCTTGCACAAAGCCGCAAGTAATGAAATTAATATACAATATTGCAGCCAAACTCGAGAACGACATCAGAATGTTGACATAATGCAACACAAGGTAAAAATGAATTTGCTCTGACCAGAGATGTGGAACTATCTGTCTCGAATGTATCTCGGGTACAAAGTACATAGTACTTGAAGAAAACAATTACATTCCAACTGCAAAGAAAAATTGGGGTGCTGGAAATCTGAAGAGAATATAGGTACGTTTTTTGGCGAATATGGTTCGTCCATGCGTACAGCTCCATCGTCGTCGTGACCACCCTATCTTCATTAAATATTATGAAGGCCAGGTAAAAAAGAAATATCGACGCCATATTAATCAAACAAGAAGAAACAAGTTCAAAGAGTATGGAAAAACAATATCGCCGAATCACTGAACAACATACTAAAAAACAACATTAAATTGGCATATCCCTAAGCTGGGTATGCTATTATTTCAAGCAGAAGACCTTCAGTTCATAGACCTCTGAAGTAAACTGCATGGTGAAAGCAACTACTGTTTGCAATGAATTATGCCGCATATTAAGTCAGCAGCTTAATATGGAAAATTTGCCAGAAATTGCTTAAGAATTCGCAAATAAAGCAAGAGTTAACAGAAATAGTTTCAGCGAACGGAAAATTCTGTTTCAAATGGTGCTAAGAGCATTGCTAGAAAAGATCAAGAGGTGAAAGGGCAATTAGACTGTCAGAAATTATACTCTTTCAAAGAGCAATCAGATTTTCAGGAAGTATGCTCTTATTTCATAAATATTGGATTTGATTTGTCTTTTTGGGTGTTGTATTTCTAAGCTTTTAATAAAACTTATGCTTATCATCTTGCCAGGATATAAAGAAACTTGAAGTTACTGCTTTTTATTATTCTTATTCTACAGCTTCAACGTTTTATTTTTCATGAACAATACTATGCGCACAAAAATTCAATTCAGAATATAACATAAATTTAACAAAGAAAAAAGACAAGGCATACACAAATAACGCATAAATGTCTGTACATTTGATTGAATATCCCATGAACTTCCATAGAAATTTGCGTGTATCCCCAATTACTCATTTTGACCCTCACCCAACCCCAACTAAATTCATCCCGGCCTAGAGTATCCATGTCATTACTTAACAAATAAAATGTGTAGCTGATAACATGTGTCATTCACGCGCTGTTTTTATTGCTCGCAAAAACCTCATTTACATACGATTAACTCAATGCCAGTATCAAGTTATTTACAACCAACATCATCATAATAATGCTACAAAGAAATAATATCAAGATTATATAGCAATTCATGTATGTAGATATCAAAATTTAATTACCTTTTATTGTGCATTTCCAGTGTTACATATATGCACATCAGCATGTAAACATGGGTGTCAACATAAATGTCTATAAATATTGGTAATGATTTTTTAATTTTGTAATATTTGATTTTTAAATATAGTTTGTCAAGAACAATAAAACTAGATCTAAGATCACGCGCAATTAAAAATTCCTTTACTCGAAGCATTTTATTACTTACGCTCATTCCCATTCGCACTCTTTTTCTTGAAAACCCCGCCAGCCCCCCCCCCCCAGTGTATCAAAATAATTTATTTCATACAAGTCTGATAAAGGTAAATGAAATGCTCAAACCATTGTCATTTTTATGTATGGACTGAGTATGTTGGCCGGCCAACCACATTTTGTTGTTGTTTGTAAATGGAACCGCCACAAGGAATGGTGTTAAAATGTACATTAATGCATCAACATATATGATAAAATAATCAGCCAACAGAGAATCGCTGTACCACAATAGCAAAGTTACTTTCTGCAACTAAATAGGTGAATTATAGATTAATTACCTAATGTACATCCATTTAAGGTTGTAATTAGCAGATAACTCATCGTATCATCCACAAATTGAAGTCAGTGATCGCACATTATATCTGTAGTAATACAACCGAACAAGTAAAGTATTTTCTCATAAAAATCCGTCAGTCAGTTATTTCTTTATCAAATAAAATAAAAACCACAAAACTGATAATGTAACAGTAAATGCAACATTGACACAACATTTTATGAACGTTTATGTTATTTTTTAAAAATGATACTTTTTGTTGTACATGTTATGATCTAAGCACATGGGAACCATTTGTAGTTTTAAAAGTTTTGTGAAACCAGTGGACTATTAAAACTATGTTCATGCGTAATGTTTTAGCAGCATTACTAGAACGTTATATCGACATATAACCAAATTACAACCTTGCAGCAACGTTGTGAAAATGTTGTTTGTTTGCAGGGAGTATAACAGTTAGAGAAATGACCTGGATAAACACCAGTAAAAACAACCAACCCATGGAAAGCTACAGGATTTTTTTTTACATACCCACATTGGACGATCCCGAGACCTGAGCCAAACCAGACAGATATGAGACGACAGTAATCAGTAAAGACGAACGCTTTTTTACAATTCAGCCACCTGGTGATCCGACATTTTCTAAGGACAGATGTAATGATAATTTTTATATTTACAGGAGGTTTGGATTTGAGAGGCCTGATTGGATTCCTTTTGACTTAGAAGCAAATAGATGTTAATGAAATCTTGATTAAAATATCCCACGTCCCCACAGAATGTCAGTTAGGATAAATTATCATGTTTTGAAGATGGTCACTATAGCAGCCATTTTGTATGAAAGAGTTTTGCATTTTACATTTAGGAACAACTAGACATCCCAAAATGTCTATTCATAGCAATCCATTGTCCACAAGAAGAGAGCCATAACACAATTTTCAAGATGGCCACCATGGCAGCCATATTGGGTATTCCGTCAGCTTGATTTTCATCCAGGACCGACTAGATAAAATAAAAATCACTTGGTGAAAATCTGTGTACCCCAAGATGAGATGTAGTATTACAAGACAATGTATTTTTGGTGGAGGTAGGATCGGCACAATTTTCATTTAGTACAGTGTACCAAGTAGGCATAATAAATTCATTTTAATTAAAAATCCATGCAGATACAACCATCCGTACAAGAGGAATTGTGGTTTTACAATTGTAAGAGGGGCAACATTTTCATTTAAAACCACCTAGACATCATAAGAGTTATTTTATTGATAATCCCTTGTCAATATTTTATACTGTTCAGGCGACAAAGCAATCCGTTATCTCTTGGTGAACGTATGAAAAATGTCAGATCGATATCGTTTTCATTTAGAATTAACTAAACATCATAAGAAATATGTTAATGAAAACTCCATGTCAATACAGTCATTAATTCAGACCGTGTAGTAATAACATTTTTAAGATTGGCATGTCCAGTAGGAACCGTGTTCAGTTATACATAGTATGATGCCTCTTGTGAAGCCCCATATCAACATACCATTCATCCAGCACCACTAGCGATAGATACTATAAACCTTTTGCCATGGCAACCATAATGTGTGTCATATAGACAACAATTTCAAGACCAACTGGGTATTATAATAGGTCTTTCAGTGTAACCTTATGTTGATATGACTATCCATCCAGGACAAATAGAAAAAAGAAAAAGCATTTTCAAGATCGATGTCATGGCAGCCATATCACATATCAGATCTGAACCATATTTTGTTGGGCTCAAACAAGGTATCATCAGAAGTATTCAATCTAAAACACCATATCAGGTGGAGTAGATAAAGATTCAATATGTTTGTTTTAGCAAACCGTAAAGGATGACACATTGGTATCGTTTGTATACAACTAACTTGATATCATAGGATTTATCATATCATATGTCAATACCGGATCAACAGCAGTAGTGATAAAAAAATTAATATGGCTGCAATGAGGGCAATGTTGGATATCTGAGGGGCACGATGATCACTTAGGAATACCGATACCTTGCGATGAATGATGGCTATGTTGGATGTCTCAGGGGCACCATGATCATTTAGGAATACCTAGACCTTATGATGAATGTTTTCATATCAATCCACTAAATAACTAAAGAAGTGTTGTTATGACAACCTTGTGCTTTTGGACGAAAGACACTGGTCTAAAACCAGACGAGCTAAAAAGGACAAAAGCACTAAAATCATAGGAGCATATTAATGTGCCTGCATGATCATGTTCAGATGATGGCCCTAATAATTTCCAAATTTCATGGCAATGCACTAAAATCTGAGACTAGTTGCATTTTGTCATACGCTGCATTCGGCTGCAAACCGAAAACAGCAATAACACTAAAACAAATCGCTGAAGCATTGTCATAATTTGCATCTTCAGATGATGAATATAACATTCACCATGTTTCATGATGATCCAATAAAATCTGTGAAATTAGTTGCATTGTCAAGATTGTGTCACACACTACATTCAGCTGCACAAAAGGGCAGTAGCTCTTAAAGCAACAAATTCCACAGAATGTTATATCACATCTGCTCTACAAAAGTATATTCTAAAGTTAATGCTAAATTACTACATCAAAAATATAATTCACTCTAATTTGTAATTAAGATTGTTAATATTTCAAATATACATATTCTAATGGAGTTCATGACAGTATACACAACGGTGTTCAAGAAAATGAAGTAAATTCAAAACACCTAACTTAATCACTGAAACCTGTGTAGCAGGTGGATACAAATAGTTTTCAGCATCTATTTTTACGTATATTCTTTGAATTATGTAGATTTAGACAAAATAATTTGCACTTTGATCTAGTGACTCAATGCAATTCAAGCAACACTTACATTTAACTAATAAACTCTCAAATATGAATTCACTAAAAGTGTAATAATTCTTACGAGAGGAATGTATAATACGTATATGAAATGTATTGAACCTATCCTCCCAAATTTTATTTTATTCATGGCTAATTAAAATCCATGTACAAAAACATCCATATATTGAAATACTAAAACCAAAATATGTCAACATATAAACTCCATTTATATCCATGTAGAAAGGAAATCCATATAAATTATCAAACCAACAAAAATGTCAACATATAACCTCTATTTATATCCATACACGAAACATCAATAGACATAATAAAACCTAAATATTGCCAACAGATAATCTCCATTTATATCCATGTCCAAAACAAATCCATATAACTACTAAAACGTAAAAAACATATAATCTTCATGTATATCCAGAAAACAAAATGCATAGGAATAATAAAACCTAAAAAAATCAACACATAAATTTCGTTTATATCGATGTACAAAACAAATCCATAGAAACACAAAAAGCCAACAAATTATCAACATGTAAGTTCCGTTTATATCCATGTACAAAACAAATCCATAGAAACAAAAAAACCAACAAATTATCAACATATGATTTCCGTTTATATCCAAGTACAAAACAAACATATAGAAATAATAAAACTTAAAATGCATAGCCATGTACAAAATAATCCATATATTGTAAAAAATAAAACCTAAAAATTAGCAACATATAAACTCCATTTATATCCATGTACAAAACAGATCCATAGATTCAAACAATAAAACCTAAAAAATGTCAGCATATCAAATATATGTGTATCCATGTACAAAAGAAACTAATAAAAATAAAAAACCTAAAAATTCCAAACCTATAATCTCCATTTATATCCAAGTACAACACAAATCAAAAGAAATAATAAGAACTAACAAATGTCAACATATAAACTCCATTTATATCCATGCAAAAAACTAAATATTAGAAATGATGAAATTTAAAAATGTCAACACATAAACTCCAAATATATCCGTGCACAAAACAAATCAACGGAAATAGTAAAACATAAAAAAATATCTACATATAAACTCCATTTATATCTATGTGCAAAAAAAAGAATCCATAGAAATAATAAAAGACATAATGCATATCCATGTACAAATATATCAATATATTGAAATAATAAAATCTAAAAAATGTCAACGTATAAACTCCATTTATATCCATGAACAAAGCAAATCCATAGCAATAATACAATCTAAAAATTTAGAACATATAATCTCCATTTGTATCCATGTATAAAACAAATCCTGATAACTAACGAATCGTAAATAATTTAAACATATACACTCCATTTATATCGATGCACAAAACAAATCCAACGAAATAATAATGCGTACAACATGGCATTATATAATCTCCATTTATATCCATGTACAAAACAAATCCATATAAATAATAAACCTGAAGAATGTCAAAATATAAACTTTATTTATATCCATCTACAAAACAAATCCATAGAAATAATAAAACGTAAAAATTGTCTTCATAAAAACTCAATTATATTCATGCACAAAAAAAAAAACAATAGAAATAATAAAACCGAAAAAATGTCAATATATATGTTTCATTTATATCCATGTACACAATATATCTATAGAAATTATAAGACCAAAGAAATATCATTACATAACCTCTATTTATATCCATGCACAAAACAAATCCATATAAATAATTAATCTAAAACTTATCACCATATAATCTGCATATATAGACAATATGTCCTTATAAATGATAAACGTATAAAATATCAACATATAAAATCCTTATAAATCAATGTACAAAACAAATCAACAGAAATAATAAAACGTAACAAATATTGACATATAAACTACATTTCTATTTATGTACAAACCAAATCCATATAAATTATAAAACGTAAAAATTGCCGACATATACAATTCATTTATATTCACGTACAACACAAATGCCTAGAAATAATAAAACCTACAAAATGTCAAGATATAATTTCCATTTATATCAATGTACAAACAAAATCCATTGAAATAATGAAACCTAATACATGTCAAAATATAAACATCATTTACATCCATTTACAAATACAAATCCATTTAAATAATAAAACCTAAACAATGTCAAAATATAAATTCCAATTATATCTATGTACAAATCAAATCCAATAGACATAATAAAACCTAACAAATGTCATTATATAATCTCTCTTTATATCCATGTAACTAACAAATCCAAAGAAATAATTAAATCTAAAATTTGTCAATATATAATCTGCTTATATGTGCATGTACGAAACAAATCCATATAAATAATAAAACGTAAATATTGCCAACATAAAAACTTCATTTATAACCAAGTACCAAACAAATCCATAGTAATAATAAAGACCTGAACATTGCCAACATAAATCTCCAATAATATACATGTACATAATAAACCCACATAAATAATCAAACGTATTAAATGTCAACATATAAATTCCATTTATACCTATGTACAAACCAAATCCATACAACTAATAAACATATAATATGTCAACATATGAAATCCATTTATTTCTAGGTACGAAAAAATCCATACAAATAAGAAAACCTAAAAAATGTCAACATATGAAATCCATTTATGTCCATGCACACAATAAATCCATAGAAAGAAAAAAACGTAAAAGATGACAACTTATAAGCTCCCTTTATATCAATGTACAAAACAAATGCATATATTATAATAATAAAATATAAAAAATATCAACATATTGACTCCATTTATATCCATGTACATAATAAATCCATAGAAATTATAAAACATAAAACGTCAAAATATCAACTACATTTATTCCTAGGTACAAAAAAATCGATAGAATAAGAAAACCTAAAAAATGTCAACATATGAAATCCATTTATGTCCATGCGCACAAAAAATCCATAGAAAGAATAAAACGTAAAAAATGTCAACATATAAGCTTCATTTATATCTCTGTACAAAACAAATCAATATAAATAAAAAGACGCAAACAAGCTCAGCATATAAACTTCATTTATACCCATGTATAAACCATATCCATATAAATAATAAAGATATAATATGTCAGCATATGAAATCCATTTATGTCCATGCACAAAATAATTAAAAAAAAATAGAATGTCAACATATGATCACCATTAATATCGACATACAAAGCAAATCAAGATAAATAATAAAACTAAAAATTGTCAACCAAGAAAATCAATTTATATCCATGTACAAAACAAATCCATAGAAATAATAAAAGGTAAAAAGTATCAAAATATGAACTCCATTTATATCCATTTACAAAACAAATCCATAGTTATAATAAAACCTATTATGTATATCCATGTACAAAAACATCTGTATACTGAAAAAATAAAACGTAAAGAATGTCAACATACAAACTCCATTTATATCAATGCACAAAACAAATCCATAGATTAAAATAATAAAATATAAAAAATATCAACATATAAACTCCATTTATATCCATGTACAAGATAAATCAAAAGAAATAATCAAACCAAAAATAGCAACACATAAACTCAATTTATATATATGTACCAAACAAATAGAAAGAAATAAAAAAAGTAAAAAATGTCAACAAATAATTTATATCCATGTACATAATACACCCAAAGAAATAATAAAACGTATTAAATGTCAACATATAAACTCAATTTATATTCATGTACAAACCAAATACATAGAAATAATAAAACATAACATGTCACAATATCAACTCCATTTATTCCTAGGCACGAAATATTCGATAGAATAAGAAAACCTAAAAAATGTAAACATAAGAAATCCATTTATGTCCATGCACACAATAAATCCATAGAAAGAAAAAACGTAAAAAATGATAACATATAAGCCCCATTTATATCAATGTTCAAAACAAACTCATAGAAGTAACAAAACCTGAACAGTGTCAACATACAGTCATCATTAATATCCAAATACAAAGCAAATCCGGAGAAATAATAAAACAAAAAATTGTCAATACATAATCTCCATTTATATCCATGCACAAGACAAATCCATACAAATAATAAAACGTAAAACATGTCAACGTAGAAAATCAGTATATCCATGCAAAAATCAAATCCATAGAAATAATAAAAGGAACATAATATCAACATATGAACTCCATTTATATCCATTTACAAAGCTAATGCATAGTTATAATAAAACCTATTATACATATCCATGTACAAAAAAATCCGTAAACTGAAATAATAAAACGTAAAAATGTAAACATATAAACTCCATTTATATCCATGTACAAAACAAACACCTAGATTAATATAATACAATCTACAACATATCAACATATAAACTCCATTTATATCCATGTGCAAGACAAATCAATAGAAAAAAGAAAACCAAAAAATGGCAACATATAAACTCCATTTATATCCATGTACAAAACAAATACCTAGATTAATATAATACAATCTACAACATATCAACATATAAACTCCATTTATATCCATGTGCAAGACAAATCAATAGAAAAAAGAAAACCAAAAAATGGCAACACATAAACTCCATTTATATCCATGTACAAAACAAATACCTAGATTAATATAATACAATCTACAACATATCAACATATAAACTCCATTTATATCCATGTGCAAGACAAATCAATAGAAAAAAGAAAACCAAAAAATGGCAACACATAAACTCCATTTATATCCATGTACAAAACAAATACCTAGATTAATATAATACAATATACAACATATCAACATATAAACTCCATTTATATCCATATGCAAGACAAATCAATAGAAAAAAGAAAACCAAAAAATGGCAACATATAAACTCCATTTATATCCATGTACAAAACAAATACCTAGATTAATATAATACAATCTACAACATATCAACATATAAACTCCATTTATATCCATGTGCAAGACAAATCAATAGAAAAAAGAAAACCAAAAAATGGCAACACATAAACTCCATTTATATCCATGTACAAAACAAATACCTAGATTAATATAATACAATCTACAACATATCAACATATAAACTCCATTTATATCCATGTGCAAGACAAATCAATAGAAAAAAGAAAACCAAAAAATGGCAACATATAAACTCCATTTATATCCATGTACAAAACAAATACCTAGATTAATATAATACAATCTACAACATATCAACATATAAACTCTATTTATATCCATGTGCAAGACAAATCAATAGAAAAAAGAAAACCAAAAAATGGCAACATATAAACTCCATTTATATCCATGTGCAAGACAAATCAATAGAAAAAAGAAAACCAAAAAAAATGGCAACATATAAACTCCATTTATCTCCATGTGCAAGACAAATCAATAGAAAAAAGAAAACCAAAAAATGGCAACATATAAACTCCATTTATATCCATGTGCAAGACAAATCAATAGAAAAAAGAAAACCAAAAAAATGGCAACATATAAACTCCATTTATATCCATGTGCAAGACAAATCAATAGAAAAAAGAAAACCAAAAAATGGCAACATATAAACTCCATTTATATCCATGTACAAAACAAATACCTAGATTAATATAATACAATCTACAACATATCAACATATAAACTCCATTTATATCCATGTGCAAGACAAATCAATAGAAAAAAGAAAACCAAAAAATGGCAACATATAAACTCCATTTATATCAATGTACAAAACGAATCATAAGAACAAACAAAACCTAAAATATTTCAACATATAAAATCTTTTTTATATCCATTTGCAAAATAAATCCATAGAAGAACAAAAACTCTATTAATTACCAACATATAATCTCTATTCATATCCACGTACAAAACAAATCCATAGAAAACGTAAAACGTAAAAAATGTCCAGATATAATCTTCATTTATGTCCATATACCAAATAGCTCCGCAGATAAAAAGAGAAAATATCCATATCTAATCTCCATTTATATTAATGTACAAAAGAAATCCAAAGAAATAATAAAATCTAAAAATGTCAACAAAGAAACTAAAATGTATATCGATGCACAAAAAAGTGCATAGAAATAATTAAACCTAAACTATGTCAACACATAAACTCCATTTATATCCATGTAAACATAAAACCATAACAATAATATGACCTGAAAAATGTTGACATATAAACTCCAATTATATCTACATACAATGAAAATCCATAGAAATAATAAAATCTAAAAAATGTCGATATATCAACTCCATTTCTATCCATGTAGAAAATAATCAATAGAAATAACAAAACGTAAAAATGTCAACATATAAATTCCATTTCTATTCTTGTACAATGCAGATGCATATAAATAATAAAACCGAAAAAATGTCAACATATAAACTCCATTATATTATCATTTCCTACATACTAAATCACTGCTGTTGTTGTTGTTGTTATAGGGTTTAACAACATTTTTCAGCACAAGATAGGCTATACATGGCGGCCAGATTTAATGGTGGAGGAAGAACCTGGGAGAACCCCAGAAAGAACCACCGACCCAAGAGAAGCTACCGGCAAGCTTTCTTACATATCCACATTGGCCGAACCCGAGACTCGAACCCACGCAGACAGAGGTGAGATGGCAGTGATCCGAGACGGAGAGCGCTTTCGACCACTTGGCCACTCCGGGCCCCCTGAAGCACTGCTATCAAGGACATATACACAAATTCTACCCCCAGGTCTTAATCCTTTGGCCCCTCCGAATATAAAATGTTCCTTTAATGGGAAATGTAAGCCCGCAGTGATCTAGGTCCCACCCCATCCTATCCCGTCCTACTACCACTGACTGCTATGAATTACATCATTAATTAATACACATGTAAACGTTAGGAATTTAATAAAGCTTAACGTAGATTTAAGCAAGTAGTAATCAGTTTTTGCCCATAGTAAGTGGTATCATCCAAGATCAATACACCCAAGCTTCATGACTTTACATACAAGGTTGACGTAGAAACTAAGCAAAATGCAAACAGTTAACATATTCACCGGAGCGTAAATGATAGGTAAAGGCCATCTATGTTACCTATGGTTCTTGGTGCCCTACAAGATGAATATACATATCAGGTTTCAGTATTGTACATAAAAAATTGTTCAACAAGCTGATTAAGGGAACCAAATAACACTGCCAACTGCAGCAACTCAGCTGGGAAAGTGATGACACAGATTAACATGTGAAAATGATATGCTATGTTCAGTCTTAGTTTCATAGAAGTTTATAGGAAGAAGGCCATGACTTGCATTTCTATCTAAAGCATTGCTGTAAAATGTCAAATCAGAACATACTTGACCTTGTCCACAAAGTCGGGAAAGAAACATTGCAAGTAGTTCACCACCATTGCGAACTATATTCAGAATTTATTTCGTTCATATTACCCAATATCTCAGTGGAAGGATCAAAATAAGAACATTATTAATCTAATCGCTAGTAAAATGTGGTGCACTCCACTAGATGCAAATTACAAAGCCCATATATTTTGAGTATTAGTTGTCCATCCACATGTTCCGTCCTAATTCTTGGTAACACAATTGCACACTTTTATTTTTACCTTTGTGCCATGCAGCTCTACATCGTCATACGTAGAGTGGATCCCTTCTTATAAGGCCATCTTTCTAGAACAGAAAAATGGCCTCATAAGAGAGGTGCTTTCTTTAGTTTTTTTGGCTGGCTTTAGCATCACTGTTATTACATTATTGGCTAAATCATGCTGAAAAAATGGGAGATAAGTACCTTCCCCAAGTGAGATATATATATTACCCAAGGACACAATAAGGCTAAGAACATAATTCAGGTAACCTTTCCAGCCGATTTTAAAAAGAAAAAAAAAACGTCCTTCTATAGGCAATGGCGAAGTTGTGTGCTTCCATACCCTGACTTGTCTCATAATCTTATGTTCAAAAAAGAGTATCAAAGTTTCATCACTTGCGTGAACTTTTTTCAGAAATTAAATTATTTCGTTCATATTTCAGGAGAAGGATTCTCAAAACCTTACGGAAGCCTTAATCAACAGATATATATATATATATATATATATATATATATATATATATATATATATATATATATATATATATATATATATATATATATATGCATGCTGAATTTATCTTGTCAACACATATTTATTCCTTGATGTCTATGAAAATAGAATTTCTGCCCATGTTGACTAGATAATATTTTCTTTATAGCAGACCACAACGAATTGTTGTAGTGATCAGTGTTATGTTTTGCATAAATTGCAGTTTACCGTACACCTTAGTATTCACGCTGTACAGCAATGACAATTTATGCTATATTCATCTTGAAGGGTAATGCAAACCATGGGTACAATATATCACTTCAACCTACAATTTAAACTCCGGCGATAACGTTAAGTTCTTGCAGTGTGCTTAAATTCTCTGACACTATTGTAATGTGGCCGCAGGAAAGATCGTCTTAACACTTGCATTAGCACTATTACTCTTCAATGGATGACATTAGTACAGACAAAGGCCGAAACATTTTCAAATTACTGCACCGTTCCATAACAAGGTTGCTACCAGCCTACCAGAGGTGTACAACTTTAATATTTCAATGTGATACAATCCACATCGCATCGCATCGTCCTCCCGATATCAATCAAAATTATCTTTAATTCTACCCATCGGTCAAACATAATTGTTGATTAAGGCTTCCGTAAGGTTTTGACAATCTTTCTGGATGATTATGTCGATATTTATTCGCCAGTAAACGGTAATACATGTACACATATGCGCGTGGTTTGGCGTTTCCAGTTGCAACCATTGATTGAATTACTCATTACACACTGCTGCAAAACAATTTTTGTATACTTCTAGATTATTATTTCCCATTTGCTTTGTCATTAAGGCATATATTGGCAACTTAAAGTACCAAGCGAAAGAAATGTAGTTAACGAGTTTGGAGACCTCTGATCGTCAGAGTTCTTTGCGACGAGATGAAATTACCTGCCTACCTTCGTCTTTTTTGTCGTGGATTTAGAGTCTTCATCCATGCACGCCATGGCGGTCAGTTTATACGAGCTTGAGACATTGTCGTCCGTCCGACTGCTCTTACTGCGGGATTACTTTATGAGATAAAGGGACACACCTACAATGTGGTTTTCATTACTATTTCAGATGGGAAAGGTCCTGGTCGAATGATCTGCTTTTCCTCTAGTATTCACTTACCATAACATTTCTTTTGTACCCAACTCTGGATATTAAAAACCAAACAAACGATATATACATGCATAAAACGTAATCAAATCATTCATGAAGTTATAATTTCTAACCAGATTGTGACCAGCGGATACCTAACACTTTCATTTTTTTCTGCCCGTTTGAAATCACGTGGGAATTTCTTTACTAAAACATGTTACAATTTTGTGTTGGTTGTTGAGGATATTTTTCTTAAACAAAATTTGCAAATGAGTTCGCTGTTTTAGATATGCCCTGAATAATTTCTTAAATTGTCATAACTTTGGGACCCCTTAGAATACCGTAAAATTTCCACTTGTCAATTTTATTAAACCTTGTTTCACAATATCGAACCATATAATACAAAAATGCGATGCAGCTGACAGTTTTTCCTCAAAATAGACTGTTGTAAAAACGGAAGAAAACCTGAAAAGGGGCATTAACCAGTCTTTGTTGTTTACAGCGACAGCATCGGTTTGGTTGTAAACACGAATATGATGACAATGTTAGGTGTTACCAAGCTACAATCAGGTTAGATATTATAAAATGATGAATAAATGACCAAGTAGTGTTACTACTATATCCTTGTTGCTTTTAATTTCTAAAATCTGCGGTGGTGGTGATAGGGGTGTGGGGTACAATCAGAATGGAGGGTAAGTGATTACTATTGTGATATAAATACTGCACCCTGCAAATCATAACCCTTTCAAAACAACCGCGTTTACGTGCGTTTCACCCCTGCCCAGACACGTTTCTACTAAATTGTGTTGCTGGAAAGGTAATATTCTCTACTTTGTGTGCCACTGCTGCATTACAACTCATATTTTCACTTAATTGTATGGTACTAGGGGGGAAAAGGTAAGTTTGGCGCGAAATGTGTGCTTGTGCAATGGTAAAATAGGTTTACTTTCAAATCAAGATATGCTCTGCAATGGTAAAAATATAGTTGTTTCTCTAAATCGTGTGCTCTTGCAACAGCAAAACTGCCTTTCTTTGCTGAATTGTTTGCTTCTTCTCTAATGGTACAAATTAGTGTCGTCACTAAACTGAACTCTACGGCTATGGTAAATGTCGGTTTCGTCCTCGTGATATATTCCTCTGCAAGGGTAAAAGTTGGTTTCTTCACTAAAATGTTTGTTACTGCTATGGTAACAAATTAGTTTCTTGACCAAAGTGCATGCTTCTTCTAGGGTAAAAGTCCGCTTCGATGCTAAATATTTACTACTGCAACGGTAGAAATTAGTTTCGTCACTAAAGTGTGTGCTTTCGCATTAAAATGTGTGTACTGTAACGGTAAAAATCATTATCTTCGTTAAATTGTTTACTCCTGTAAAGAGAAATGTCAGATATTTCATTAAATTTTCTCTACTGCATATCAGTGGGTGCTTTTCCATACTAAATTACGTGCTACTGAACATGGACATATCATATTAATTATTGACTAATATGGCCAAAATTTGAAAAATTTAACTGAAATTAGTCATGATTATATCATTATCATTGTACAACCGTATTGTCTCTTTGCATATTGAAATATTTGTATGCGTTTGGAATCGCAGTAGGTCTCCTTACACAAGCTGAAATCGACATATTAGCCAATAGATTTCATACATATTTTCATGTCTTTCCAAGTAAATTAGATGACTGAACTTGACACAACAATAAACCCTAAATCATCTGATTTGTCTTTGAATTGAAATAAATCATTTACTAGGTGGAAAACGTTTGAATATGTTTAAAAAAGATATATATCTTCTTCTTTGTTAAAGATAGAAACTTGGTTGAAGCATTTAGATATGTTCCACTTAGAAGGTGTGCAGTCGAAAGTATATGTGTACCTCTAAAACTGAACTAAAAGCAAACTCTCTTTGCCATATCAGTCTTTAAAATCCAAAATATCTTTTAATTTATCATGTTGTAATTTACCACGTTTTTCAATTCATTGTGAAAATCTAACGGAAAAATCTAATGAGAAAATAAAAAGTTAAAACGACTCGAATTTATGCTTGCTATTTTAGCACATCTGTATTGATTTTTATCCCAGCACTTTAACACGTTGCAGCATCGACTGTCAAGCCTAATGCATGATGCGCATTTGCAGAGAAATACAAATTGGTTGTAATCAGTTTATGTTGTGGATTGTATATAACATTGACTGATTATATAATCTAAATCGTACGAGCGTGCACATCTTAATTAGAACGGTGTCTTTATGAAGAGCACTATTTGAAAGTGATAAACTAGATATATGTTGACATATTATAACCATCCATAAACTTAATAAAGCGAAATCATTTGAGTTGTTTCCCAAACCGCAAACATAACCGTTTTTCTGTTTTATTTGTTTGTCTTGTCTATGTTTTGTATTTGCCTTTGAAAAAGACTCATTAAAGAGTCGAAAGCGCTCAGGCTAGCTAGATACTAGTTCCGCACTGTTCGTTCTCAATTTATTGCAAATATCTTAATCAAACCCTGAAACACGCGATCCCTTGCTGGATCTAGTGCACTGGAAAGGATTGTTATTTGCCTTATGATTTGTATGCTTTATATATATTTCAAACAATATATTTTCAGTCTATAATACGTTGTAAATAGTTTTTTTTTTCTATGACACCAGTGTCATCCTTTCCAACATGTTATAACTGTATTTAAAAATATCTATACAATAATTTTAGTGTTTTCTTCTAAGCGTCACTACGTGCTTATCTTTTATAACCCATTAAAACTGTATTTAATTAATCAAGCATATTTTCCATTCTTGAAATGTGTGTTAATGATTCCTGTTTAGCTCTGGCCTCAGACCCCTATATTGTTCTTATATTTCCTGTTTAAACATCCAATAGTGTGCCACTGATGAAACTATATCGCTTTCTGCTACAAACTAAGCCTAGCTAAATTCAAGAAATATTGAAAGATTTCTTCATAGTCCTAATAGCATTTTTTTTTGTTTATTACAAAATGTACATCAACTGACACAGAGAAAGTAACTAAAATAACACCTGTATAGCACATAAAGTGAGCATATGCTCCATCAATTTACGCTTTCCTGTGTTTCATTAAATAAAAGCACGCAAATACAACATTCTACAAAATTTCGTAAAGTTTAAACTGTACCCTTAATAATTGTTAAAACAAGCAATGGCAAACTGACTATCCAAACAAGGCACTATTTTTGTTAGGATTGGGAGTTGGGGGAAATATTTTCGAACTTTTGAAGCAAATCCTAGGAAACTAGTCTATCTTCATTAAAGGCGCATTTTAAGCATATTCTGTAAATAGTAACAACTACGAAATGTATAGCTATTTGACATTGTGTATTGTATTTATTCGGCAAAGAGAAAATTTTGTGCCTGGTGTGCCAATGAGTGAGATATCAAGTGTACAAGAAGTTTATCATTTATTGCATTTTTCCAGTCGCTAAAATTTAATCTGAAATTTTGCTTAAAGGTAAATCCATTATCATTTCCTTCTTCTGTATCTAAATTATTGAGCACAACAACAACATATTATGCTTAATGCGTTTTGCAGATGGTCAGGTAAGTTAATGGTTATATACAACAGAGCAGAAAAAAATATATAATTAATTAGAATGATATGCCTTCACTGATTTATTTAAAGCTGAACACCAATCTTGAATTAAATTTTCAAAAATGGTTTTAAGACGTTGTCTGAAGCTTCTGGACAAAAGTATTTGTTTAAACACTTGCATATTGCGAACCAAATATAGCCCGATCCATAAATCGTATGTTTTTTTAACTTTCGAAAAACACCGCTTCGGTGGCCTAGTGGTTAGAGCCTCCGCCATGGATGCGGAAGATCGTGGGTTCGATCCCCGACCGAGTCATACAATAGACTTACAAAACTCGGCTATCAACCGTTCTAATCAGCCTAGTCTAATACTTAATATATTTAAAATAACAATTAAAATATCGAGATAATCTTCCATTTGCACCTTACGGTAAGAGGAGTACGTATGACTCGGGAGGTATATACATTTAGTTCTGAACCTATAATGTACATTTTAATTGTAATTTAATATTCATATCCCTAAATTGCATCGGCGTATATTAATATAAGATGGGATCATAGCATGAAAAACCTCTGTCACCCAAAAAAAGTCGATTTTGATTGTAAGGGGAAGATTATCATTTCACTCCATTTTGTTCAGGGAAGTGGTCAGCGTAAAATGTTTAGTTAAATAATTTGATTAAGCATGGATATATGTCACGTATCGTGTTTTTATCATTTCGGCTATTATTTCATCTGGTCCGCCGCATTTTTCACATTTCAGAGTTAGGAAACTTTTACGCATCTATTTTCGTGTGAATTACATTTGTAACCTGTTTCCATTAATTTTATAATGTGCCATATTTTGAATGAATACATATATATATAAAAAATGACTAAATCGCCAGATTTTAGTACTATCTGAGTAATAAATTATGTCTACTCTGCTTTGATTGTAGAATCGAAATCAGAGCACAAGTATTCAGGAAAGCATTTTCTAGTGATGGTATACACACACTGCGAGCAAGTGTGTTTTCGATCTATTTCCAGTTCTCTGCGTGATCATCGTTTGAATTTATGCCTGTAAAACCGCGTTGTTTCACATTCGCGCTTGCAACTGTTTCTCACTTTCCATTTCTACCAGCCTAGTCTCAAAAATGTTCTATGGTGAACATGACTGAGGTGGAATCGTCTGCCAATGCTACTTCACCATTGAAACCAATATGTGTTTGCGATGTTGGTGTACGCTCGAATGCAAGCAACGTTTTGATGACGAAAAGGCCGCATATGGTACCCTCCAATCCTGTTTGTAATGGAAGAGTCGAATGAAACAACGGTTGTTTACGATACATGGATTAATAATCAACATCAACTGGCGGTGCAAGTTCATACGAGTCAAAATGCAAACTCTGTTCAGGTGTTACCACGTATGCGAGGCAGTTTGTGCCAGAGCCTGTTGATGAATCCAGACTGACGATGCCAGTTTCACGTGAACAGTGCAAGTTCATCTCGCATATAGCACCATGCAAATGTTGGATTAAGTTTGTCATCTCGAGTAGATGAAGACTGGTCAATGTTCGCATCAACGGCGTGATCATCTGCAATTTTGTAATCGAAAACCTCTGCCCGAGGTTATTCTGCAGCTCGTACCTGGTAATCATTTCGGTTTATATACATACAGCCAATCATGATGCAGTTCCGACAACCCATAACACTGAAGTCTTGGAAAACTTGAGCCGTTGCTGCCAACAAAGCTGGAAATATTCCATCACTCTTTTCTATTTGTGGTACCTCTTGGATCATTTTAATGTTACTGAGGTGTTATTGTGTTTGGCCGCATTAAGCTGACCGAGCTGTATTTGGATATACCACACGGGGATATTTCCAGTTAATTTTAGCCACCACCAGCGTCACCTACATGTGCATGAAAATAAATGGTCAACAACGGATTGCTGAAGAGATCCAAGTACTCCAGTGAAAGGTAATACATTGGGTACAGTTTCATGAAGCCATTTTGGAAAATCTACAAAAGCAGTGTCAATGTTTTGATACATGTCTATATGCGACCACGTATTGTGATATGGTCGTTTAGTATGATTGGTTGGAAAGTAAAGACGATTTTCTTCTATAAGGGTCTTGTTTACAGCAACAAAACCTCAATCATTTCATAGTCATCAAATATCATTTTGCTGAGCGTTTGAAGAGTATTTTGATTTGTAAGTTGTGCAAATCTAAACCTAAATTGTATCCTTCCATATCGAAGCAGACAAAATCATCCAGAGCTTTCATTTCACATCATAGTTTTCTGCTAATTTTGACTTCATAAATAGCGTCACACCTCATGAGTATCTATCAAGTGTCTATGTTCTTCGTCGTTTTGCTAAACGTAAATTATTCTTCGCAAAAAGCGTAAATTATCAACTTTTCCGTTCAAGTTCAAGTTCGAATACTATCTAAAAAGAGACCACAATCCTTATCGACAGATAACCTTATTTGAGAGTTGTCTTTGTGTGTTCTTTGTTTCTGGATACCCACCATACTGAGAAGAAACTCGAGGGCTGACAAAGTCTGAACTCACAGAAACTTTCAAGCTTACATTCTTGCTTTCCTATAGTCCAGTTATATGAAGCAGCATATTTCACATCACCAAATGACAGTAGCAATTCCAATTTTCAGTCAAATTTGCAGAGTTTACTCAGTTCTGAAAAAGAAAACATACACTTGGCAGGTTGCGTTCCATGTTAAATATAGGTATGGTGTTGGTGAATAGATGTAGGTAATGACCAGTAACATTTTGTATTTGTTAGCAAGTGTGTGTGCTGCTTGCTAAAAGTGCACTTTGATTAATTTGTTTGGGGGCTGGTATGCAGGTGCTGCTACTGTTCAGCACAACTGTGTGTTTTACGTAGATGTGGGTGTTGGTTAATAGGTATTGGCGATGGCGAGCAAATATCCTCGCTGGTTGTAATACTTCATTGGGTAGTAGGAGTAGGTGATGGTTACTACTTATTGCTAATGGAGCGCAAGACAGCGTGATGGTAGAAGGTTCGTAGTGTTGTTCAATACTCAACATCTTACAAAAGTACCCTTTATTCAAAGACAGTCCAAAATGTTGATCTTCTGTGTATCTCTAACATTGGCATTCCCTTTGTCCAGAGAGTGGCATTGATTGACTTTTTCACATGATATTTCCCCATAAACAAAACAGAGAAATAATGTTTAACCAACTGACTTTTCTAAAATTCCATTTTCCTTGTATCTGGAGTCTTAGAAAGTTATAATTTTTACAATTGTGGCATAATGTTAACTTTAGTTTGTACCTACAGGTTTATGTTGTACCCAAATTATCCCCTATAACTATTCATAATGTAATTTTCGATTACACAGATATATGCTGACTTGCAAATTGACAAGAATTATAATGTACCGAGAAATTTATGTATGACTTCCCTTGCGCCAGACGTTCTACAACCATACGTTATTCACCAGAATGATAAATCTACACTAAAAATTATAACATCTCGTCAATCATCAAAAGGTAAAACACCTTGATAATTGACCTTTAAGTATATACAATCTGTCTTTTAACACTCACGCATCATGTAAGGTTAACACTTAGTATGCTTATCTACACTGGTGTGTATATTTATCATAAGTTTGAAAGCCATGAGGTATTTACTATGTGAATATATATATATATATATATATATATATATATATATATATATATATATATATATATATATATATATATATATATATATATATATATATATATATATATATACATATATAAGTGTACATATAACTTAATGTGTGTGTCTTGACGTTTTAAATAATAAACTTTCAATGAAGTGGTAATGTTGCATGATAATAGTTTAAACAGCAGTTAAACGGATATAGATATATATACTTTTCAGAGACATTTATTACTGATATCCTGAAATTATATTATGTTCTCCTGGAATTGCACCGTTTGCCTTAATCTTCAGGCATCTGAAACCGATGCGGGAGGTTGCGGGTACGCTACGCCGGCTGAGTTATTTAAAGGCTTTTTTAAATGGTACCTTAAGCTGTCTCGCTTGTCGCTCAGCAATAAGATGTTAATGTTAGAACTGGTCGGTTTGGTGTCAAGATAATTTGACTATGTGGAACATGATTCTCCAGTGCTAAAAATCACAAACAATCTGCCGCACTGCAGATATAGTAGATATGGTATTTAATGTGTTAAAGATACTTTAAAAATCCAAAGCGCACACAGACTATTATGTGTCCGACAGGTTTCATCCTTTAAAAAATACACATATTATCCAAGTCCTAACATTTTGCTCCCTGATTTTTTGTCAAGTATAATATTTTATTTAATTGACATTGTCCCCTCGGTACTTCTTACCAGTGTGCCTGATGGGGTTATAATTTCAAAATACAATGTACGTGTCGGCCTACAGGACATCATTAATCAAAGGGTCAGACGTCTTGCATAATAATAAACCATACGTGTCTTAGATAAGTATCTCATCATTGTTACATTTATTTTGGACAACGTAACACGCTAATCTTCAATTAAATTTACGTCATGATATCCATCATATGCACAATTTATGACTGATCATTCTGTCTGTTCTTCAAAATATTGTTCCCTATATCAGCTGTCTTGCAAAATGTCACAATCCTCAATTGCTATACTATAAATTTCAATTTTCGTCAAGAATACTGTTTGAAATGACATCTACCTTTTACTGCCGAACATGGTAGGGGCTGTTCGAGTTTTTAAAATATCTATAGTGCAATTGATATATATATATATATATATATATATATATATATATATATATATATATATATATATATATATATATATATATATATATATATATATATATATGGAACGATATTAAAGCTGTTTGTAACTTAAATGCGGTGCATTTTTAGCCAGTTTGTTACTTAAATAGGGTGCCCTGTAAACAGGAATGACTGAATAAGCAGAGGAGAGCTGATGAATTAACTGGTAAAAAGAAAATGAGAAAGTAGCAAAAAGATGGGATTCTTTATTAAACAAACGTAAGTTTTTGTTGAACCCACAAATTTTATTATGACTAATCATTAAAACAACGATATGAATTTAAATGTGTCGTCATGTGGTATTTTAATAAGTGAATATATAAATTCAATATGGAAAGAATATGCTCCTTTGTTTCCTTATCCAACTAGCGAACTAATGTTGGGCTTGCCAGTAACGGAATTTCATACTTTACGACTCTCTATGACAATTACTGCACAGAGTATATATATATATATATATATATATATATATATATATATATATATATATATATATATATATATATATATATATATATATATATATATATATATATATATATATATATATATATATATAATGTAAGATATACAAATTGACAAAGATCTGTCTGTAAATGTAAGATAATCTCGTGGTTTGTTTTTACATTTTCAAAATGTATTAGTTCCCAATCGGACCAGTAAAATTAAAACAAGAATGTTAACAGAAGTCAGAACTGAGTAAATTACTCATGAGATGTGTGTTTTGCCAACACAATATTCATTCAATTGTTGTGTCACTCAATATCGATTTTGTAATTTATTCATCTTCGCACATTTCTAGGATGAAGTCTGAAAAAAAATTATTTTCTTACAAACTTTAATCAAATAACATACTAAATTACTATCATCACTTTCAACATAATGCTGATAATGATGATGATGATGATGATGATGATGATGATGATCATCATCATCATCATCATCATCATCATCATGAAAGAAAAGAAGAAGAGTTATTTATTTTTAGTTTGTATTGTTTATTTTACGTATTTCTCCATGATAATATGTTATGTATATTTGTAATTTTGTAACTGAACTTAGTGTGTAGCTGACTAGGGACTCAAATTTTGCAAACAAATCATGAATAGCTAATATTTTCCTGTGAATATATATGAAATATTAGCTTCATTATCAATGGAGATTAACATGATTATTCTAAGTCTAGGACATTGGTGTTCGGAAACCTGTTGTACCTGATGTTTGCCATGTTGTTTTATCATAATTTTAGTAATATACCTTATTTGGATGACAACTTATGATGTTCTAGAAATGAATGTTTGACTCTCATCCTGAAGCTGTTTTGTGTCTTAGCTTCTCGAATGTTTTTCTTTCACTGGAAATATTATTCTTTCTGGCCGCAATATCTTCAATCACATGGTTGTGTTCCTTTTTATATTGGGTGAAATTATTCAATAAAATTTGCATTCACTGGCAATGCAATGTGCTTATCAATAATATTCGTTCACTGGAAGATGAGAAGAGGTTTTAATTTTTCTTTATGGATTCATCCTTAGGAAGTAGGTTTTGGGACATATTGAATGGTGAACCTTAAAGTGGAGTCGATACAGCTTCTGATTCAGGCAAGCAAGGAACTGATGCAAGTACGTAGTGAAAATGAATAGTTAATAAATTGTTTTGTACAGACGTTTTAATCCAACCTTTATGAGCAAATGGTTAAAACTTTACAAATTAGTACTTGTACAGCTGACGACTATTCCTTGAATTAAACTGTCTTTTTTGTCAGTAAGTCTTCGACATAAAATTTTTTTGTTATTAAACTCCATTTCAGTCTCAAACAAGCACGGATAAATTCTCAGTCTGGCACGAAGGTTAGAAACAAATTTTTTGATAAGACTGACCAAAATCCTTCTCTCTTTCCACCTGCACTGATTGCTATAGATTGAATAACAGCAGAATCAATAGCTTTTCCAAATGCTCTGATTTCTAAGATCACAATTCACGACAATGTATTGAAATCAATATATGTTATCGGTCAAACAAACCGTAATCATAGTTTATTATGGAGAATTATGAATTATTCATGTATCACTATTTGGGATGCTGCTAATCATTTCCTTAGTAATAATGTATTGAAAACATTAGCTTTTCAGAGTCTTTTATTATCAGGTAAGCTGCTTTGTTTTCATTAGATGACTTTTTCTAATAAAAGCGTTGTTTTACATGAGTAGAGTGTGGCTTTGTTAATATGCGTCTCCATTGTTTTAATTTGTCATCAGACTTAGATCGGGAACCGTGACAGTTGTAGCTGTGCCATCTTTACCCATGCCTGGAATTCATATATTACTAGACAATAACCTAGCTGCATATAAGGTTGTGGTTAATAAACCTGTAACTTCAAGCCATGATTAATATATAATAAATCCAGCCCATTAAAAATTTCCTGATTTATACCCTTTTTGTGCTGATAATATAACTATACAAAGCAAAGATCACAATAATGATGTTGATCAAGAAATTTCTCCTTTACCCGACATACGTATTGGTAAGGCTTTGGATGAGGTTATGTTTGCTCCTAGTATGGACCAATCAAGAGATTTTATCACAGTGATCCTCTTTTACCTATTAATTTTCTTTATTCTTATAAGGGCGACAAATGATAATTACTCATTGTCGAACAAAACAAAAGATACTGAAAACTCCTTTTTTTCCTAGTGATACTTGAAACACTGAAACCACAAAAGTTTCCGTGATCTTTGTTGTTGTTGCTTGTATTAAAATAGTATCCTTATGACAGTTGTATTAAAGATACATTGTTAGTTCAGCGCATGAAACGCACGTTGCCGGTCGTTTAGCGGTTAGCTGGACTTGTTGCAAACGCTTTGATCACGTTTAGTGTCCAAAAATTACAAGTGCTATTTGGAGTATTGTAGATCTTGTCAGACTTGAAAATGGTAGGAAAAACCAATCAAAAGACACAAAGGCTCATATGTAACCTATTCCTGTATTTGACGAACTATTTAGCAGACTAATGGTAAACTATGTCGGTCTCCTATCTAAGACCAAGTTAAAAATAAAATTAAAGTATGACAAAAAATACAATGGAAATGACTTTTCCGGCAGGTAATATAATTCTGGTTGTTTAGCCCATGCCTCAAAATCCTCTTCAAGCTGAGTGATATAGTTCTTATAAAGTTTTAAGGAAAGTAAGTGACTCAAATTACATTATAAATACTCATGGGGTGTTCATATTTTAAAGGAGTATATTCATATAGTAACCCGTGTTAATTATTCAGTCTATTGAATTGCAAATTGCATACACAGTGATGCTTGAAGTGATGGAATGCAATTGGACTGTCATGACGTTGGTGTAACCAATCTTTGAAATTCAGAAATATTGAATAATCTGGACCAGAAACATTCAAATTAAAAACCATAAGAGACGTGTACTAAAACAGGTCTTATTTTAAACAATGCACTTGTTTCCAAATGTTGCAACACGAATAAATAAAATCTTCAATAAGCTTAAATTGACGATTGCACACTTTTGTGCGGGATGAATTGTCACAAACAGGATTGTTTGGAAAAAAAGGAATTCAGTATTAGTTGAAGAATGATGTCATGGAACCAAGTAAATGTGAATGGAGTTCGCCAATTATACTTGGGCTCAAACCATATACTTTCCACATCAGTTTCGATTATAGGAAAACGAATACAGTGATCAAAACAGATTCATTCCATTGCCAATAAGTGACGACTGTATTGACAAAATTAGAAATATAGAATATGATCGTCAATTTTGATCTTTTTCAAATAACTTTGACAAATTTTAAGGACGAAAAGGACAGATGAAATTCGCGATTCCTACCTCCAGATGGACTTTACCATTAGACATTGGTGCCATTAGGGATGAAAGGTTCGCCTTGTCTTTTTAGCGTTTAATGAACTTGAATACCTCCAGTCAAAAGAACAGTGATGCTTACGTCCATGATTTCTTCATATATAACTACACCTCGAAATATCACCAGGAGACCATTGGGTACTTCTTTGATCAATTCATCCAAAGGTGAGTCTTAGCCGTGCTTATGTTACATGTCTAGGACACATTTTTGAACATGATCATGAAAAACCAAGATAAGTTATGTGTTTGAATATATGTTTGAATATCTCTGAATTCCCTGTGCCTGTCAGTAAACAGTAACTGGTTAGATTTTGGGGTATGTCTGGATATTGTCAGGAATTTCGTTCCGAGTTTTCCGTAATTGATAAACCTCTGACCAGTTTCAATGGTCTGAAAAATGTCAAACGGCACTTGACAAGTCACAAACCCTATTTAAGTGTACAACTGTTCTTTTCAGCTCCATATTTCAGTCAGTCTTTTAAAATGTCTAATAAAGTGGTGTTGGTCTTGGTGGACGACAATGGTTTAGATTATCCGGTGAGCCATTGTGTCTGAAAAAAAAATAAGAACCATAGAAATAATTCAAGAATCGAAAAGAACTCTTTTTTTGGTATTATCGTTTCCTAACCTTAAAATGTATAAATTAGTTTAGCTCCTTCTCTGATCATTGTATTCAGTTATCACAATACCCTAACTATTTCTCGATGGATGATGTTTGTCATGTTCTTTATTATAATTATTGTAATAAATCTTATCTTATTGACGACTTAGGATGCTATAGAAATGAATATTTTACCCTAATCATGGTTCTATCATTGAGCCTTAGGTCTTAAGAATAAGGTTGTTTACTTGATAAATCATTAAATATTGCCGTAACATCTTGAACAAAATCACTCTAATTGCTGTGTTCAGATTTTCATTTGGGAAGGAATTATTTATTCAAATTAGTACCAAGTGCTCGTCAATACCACTCTTGGACTGAAACATTAATATGAGAATCATATTGAATTCAGACAAGAACATTTTTAACTATAATATTTTGATACATCAAAAGATTGTTAGTACTTCATCACATTCCAGGCCATTGACACATTACCACGTTTTAGACCTCAGGCACATCAACGAATTATTTTTTGGAATTTCATTGGTATACCATCGAAATTAATTTAGAACTTCATACATTTGGACTTGTGATAAAACGTTTTGGATTTATTTGATAATACCGTAATTTCTTTTTAAATTTTCAGTTTGCAATCAAGGGAATAAATCATTTTCTGAATTTTACAAATCTTGTTGGATTTTTCTTCGTAAGAGGAGAAAGAGGAAAAAAATGGAAGATGACTATGTATGCATGTATGCATGTATCTATACATATATGTAGGTATGCATTTATGTATGTATGTATGCATGCATGCATGCATGTGTGTGTGTGTATGTATGTATGTATGTATGTATGTATGTATGTATGTATGTATGTATGTATGTATCTATGTATGTATGTATGCATGTATGTATGTATGTATGTATGTATGTATGTATGTATGTATGTATGTATGTATGTATGTATGCATGCATGCATGCATGTATGTATGTAGGTAGGTAGGTAAGTAGGTAGGTAGGTAGGTAGGTAGGTAGGTAGGTAAGTATGCATTTATGTATGTATGTATGCATGCATGCATGTGTGTGTGTATGTATGCATGTATGTATGTATGTATGTATATATGTATGTATACATGTATGTATGTATGTATGTATACATGTATGTATGTATGTATGTATGTATACATGTATGTATGTATATATGTATGTATATATGTATGTATACATGTATGTATGTATGTATGTATGTATGTATGCATGTATGTATGTATGTATGTATGTATGTATGTATGTATGTATGTATGTATGTATGTATGTATGTATGTATGTATGATTTTCTTTTCTGCGGATGTGGTAATGTGTGCTTGTGTGTATGTGTATGCATGTGTGAGGCGGGTTCTAATTGAAAAATGTATGATTACTTTGAACAGAAAGCCTTTTCTGCAAAAACTAAAATTTCAGCAATGATGATATTATTGAATAAACCCTTGCTATGTCAGAAATAACGTGTTGCAAGCGTAACGATCTTAAATGGTTTTCAAATATAGATCACTAAAATTAGCCTCTTATCAGCATTTGAAGTAGCTATTGAATATATTTTACAAATAAAGGTTAACATGAAAGTCGTTATGTTAATTCCCAGTAAAGTTAACTTCAACCATAAAAGTGCTTCCTGTACGAAGTCAAACCCAAGAATCAGCCACTTATAGACGCCAAATATAAGTTGGAATTTATGGTTGTTACAAAGATTTTGGGTCTGATTCTTTTCGGGGGATGTGTTTTTGCGCATTGGTTTAACTTAACATTTGGTGTAGAATCGTCAGACATGATTAATCGATTTATGAATAAATGAATATTTATAATGTATTTAATATGTAAATTTATTCGCAAGTCTTAGTATATAATGGAGTAGATAAGGAAGTTCAGTGGTACATTCATTCATACCACTCCAACGTACGAAGAAGAAGGTAAGTTGCTGTTTTCCAGTAGAGTTTACAAAAAATTGGCTTAAATTTGATATATTTTCTGAGATAATGTTAATCACAAGTCCCTCTATACCAAAGTTGATGTAAATCCACGAAGAATCGAGTTGTACTTTGTTTACTTTTCACTCTGTGGCCTTTAATCTTTTTACAAAGTTTTTGACATTCTACAGGATGGATATTTCAAAGTTTCGAACTATTCTCTATAATATGTATTTTGCAGTGCTTCATTCTGACTTTCATTTATTTATGAATATCATCGACTAAGTGTTACTTTCAAAACGTTCCCACTAACGCTTTAATGATCGATTATTTTAGTCTTCTGATGTAGATAATTAGTATTATCACCTCTGCTCCAATGTATTGAATGCTGTTGGATGATCAAAAGGGGCTGTCATTTAGACAGTTTCCTGAAAATCTCATGTTTGTACATTGTCTTATAAAAAAATGGATTTTAAACATTATCTTTTTTTCATTTAGTTATCTCGACTATTTTGATGTTTCTTGAATTTTAGAAAGTTATCCAATTGATTTAATTTTCTTGAAAATCTTAATGGTTTCTGATTTATTTAGTTTGAACTGTTCATTATTCCTATATTGAAGGAACTAACACACAAACGAATGACTATAATATCATGAAACGAAAAGAAAACTTTAAAATCAATTGAAAGTTTCAAATTTCGTACAATATTGATTCAATAAAAATAATGTTTTTGTCTGACCTTTTCTCTGATGAAGAGAAGTGGTTTTTTGCCGATTGCAAGGACTTTAAGAGAATTCACACGGAATGACTCGCAAAGAGATTGATTTATCAAAATTTAACTGCGTTTTCAAAACCTACCCATTATTGATATGATTCTAATTTTCACCCTTGATAGTCAAAGTGGGAATACCTCAAACTACCAAGCCTGACAAAGTCATAATACTAAACTCAGGCGGGCTCGAGCCAATTCTGTATCATTTTGATCATAAGATAAAACCAGTTTCAACATGCAAAATAAGCAATCACCATTTAGTGCAAGTACAGAACATCACTTATATTTCGTTCTCCTTTGATTAAACTGTAAAATTGGGTTTTATTTATATCTGCAATTTGCACATTATCAAAAACATGCACGAATACACTGCTTATGGGAACTCTAAAGTCAGATTATAAAGTTTGGAAGCGGAGCACCTGTCGATTGCCAGACATAGTTTATTCCAAGAGACTCACTCTGTCGAGAATGAGGTCGAAAAGATATATTTAATGCATAAGAATCAGCTAATTATAAGATTTAGTGACTACTTTCATAGCATCAAAATAAACCAACTAGATTGGTCATCTTTCCTATAATTTTGCAATTGCAAACCAGATGTATCTAGATTCCTTTATCAAATTCCTTGATAATGTAAATGCATTTATCACGGAGAGTTGAGATTCGCATAAGAGAAAAAGGCTTATATTATTATCTATTTGTTCATTTGTCTTTGACATTGACATCTATTTGACAGAAATAGAGAACCAAGAACTTATTAAACAATTCCGGTCTTTACAAAGTATGGGTTAAAATTGTCACCTATTTACGGCCCTACAGATCGTCTTATGGTGTACGATCTTCTGGGGAGAAAATGTTAGTACTTGTTAGATTTGACTGTTTTCAGGCTGCCCACTGAGGTTCTTTTTGATCTTTTCAGAGCCCAAGATGAAGGCAATCATCATCGTATGCTGCATCGCTTTGGCCAAGGGCATATGGAGCTACAGTTTTAGTTCTGGTGGTTCTCCCTTTGGTTTCGGCCCCTGGGCTGGTAATGGTGCTGGGTTCGGGGAATTTGATCACGGTGGTACCACTGTGGTTGCAGGACCTACATCGATTGGTTTCGGTCGCGGACATGCCGTCAGTACTCCAAGGGGTACAATATCCACTGCTGTAGGTAAAGGCATCGGAACAGCCCCTCACAATGCTGGTCAGGTAGTCAAGGTTGGTCCCATCACCTCGGTTACAAGCCCTCTTGGTTCTAATCACCTTACTCCTGCCTTTTTTAATGGACATGGTCCGTTCATTCTAGATCGAAAAGGACACAGACTCAGCCAATCTTCTGGTAATCCTGCGCTTGGCGGTAGCTTGGGATTCGGTGGTCTTTATGGTCTTTCTGGAGGATATAGTGTTGGAGGACATGGTCCATGGGGTGGAGATGGCGTTGGCTTAAGAGGACATAGTCCTTGGGTTGGGCATGGGATTAGAGCTAGTCCAGATGTAGTAGGCGCAGGAACATCTGCATCTATCGGCGAAATAGAAAATGTAGCAGCAACTGCCGTCGGTTCTCGTGTCAGCGGACAGCACATTGGGGTCAGTAGTTCTGGAACAGGTAGACCAGTCTGGACACCACATGGCCAAATTGGAGTAGGCGACTCTGGCTCCAGCTCTGTCACATCCGCAATTGGCCATTTCCCATATGGCGGATATAGCGGCGGATTCGGTCATGGAGGTGGATTCGGTTTAGGTGGAGATCACTTCATTGGGGGTGGTCTTGGAGGTCATTATCCTTCTAGTAAGTATAATCGGAAGCCAATACAAATATGTTGCTAAACTCTTATTTACTCTAAAAAGTTATTTACTCTAACCATTTATTTCCATAACTAATATGTTTTGCATTCCATTTCATTCATAAAAATGACAGGCCCATATATGGATATTAACTAAAATATTATGCAAGTGTTCTTTGTTTTTCAGTCGTGCAGTAATTTTTAGAATATGCGAAGAAATGCCTTCTAGTGATTGGCAGTAGGAAACACAAGCATAGAAACATTCGCACACACGCACACGCATGCACGCACACACATACTTACATACATACATACATACATACATACATACATACATACATACTTTCATACATGATTAGTGATGTATTACACAGTTCACACTAACAACACAGAACTCACGTTTCTGCATATATTTGCTTTCACTTTCAGTCAAGAAATACTAAATAACTTCCTGGAATATCCGATGATACATCAGAAAGCCAACCCTTTGAGTTAGTACCTGGAAATAGAATTTCTATAATGTAAAGGTGTTCAACACTGAATGAAGTCCAGCATGCAGACATGATAAACCTCGTATATATTATTATTGTTTGCTGTACATTCCGTCTGGATAGTCTGCATAATGGAATATGAAAAAGGATAATAAAAATTATCTCCTGCATTGAAACCATTCATGATGTTGTCATTGTAAATTATATTCTGTTATTTTCTTTCCTTATTCAGAGACAATTAACTCCCTCCCCCACCACGAAAAGAACAACAAAAAGAAAATGGACCCATTTTTGATTAATCACGGAAAATCAATTAAAAATATGTCTTTCCCTTTCTTGATTCGCAATACCTATATTACAATTCACATGGGTCATATATGTTCATATACTCATTATAAATTAAATAATAATTGTTCTTTTAAAAACTTAACACTAACTTTCTTTTTGAAAAAAGTCTTTTCAATCCTAATTATTGAATGTTCTGCACCTTAACTGTCAGCAAGAAACTTCCAGAGGAAAATTATATATCGCTATATGAATTTTTACAATGGTAGCCATGTACTAAACTAGGGTCAAAATAAGAGCGCGTGGAGTGGAGTCGTCGCAATCTAGGTGAGTATGAAAGTGTTTATCACTATGCGTAGTTTTCATTGTGACAGCACAGCGCGCGATATTCTATCCAGATTGTGCTGGATCAGACCTTTAGGGTCATTTTGTCAAAAAATGTCTACGTACTTTAACATTGATTTTGCTGTCTGCACCTCTCGGGGAATATACATAATAACTTTCCAGAGGAATATGGATGTTATAGAATGTGAACACTTGTCACTTAAAGGTATGTAGAATCAAATTGTAAAAAGTGGCACCCGTTACTGAAATAGTCGGTGTTGAATGCCTACATGACCCGTGTGACTTGTACTATAGACAGGGTATACAAATACTGGAGTTCCCAATCATGATCTCTCGATTAGTCTGCGCCTATCTTTTCAACCCCTATGCTTGTCTCACATTGAATACGATGGGGTTGTAGTATAAGGGTTCAGTGCATCAACCGAGCGTTACCAACCTAAGCCTTGTTCAAATACAGCAGTGGATGGTGATCAGTCTCGAGAATAAAATTTCTCCCAAAACATATACATTTAGTTTCCCAATCCGCAACACTACAGCAATATACTCGTTCTCGATTACGAGTATTGTTGCTACAAGAGCAGCAATATCCCGTTCACATAAGCAACAGGCATCTTTATCATTTCTTGTTTCTTCCGCAAAACCGCTCAAAGCCCAATATCAGAAACACCTGTTCTTAGAATAAACGTATGGCTAACACCATATAGCTTTAATATCGGTGTACTGATCCGCTTTTCCTTTTTCTCTTTCTTGTGATGATCTCATCAATACTCTGTACCGTTGCTCCTTCTTTGTCAGATTGGACAATGGACTGCACTGGCAGCAAAATTTCCTATAAACCAACCAAGCCAAGACACAAATGATCCTGACTCTTATTGATTGGTGTAAAGAGTTTATAATTGCTTCTGCTTGTTTGGAGTGATGTTTTAACTGCCTTGATCCAATGATATAACCCACACACTCTGTTCGCTCCTAGTACCCGTGAAGATAAAAATGTCGTCGACGTAGCTCTCAACGCTTATTGAACCTTTTGGCATCTTGCGCATGCAGCGACAATATGAGGCACTGGCACGTACCAATCCGAATGGCATTGCCTTAAATTGGTATAGCCCCTTTCTGGGTTGCAAATGCCTTCAATGTACGGGAATCCTCAACGATGGTACATGCCAATATCCCGTTGACAAATCGCATTTCGAAATGTTCCGGTGATCCTACAATTTCGCAAAACGTACCTCACATCTGGCATTGGTTCGGCATCAAAAACTGACTTTATTTTATTGATTTCATTCACGGAAGTCAATACAACAGCTGTTTGTACTGTTCTTTTTCTTGAATGGGCCCATGGTAGACAAATATTGGGAGTTAGAGGGTTTCTACCACGGCGATATCTAGCATGTTATTGAACTCCTCATCCACCGCCTCTTGTGCATTAAAAGGTTCTGGGTAACCATTAATCCTAATCCGCTCAGATGTATTCAAGTTGTGGTATCTGGATGTTTAGGGCCTTCGTGTCTGTTATTGTTCCCTTGTTTTCCCTGGATTTGTTTCTGTTTTTCTTTTCTCATGTATCTATGACGCTAAATAAACACACGACCCGAGTGTGTTGTAATCCTTTCTTCTGTACAACACCCGGCTCACAATGACGCCAACCGTGCAGTCACAACAGGACGGAATATTGCGTATCAACAATTAAACCACAATATCGCGACGAAGTTGGAAGCTTGTGTACTACTGTGGAAGTGAGTGGGGTGGGCGTAACACTTAGAGTGGAACTGGAGCCCCTGAGTAGGCCAATGATATCCATTCTGGTCAGCCGGTGAATACATCTGAGTATTTTTCGAAGATCTAACTGATCGGCTAATGCTGATTTTGGACAACTCCTCACTCACATTTACCTAGTCTACCCCTTGTATCTCGACACTCATGGGATTCTCTAGGAACGTTTATATTTCGGGATTGCCAACCGCATCAACTTCAAAGACTATCCCATTTTTTATAGTATCTACATGTCTCCACATTGGCATGCAATATGCTCAGTATGCCATACATGTCATTCTTATAGTCCATGTCACCCTTAACCTACTTAACTTCGTGGGAACTTTCCATGGAACAAACACTTTGCAATCAATGCATACATACATACATACATACATACATACATGAATACATGAATACATACATGCATACATACAGGCATACATGCATACATGCATACATACATACATACATACATACATACATACATACATACATACATACAAGTATGTACGTGCATATTGTCACAGGATGAAGCCGGGTTGGGACTGGATTAGGGAAGACGCCAAAAGCAAATGCGTTTACAAGATGTTTATTTATAAACACAATTTAAATATTAACAAATCTGACACCATTATAAACAAAAAGATAAGGAAAATTATAAAGTTCCTAATATGGAGCTATCATCAATTAAGTCAACGAGAAAAAAACTCAAAACATCAATTTAAAAAATAGAATTTATCAACAAACGTGAATTCCTATCACCGATCAACAAAACAAAAGTGATCTACACCCCTATATAAAGAGTCTTGAGTGAATCCTTCAAATAACGTTTAAGAAAAAATGTAATTATGAATGTATCGTTCAAAAAACGATTATGAAAGACAAGTAAATTTGAGCCTATAGTTCAAACAACGATTTTGAAAAGAATGTAAATTTGAACGTATCGTTCATAAAATGATATTGAAAAGCAGTGTAAATTACGAACCTATGGATCGTTCATATAACGATTGGAATTAATGAAATTATGAACCCATCGATCGTTCACACAACGGTATAGCAATAGGAATGATTAAAATTATAAACCTATCCATCGTTCACATAACGATATAGCAATAGGAATTAATGAAATTATGAGCCTATCGATCGTTCACATAACGATATAGCAACACGAGTAATTATGAACCTATCTATCGTAAACCGATATTGAAATAGGAATAGGAATGTATGAAATTATGAGCCTATCGACCGTTCACATAACGATATATTAATACGTGTAATTATGAACTTATCGATCGTAAACCGATATTGAAATAGGAATAGGAATGAATGAAATTATGAACCAATCGCTCGTTCACATAACGATATAGCAATAGGAATGAATGAAATTACGAACCTATCGCTCGTTCACATAACGATATAGTAATAGAATTAATGAAATTACGAACCTATCGATCATTCACATAACTATGTTGCAATAGGAATGAATGGAATTATGAAATGCAATTGTGGAAATAACATCGAACACTATAACTATCGTGGCGCCCATTTGACGACCAAGATGTAAACACCAGTTCCACGCGCTCTAGTAAATGGCCAGAGAAGCACCCACGCATGACCCGCTCCTCTCAGTATGTTGAAGGATCCCTAGAGAGCCCTCACATCACAGACCCGATGGTCGCGAATCCCTGGTCCCTCGCATCGAGAAAACCAGTCCACTCTTCCCATCCAACGTCACCATAACACAGTGTATACGTCACACGAAACCACACAGAGGTCTGTGACTCCACATCAAGCCATATACAAGGTATGGCATTTAGGCAGCTCTACAGCTGGAGATTTGCTTCAGTAAAGGGGTAAGCTTCCTGACAAGACTTGGCGTAATGTGATTTGGTTATGCAGAGTTTGCTCTGTGTGTACACTAGCTGTGACAGATATACGCAGGCAGTTTCCCCGCTGCAGGCAATTTCCTCATGCAGCATGATCAGCGTTTCGCTCAGGATCTCGAAATAACAAAGCCGAGAATTATATACCACCCTCGGGTGACGCTGTACGCGGCAACGAAACAGGAGTACATTTTTACAACATATACATATTGATATAACTCCTAAACAATTTCGTGACAATACTTCCACCTTTGAAAAGTTTAAACACTTTTAGAAAAACACGGAATTGTGTCAAAAATAACTGAAACTTTACTTATATTTGTAACGAAAAATGCAAAATCGGACTATGCTTAAGTAATCAGCCCCTACGTTTTCCGACCCTCTTATTGCTTCGATCCGGAAACGATATGGCTGCAGATTCAATGCCCAACGCATCAATCTGGCGTTGGCAAACTTTTCCTTGTTCAAATATATGAGAGGCTGATGGTCCGTAATTCCCGTCCGAAAAGGTACGTATGGAATTTTCCTATACCCTACACCAGTGCCAAACACTCCTTTTTCGATCACGGAGTAATTTTGCTCCCTAGCAGCAATTTCCTCCTGGCATAAGCTATGGGTATTGTTACCCCCTCTTGCTCTTGTAGCAAAATTGCTTCTAATTCCGTGTCGGAAGCATCAGTTCCCAATATGAAGTATTTATTTAATTCTGGCAATTTTAGGATCCGTGCACTGATCAATCCTCCCTTAAGAACGTTAAAAGCTCTTTCCTGACATGAACCCCAAGAAACTTTATTGGGCTGTCCCTTCCTAGTTAAATCCGTCAATAGCCTAGATATAGCGGCGAAATTTGGAACGAACTTCCTACATAATCCTATCAGCCCAAGAAACAGTCGTATCTGTTTCTTGGTTTCTGGCCAAGGCGCGACATTGATGGCTTCAATTTTGCCATATTGTGGTTTTACTTGCCGTGACCCACTTACTACATTTCCCAATCATTCCAAGTTAGAAATTGCTATATCATACTTGGAGGGTCTTGCTGTGAGATTTGCTTGCGGAGTCTGCCGAACAAATTGACTAATAAACTAAAATGCTCTTCCCAGGTATGAGTATATACAAAAGTATCGTCCACGAAACTATCTACGTTATTCATGCTATTCAACAATTTCCGTACACAGGTAACATACTTTCGCTCAAACATCGATACTGACGTTAACAATAAAGAAAAAACTTACGCTCAAATAGCGATAATGACGTGAGCTTAGATAGCTATAATGATGATATTTCTGGTTTTATAGCAATGATGGTGGGTATTTTATGTTCGAGTAGTGACTATGATATGTAACCCAACCGGTGGGAGATAACATGGTGTCCAAAATGACACTCACAGGGTACCTTCAGTCCCACCACTGTCGAATGGTGAAGGAGCCACTACGCATGGCCCTCCACTCCCAGCCTACCCATGGATCCATTGATCATTGCAAGTCCGTTGGTTTCAGAGCCCTGGTTCCTCTACACGAGATAACCACACTCTCCGTGTGAACATAACGTCACCACAGACTGCAGCCCACTAGGTACATATCAAGTTACAAAGAACCACCACTCGACATCCAAACCAGCATCATGGCTAAAACCTCCCCTCTAACACAGTTTCACAGCTGAAAACACAAACATCAACAGCTCTACAGTGGCCCAACAAATATGGACAGTCACTGGCTTTCTGATCAGCTCTATCACATCACATCACAGACAGTAAAGTTCAGACAAAGACAGACAGCATCGACTGCTCCTCCTGAACGAATAATCTAAGGGCCTCGCCCTCATACCCAAACTGTTTGCCCAACTCCACTAGATCTTTGAGTGACGACATAATAAATACTGTTGATAAGAATACCAATCTTAAGTGCACTATCGTATAACACATACAATTTTAGGATTACAGGAACCAACCGTATATTCCTTCAAATATATGCAATATGTATATACAATAAACAAAAGGTAATAAAAAAACGGAATACGAATGTGGAATTCACTCACCCGCCTGAATAATCTCTTGTCAGGAAGGTCACAATCTGAAACATAACTGAAAATCTTACCGGAGTCAAGACCTATGCAAACTAACGACCTACTCCTCCTAATCTAATAATGCTCCTCCTAATCCAATGATGCTCCTCCTAATCCAATAATCCCACTTCTGGCACCATTTGTCACAGGATGAAGCCGATATAGCAATACGTGTAATTATGAACCTATCGATCGTAAACCAATATTGAAATAGGAATAGGAATGAACGAAATTATGAATCTATCGCTCGTTCACATAACGATATAGCCATAGGAATGAGTGAAATTACGAACCTATCGCTCGTTCACACAACAAATTAGCAATAGCAATTAATGAAATTACGAGACTATCGATCGTTCACATAAAGATATTGCAATAGGAAAGAATGAAATTACGAACCTATCGATCGTTCACTTAACGATATAGCAATAGGAATAAATGAAATTATGAAATGCAATTGTGGAAATGACATCGAACACAATAACTATCGTGGCGCCCATTTGACGACCAAGATGTTAACATCAGTACCACGCGCTCTAGTAAATGGCCAGAAAAGCACCCACGCATGACCCGCTCCTCTCAGTATGTTGAAGGATCCCTAGAGAGCCCTCACATCACAGACCCGATGGTCGCGAATCCCTGGACCTTCGTATCGAGAAAACCAGTCCACTCTTCCCATCCAGCGTCACCATAACACAGCGTATACTTCAAACGAAACCACACAGAGTTCTGTGACTCCACATCAAACGATGTACAAGGCATAGCAGGCATGTATAAAGCAGCTCTACAGCTGGTGACTCCACACCAAGCCATATACAAGGCATGGCATTTATTCAGCTCTACAGCTGGAGATTTGCTTCAGTAAATAGGTAAGCTTCCTGACAAGACTTGGCGTAAAGTGATTTGGTTATAGAGAATTTTTCCTATATGTACACTAGCTGTGACAGATATACGCAGCTAGGTACTTAGGTTTCCCCGCTGCAGGCAATTTCCACGTGCAGCATGATCTGAGGTTCGCTCAGGATCTCGAAATAACTGAGGCTACCACTGATAGACTACTTCTTTTAGCTAAGAGGAAAACGAATATCATTATCTTTTGTATAATCCAACTTCTAGAACTTTCAATTATTGTACTGAACTGATATAATAAGAAAACAATTATTGGTATATATGTTTTTACGCTGTGACTGTTATTCTGGCAATCAAGCTAATAATCCTTGAATTTATTCGACTCATCTCATGGCAAATCGGAAAACCATTTATATATTTTAGCCACCATCTAATAGAACAAATGCATTACAAAACTACCTTTTACACAATCAAAATGGACATCTGAATAATTTGTATAAAAACATAAATTGCTCAGCTAGCAAGTAAATCTAATTAGATTATATACATGCTCATATACACATACATTTACATGTTTCGATGAAAATTACATAAATGTATAGAAAACAGTTAGGCAACAAAAGTATGCGCGTTTAGTATTGCATTTAGTTTCAAAACTTATGGTTGGCATGTTTCTATGTATGTATGCATGTATGTATGTATGTATGTATGTATGTATGTATGTATGTATGTATGTATGTATGTATGTATGTGTGTGTGTGTGTGTGAATGTATATATGTATGCATGCATGTATGTATGTATGTATGTATGTATGTATGTGTATGTATGTATGTATGTATGTATCTATATATATCTATCTCTCTCTCTCTCTCTCTATATATATATATAGATATATAAATAAATATATATAGATATATAATTTGTATATATATATATATATATATATATATATATATATATATATATATATATATATATATATATATATATATATATATGTATATATATATATGTATATATATATGTATATATATATATGTATATATATGTATATATATATATAAATATATATATATATATATATATATATATATATATATATATATATATATATATATATATATGTAATATATATGTATATATATATATATATATATATATATATATATATATATATATATATATATATATATATATATATATATATATATATATGTATATATATGTATATATATGTATATATATATAGATATATATATGTATATATATATATATATATATATATATATATATATATATATATATATATATATATATATATATATATATATATATATATATATATATATATATATATATATATATATTATATATATATATATATATATATATATATATATATATATATGTGTGTGTGTGTGTGTGTATGTGTTTAACATATATGATGTACAAAGCATTTCAAATGCATGGGCTGAACCCGGTTCAATTAGACTTTCAACTCAGTTTAGGGATTTGTTTTATATAAAATATCATCTTTTATTTTTCTAACATGGGAAAAGGTACTAGGGTCAGTAATACGGAACAGGGACTCTCGGTAGACCGGTAACAATTTTCGGTCTTGGATTCAGACTCTGGACTAATAGGTGGGCATGCAGTCATACATCCCAAAATCAGGAAACTGCCTTGTACTACTTAAAATAAGCCCCACAACAAAAACAGTTAAAATCTGCGATCACAATTAGAAATATTGATAGCCAATTATTCACACGATCATTGGATTTAAATAATTTTAAAAGTTGGAATTTAGCTATTCTGGCTGGAAAAAGTCCACGTCAATAACAGAAGAACATGTTAGTCTGAAACATTAAATTCTTTTGAAAATAACTGACATGCATGAATATCAACAGATTCATTACGCAAATGTAACTAGTGACTTGTATTTGTTAAACTGTAACCACATGAGTCTGATGTTTTATCAATAAAAAACTGGGAAAAAATTTGTGACAACACAAAAAATAACCTTACTCTTTTCAACACAAAATATAACGTTACTTTGTGGTCACACATTTTTGTCCTATTCTATACAGTGTTAATGCTTTGTCTATGAAACTCTTTCGTCTTTTTTTGCTTGCTTCTTTACTTGAATAGAGAACAATTCAGATTGGATTGGTTTGCCATCCTCTGCATTCAGTTATAAAGCCTCACTTCTTATATAGTTAGTATACCGTTGGAATTCTAGGCCTTACGTGTGAGTTTGAACCTTTGGGGGAAGCACATTAAATAAACTATATGAAGCAGTTGTACTTTGAAACTAGCTTATTGTTTGGTCTTCAGTTACTATGATTTAAAGGTTTCATAATCCTGAAAGACAGTACGTAATTGCTGTTTTTTTTGTTTTTAAATGATCATTTCTCTTGATGTAGTTGAAGGGGCAGTGGCAAATTTATCCTTCCAAATGATTGGTGAAAATGTTAAAATTAGAATGACCGAGATTATTGATGTCTAAATTATTTCTTGTCCTTGAAGTAATCTTTTTATCAAGGTAAGGTATGATAACAAGAGGCAGGTACTGGAAATGCAGTGTTCAAACATCAACACTAATAATTCCATATCATTAATCATTTCAAATTACACTGATGATACAAAGTACAGTAAAATCCAGTCATCGAGTGCCAAGTAAATTGTTTACTTAAAAGCTTGAAACACCGCACAAACCCTAAAGTGAAATTTATGCACTCCACTCCCACGTGTTTCACATATATACATCTTTAACATTTCTGTTTAGTAAGTATATTTTGTTTTGTTTTTGTCTCTGTCGATCTTTTCTTCCTTCTCATTTCTTACTATTGGAATTTTAATTCCTATTGTAATTCCAGCATGTTGTGAAAGCTTAATTCTGACAAGCATCTAGAGTAGGTGCAATTCTGCTGCACTGGCCGGGTATAAAAGTCGCACCTGTGGTCAGTTAGTCAGCTTGATAACTGAAGCAATTGTTTTTTATTTAAATAGTGGATTGGGTATACGATTATTTTGTCCTTTTTCCCATTGTTTTATATTCTAACTCCAAAAAATGGTATATTAATCGACTATGATTTTCTTTCTTAGGAACTCATATACAGTTATAATAGTCGCATGCTTAACAGCCCTTTTACATTTTGGCTCTAATATGTATATTCGTTTGGGATAGTTTTGAGGACTGGGATGACGATGTATTTTTCATTGGACAAGATACTCATAAAAGATTTGTTTCTCATTTTCCTTGATGCTTAGAGCTTGCATGTAAATCGAAATGTTATGTTAAGTGTTTCAAATAACTTTACTTGTTTGGTAGTGGCAAATTGATACAATCAAATAAACAATAAAATTATATTAATACGATTTCAAGTTACTTAAATATCTCTAGCAGTGTAAACTCGTGATGTCAGGCGAGTGAATATCATAAAGGGGTAATTGCAACTTCTTGCATTTTTAATCTTGATGAATTTAGAAAGCTGTTTTAAATAAGAATAATTCTACTCAATATTCAGAATGACACAAATACAACACACAAACAAACAAAGGACAACTAGGAGATCAGACATACTGATGATTCATCTTTAATTTATCCAGACAGTCATCACCCTACCTACCTACTCATTGAGCCACCCACCCACATACATACATACATACATGCAGATAACTATAAATGTTCCTATGAAATATTATCATAATGTATATTCAACGGTTGGAGTCTAACAGACTCCCTTGCATCACTGAAGATGAGCCACGTATTTAAGATGGTTAACAATAAAGATTATAATAGGAAAATACTAGGACCAAGTAGTCACTAAATGGTCGATTTAAATTATTTTAATAGCTGAAATTCAGTTATTCTGACTGTAAAAGTCAGTAACACAAGAACATGTTAGTGATTTTACATGTATGAACAAATTAAAGGGAAAATAAGAATAATACTAATGAGGACTTTGTATAGAGCCTAATATTTAGAAGCTCTAAGCGTTTTACTACATTAGACAACACCTATAAGATAAAACTCATAATAATATTATTTAAAATAACAAACATCATGAAATTAGAAAAACGTTAAAAAATAAAAAAAACCTGCTGAGAATAGTCCAGGTAGGAATAATTATTAGGTCTTTAAGTTTGATCTTGCAGTCGAAATAAGTAAGTTTTGAGAGCCCTCTTATATGTGATCACTGTGTCTATGTGTCTAAGTTCAGTGGGCATTTCATTCCACGTTGCTGGGCCCTGGAATATAAAGGAACTCTGTCGATATGACTTTGTTTTGATAGTGGGAATGATGAGTATTGGTTTGTCAGAAGAGGAGCGCAAGTATTTTGCTGGTGTGTACACATGGGTGAGGTCGGATAGGTATATTGGACTAGTCACCGACAGTGAAAGGTAGCACAGAAAACAAATTTTGTGTTTGATTCTGGATCGAATGGATAGCTAGTGTAGGGTACAGAGCAGCGGGGAGGTGTGCTCTGATCGTGGTACTCTAAGTATGATCCGAGCAGCTGTATTGTGAACTTGTTGAAGTTTCTGGAGTAGATATTGAGATGAACCAGACAGAATTGAGTTACAATAGTCCAGTCTTGAAAGTACTAATGAACACACAAGTGTTTTAGTGGCATCAACTGAAATGTATTTGCGAATTGAGCTAATGCGTCTCAGCTCAAGATATGCAGCCTTGCATATGTTCGTGACATGTTGGTGCAATATGAGAGTACTGTCCAGAGTAACACCTATGTTTCGTACTGATTTTGTGAATTTAATATTGGCGTCGTTGATATTTATAGTTTGAGCTAAAGGATGTGAATGAGAAGGTGTTTTTATTGTGATCAGAATAGCCTCTGTTTTATCATCATTCATGTTTAGCTTGTTACATGTCATCCATGATTTCACATCAGAAATGCACCTCTCTGCACCTTGAATGGTAGCATCAACTTCAATTGCGTGGCTAGATTTGTATATTTGGGTGTCATCAGCGTAAAACTGGTGAGACACTGGATGATGATCTATGACACGTGAGAGCGAATGAGTGCACAGAATGAAGAGAACAGGTCCAAGAACAGACCCCTGTGGAACACTACAACATAGATCAACTGGGCTGGAGTGTATTCCATTTGCAGATACAATTTGTGTCCTGATGAACACATAGAACATGAACCACAGTAAGGCTGCATCATGAATGCCATATACAACAATGTACAATTTTGTCACCGCAATATACACATTTGTTTCTATTTCATTATTTTGAGATTCCGAATAGTAAATATTGTCCAAATGAATCAACGTGGGTTTTGACAACGATTCTGATGAAACTTAGTTTGGCCTTATGTCATACAAAAAGAACATTCATGGTACAAAATGTTTCAGCACGAAGTATGAATGAACAATGTCAGTCACAAGTCCAGCAAATGAATCAATGGCTCGTAATAAATTTAAATTTAAGGAAAATATCTTATATACTTTTAGTGCAGTCCAAGATATATTTAACTTTTTATAGATACACCTAGAGTCCATCTCCATAACCTGGCAAACGAAAATCTCGAAATTTGAATAATGTCTTGTCATGATTTAGCATGGGCCTCTGAATGAAAATTACAAAATAATAGTCTGCAAAATTATACCAATTTATTTTATAAATAAATTCAAAATCCCATCGGTTGATAATATTTTCAATCAGAATAATTAGCAAAGGTGATTTCAAGTATTTTAAATAACAAAACAAGGCACAAAAAGAAACAGTGGATGAAAAGCCAAAACAAAATCATACCTAAATTCACATGATACTTGACTCTATTCTTAAAAATATCCCTTCAGCGGCTCCCTCTTCAAACCCAAATAGAAATAAAACCTCATTTTAAGGATGGTGGCATCCCAGACGGGTAGTTGACTATTTGTCCAACATATCATGAGAAAGCAAAGTCTTTTTTCTTATCACAGCTATCTCGTCTTTTTGCAATTCATTTTTAATTAAGCTGGGGCGTAACGTTCTAGCAACGTTGCTAAAACGTTACACATGGACATAAACTTAACGGCAAACTGGTCTAAATCAATATAGTAAGTTACACAAAACCCGAACATGCTTTACTCGTAACAGTATATACAACAAAGGTAATATATAACGTTTTCACAACGTTTTACCAATAGTATGTTTAACTTTATATTATTGTCACGCAGAAGAATAAGATGACAGTATGGTGGAAATCCAGTGAATGTAGGACCTAAAAGCACCATTTACATGTTATTTAATACAGTATTACCGTTCCATTTATTTACCGGAAACCACTGGAAACCACCACATGCCACCACCAACCACGCGCAAAACAACGTTATAAATATATTTAGAAGTATATCTATACTTTTTTTAACTCTTAATACTTTTCTTTTAACTCTTAACTACTGGTTCATTATTTTATAATTTTCATTCATGGCTGTGATTACTATATAATATGTTTAGTTAAATTTTGCTTACTAGACGCGGGTATCTTACGAGTATAGTATTGCATAAGATCTATAAATAAATGCTTACGTTACTGTGTTGACAATTATCAATAATAACCTTAATAATAAGGCTTAAATAGTGTTTATGGAATAATTACTCAGTATCTAAATGGGTTTCGACGTTTCTAGAATAAGTCTGTAACTTCCTATTGATTTTGCTCGGTAACACGCAAAGGTAAATTCAACACCAAATGAGATGTTTATTATGTTATTTTGGGTCTGTTGCGAAGTACAGAAGCAATAGACAATATTTATAAAGAGGGAACTCAACAGTCAGTTTAATTCCGATTTTGGAGTCACTCACATCTCTCATCCATTTCAAATTTTCATAGACCATTATAAAGATTAGTTTTGATTCACTTCATTATTCTCTATGTTCCTCTCATGTATTCATTTGAAACTTTGATAAATGAATCGTTTAAGTTATGCAAAACTTTATAGGTTTTTGCTTTATCTGTTACATAGTTTGAAATCATAGAGTTGTGACAATATTAATTAAATTTTACGTCATAAAATGAGAGTGAATATTTGAGAATCTAAAAATAATCTGAATATCTGCATATTTTTACACCCGTTTCTAGTGTCAGTGACAGACATGGGTCACTCGGTTGAATTTTTTTCACGACATTATATGGTGTTTTATTCCAGTCAATCGACATAAGTGAGTAAAAGAGCCCAAACCTATGGATAAAATATCAGATAAACAGCTCTACTGAACACTAAAGAAAGTTTATTACGAATTAAAAATAGACTAATCTTTAAATGGACAACGCAATTTGCAGCTAGTAGCGAACAAAATGTAATGAGAAGAATGGAAAAGAAAATAGCAAACACCTACCCAGAAAATGTTGCCGATGGGCTGTTAGAGGTAATTGGTATGTGTGGGGAAACATGTGTTTAAAACGTGAATAATACAAGACAGAGAAAAGTGTCATCCATCACATAATACACTGGCAGCCAAATAACAGATTTATATTTTTTTGCAGAAAGAAACACGAGACAAACTATGGACCGGACTTTTGATTTAGGAAGACTTTATATCAAAACAATAACATCAAAAATCCAGAGCATGGTAATGAAAGCTACCAACGAATGTCCCATTGTTTCTGCCCCGTTTTTTTTTGGACAAAGACGCCAGTAATGAAATTAATATCCAATATTGCAGCCAAACTCGAGAACAACATCAGGATGTTGCAATAACACAATACAATCACGTTTCATTTGGTAAATATTAACTTGCCCTGAACAGAGCTGTGGAACTACCTGCCCCAAACGTATCTCGGGTACAATGTACATAGAATTTGAGGAAAACAAACATATTCCAACTTCAAAGAAAAATTGGCGTGCTGGTAAATCTGAAGAGAATATAGGTACATTTTTTGCGAATATGGTTCGTTTATGCGGACAGCTCCATCGTTGTCGTGACCACACTCTCAACAGTAAATATTATGTCGCCCAGGCAGAAAAGAAATATCGACGCCATATTAATGAACCAAGAATAGAAACTTTCAACGAGAACGTATGGAAAAACAATATTGCCGAATCACTGAACAACATACTAAAAAACAACATTAAATTGGAATATCACTGAGATGGGTCTGCTATTATTTCAAGTAGCAGACCATCAGTTCAGATATGTGAGATATACACTGCATGGTGAAAGCAATTAATGTTGCAACGAATTATGCCGCATACTAAGTCAACAGTTTGATATGGAAAAACTGAGAAGAAACGTTAAGAAATTTTCCAGACATTGCTTAAGAATTCGCAAAAAAGCAAGACCTAACAGAAATAGTTTCAGCCAGCGGAAAATTCTTTAGCAAATGGTGCTAAGAACATTGCTACAAAGCAAAACCTACGGAAAAGACCAAGAAGTATAAAAGCAATTAGACTTTCAGAAAGTATACTCTTTCAAAGAGAAATCAGATTTTCAGGAATTATGGTCTTATTTCATAAATATTGGATTTGATTTGTCCTTCTGGGTGTTGCATTTCTAAAATGTTAATAAAACTTAAGCTTATCCTGGTGCCAGGATATACAGTAACTTCCAGTTACTACTTTTTGTTATCATTCTACAGCTTCAACGTTTTATTGTTCATGAACAATACTATGCGCACAATATTCAATTCAGAATATATTTTTAAACAAACAAACAAACATAAAGTATGCACTAAAAAAGCAAAAATTGTTCGTACATTTGGTTGAATATCTCATGAACTTTAAAAGAAATTTGCGTGTATCTCCAATTACACATTTTGACCCTCACCCACCCCCACCCCCAACTAAATTCATCCCGGCCTAGAGTATCCATTTCATTACTTAACAAATAGACTGTGTAGCTGATAACAGATGTCATGACGCGCGCTGCGTTTATTGCTCACAAAAACCTCATGTACATACGATTAACCGAATGCCAGTATTAAATTATTTACAACTAACATCATCATAATAATAATATAACGAAATACTATCAAGATTATATGGCAATTCATGTCTGTAGCTATCAAAATTTAATTAACTTTTATTGTGCATTTCCAATGTTAAATATATGCATATCAGCATGTACCAATCTTTGTCAACATAAATGTCTATAAATACTGGTAGTGATTTATTTAATTTTGTAAAATTTGATTTTTAAATATAGTTTGTCAAAAACAATAAATATCGATATAAGATCATGCGCAATTAAAAAATCCTTTACTTGAAGCATTGTTCTGCTAAAACTCATTCCCATCCGCACTCATTTTCTTGAAAACCCCGCCAGTCTCCAGTGTAGCAGAATAATTTTATTTCATACAAGTCTGATAAAGGTCAATGAATACACCAAAACATATTCATTTATATGTATAGACTGAGTATGCTGGCCGATTGTTTTTGATTTCAAAATGGCACCGTCACATGGAATGGTGTTAAAGTGTGCATGAATGCACCACAATACCAAAGTTACTTTCTGCAACTTAATAGGTGAATTATAAATGAATTACCTTATGTACATACCTTTACTGTTGTAATTAGCAAATCATTCATTGTCTCAACCATGAATGGTATTCTGCCGGTACAAGAAAAGCTATAAACTTAGGTTCTTATATTCGTACTAAATTGAAGTCAGTGATCACACATTATGTCTGTAATCATAAAGGCGAACAAGTCAAGTAAATTCCCATAAAAATGTAAACAGGCAGACAGTTATTTCTTTATCAGATACAGTAAAAACCACAAAACTCTAAGTGTTCTTCATGATAATCTAACAGTAAATACAACATTGGCTCACCATTGTATGAACGTTTATGTTATTTTTGTAAACATGATAATATGTGTTCTACATGTTGCTATGATCAATGCACAGGGGCAACATTTAAAATGTTTATATGTTTTTAAACCAGTGAACTATTAAAACTATGTTCATGCGCAATGTTATAGCAGCATTACTAGAAAGTTATATCACCATGTAATCAAATTACAACCTTGCAACAATGTTGTGTGTTAGCAGGTAGTATAACAGTTAGAGAAATAACCCGCATAAACACCAGTAAAAACCAATAACCCATGGAAAGCTACAGTAATGCTTTCTTACATACCCATATTGGACGAACCCGAGACGCGAACCAAACCAGACAGATATGATGTGACAGTAATCAGTAAAGGCGAATACTTTTGGAAAATTCAGCCACAAGGTGATCATACATGTTTTAAGGACAAATATAATATTTTTGTATTTACAGGAGGTTTGGATTTGAGAGGCCTGATTGGCTTCCTTTTGACTTAGAAGCAAATAGATGTTAATGAAAGCTTGATTAAAATACCCCATGTCCCTACAACATGCCAGTTAGGATAAGTTATCCTGACAAGGTTTTCAAGATTGCCACAGTAGCACCCATTTTGTATGTAAGAGGTTTGCATTTTACCTTTAGGAACAACTAGATATCCGCAAAAGTATATTCATCGCAATCCATTGTCTACAAGAAGAGAGCCATAACAAGATTTTCAAGATGGCCACCATGGCAGGCATAATGTGTATTCCGTCAGCATGATTTTCCGTTAGGAACGACTAGATATAATATAAAATCACTTCATGAAAACCTATTTAGCAATAGGCATACTCCAAGATGAGATGTAGTATTACAAGACAATGTATCATTGGAGGAGGTAGGATCGGCACAATTTTCTTTCAGTACAGTACGAAGTAGGCCTAATAAATTCATCTTAATTAAATATCCATTCAAATACAGCCATCCATACAAGAGGAATAGTGGTGTTGTAAGAGCGGCAACATTTTCATTTATAACCACCTAGACATCATCAGAGTTATTTTACTGAAAATCACTTGTCAATATTTTATAACGCTCAAGAGACACAGCAATCTGTTATCTCTTGGTCAACATATGAAATGTCAGATCGATATCGTTTCCATTTATATCTAATCAAACATCTGAAAACTTCATGTCGATAAAGTCATTAATTCAGACCTAGTAGTAATAACATTTTTACGATGACCACAGTGGCATCCATTTTTAATGTACTGTGGCATGTCGAACAGGAACCGTTTATAATTACATATAGTATCTCGTGAAGCCGCCATATCAACACACCATTCATCCAGCACCACTAGCGATATATAATACACAATCGTTACCATATCAGCCAAAATGTGTGCCAGACTGACAACAATTTCAAAACCAACTGGGCATTATAATAGGTCTTTCAGTAAAAACATTATATTGATATGACCATCTATCCAAGAGAAATAGAAAGACAAAAAACATTTTCAAGGACTATGTCATGGCAGCCATATCAGGAATCAGATCAGCACCATATTTTGTTGGGCGCTAACAATGTATCATAAGAAGTATTAAATCTAAAAAACATATCAGGTGGAATAGATAAAGATTCAAGATCTTTCTTGTGGCAAACCGTAAAGGATGACAGATCAGTACCGTTTGTATTTACAACTAACTTGATATCATAGGATGTTTCATATCATATGTCAGTATGACTACCGGATCAAGAGCAGTAGTGATAACAATTTTTAAAACGACTGCCATGATAGCTATGTTCGATGTCTCAGGGGCACAATGATAACTTAGGAATACCGAAACCTTGAGATGAATGATGACTATGTTGGATGTCTGAGGGGCACAATGATCATTTAGGAATACCTAGACCTTAGGATGAATGTGTTCATAAAGTTTCATATCACTCCACTAAATAACTAAAGACGTGTTGTTATGACAACCTTGTGCTATCGGACGATGGACATCGGTCAAAGACTAGAAGAGCTAAAAGCGCTAAAATCATAGAAGCATATTAATGTGCCGGTATGATCATCTTCAGATGATGGCCGTAGCATTTTCACCATTTTATGGCAATTCACAAACATCTGAGACAAGTTTCATTTTGTCATACGCTGCATTCGGCTGCAAATCAAAAAGAGTAAAAACTATAAAACAAATCGCTGAAGCATTGTCATCATCTGAAATTTCAGATGATGAATATAACATTCACCATGTTTCATGATGATTCAATAAAAACTGTGAAATAACTTCCATTCACACCTTGCATTAAGCTGCAAACAAAACGGGCAGTAACTTTTAAAGCAACAAAATCGACAGAATGTTATATTACGTCTTCTCTACAAATGTATACTCTAAAGTTAATGCTCAATTACTACTATTCAAACCTGTAATTGAGATTATTAATATTTCTACAACACATATTCTAATGGAGTTCATGACAGACAACCATGTTCATGAAAATTGAAGGCTGTGTAGGAAGTGAATAAGAAGATTATTCAGCATCTATTCCATTTGTATGTAGTTTTAGAAATTTGATGTAGGACTCAATGCAATTCATGCAACTGTTTCGTATAACTAATAAACTCTACTATATTATTATATGAAAGAGTGGTAAGTGTTCTGATATTTCTTTCTAGCATGAGGAATGTATCATACATATACGAATTGTATTAAACTATGCTCCCGTCTTCTTTTATATGACTAATGGAAATCCATGTGCAAAATCATTCCATAGAAATAATAAAACCTAATAAATGTCAATATATAAACTACTTTTTTATCCATTTACAAAATAAATCCATATAAATACTAAAACCTATAAAGAATATCCATGTACAAGACACATCCCTAGAAATAATACAACCTAAAAAATGACAATATATAAACTCCATGTAATGTGCATTAAATACATAAAAGAACACTGCCATTAGTGACACTATTTCAAATGACATATGCCTCCCCCAAATCTCTATTTTTGACCCCTTCCCAATATAAAATGTTGACTTACTGGGAATGTTAAGCCCCCAGAGAACCAGGATCACCCCATCTTATGCCATCCTACTACCACTGACTGACATTATTTACATAAATAGTGAATACAAATGAAAACGTAAGGAATTTAATAAAACGTAACAGATTTCAGCAAGTAGCAATCAGTAGCATCTAAGTTTCATGACATGTATATTACTATTTAAGAAATTAAAGTCTTCTACCCAATAGCTTTATAATACTTCCATGGAGATCTTTACAATTCAACCACTTGTTATTTATGAAGCAATCAGGGCACTCAAAAGACAGGCAATGTGGACCCTAATGGACACAGATAATCTGGACACACAATGGGCACAGGCAATCTGGACATCGCATTAGACGCAGGCAATCTCATCCAGGGGTCACAGGCAATCTTAACACCCAATAGACACGGGCAATCTGGACATTGCAATGGACACAGGCAAGATGGGTATCCAGTGACCACAGGCAATCTAAACACCCAATGGACAATGGCAATCTTGGCACCCAATGAGCACAGGCAATCTGAACACCCTTTGGGCACAGGCCTTGATTATTTCTAATTCCTTTATAAGAATTTCCTGGAAACTTTCATATGAAATATCAAACTGGCTGATACCTCTCAAACAGCAACATGTGTGTCATACTTTTTCTTATATCACTATTAGCTAATCCCATAATTAATAAGTTCCTTAATTCCACAAACAATACACAAGTCAGACTTTGTTTTCATAAGCGGTTTCGTAATTTTGCATAAAACTGTATACTTCCTCTCGGTTAGAAACCCTTACTCATCCACCAGTTGGGCAGCATAGGCATGTGTGAAAGATTGTCAGTAGCATAATAGGTTTGTTGCGATTCCCAGGATTTGCCAAAGTTCTTCCTCCACCAGTATGGCCACCATATACAACTTCATGTACTGAAAGATGTTATTACTCATTTATCCTTTTTACAAATTTCAACTGCAGTGCCTGATTCTTAAGAAGCAATTCAAAATACATTGTGGCAAAACGGAGTTTCATACAGCAGCAGAGAGGATTTTGTATATGCTCCTGTTCAGCGTAACGGATGTTTTCATCAGCAAGTTTTTTTTTCAGATTCCATTATCTCAAATTAACAATTACCGGTGTGGGTAAAGAATTAAAGAATTACACATAAATTTGTGATGCATAACACACATTTCTAGAGACACACATACGTACTAGAGTATGACCGTTGTCATATTCAGGATAAAATGGGTTCAATCCATAATCATATTTTCATCATTTTAGAGACTTTTGGGGCATTCTGTATTTTATAATTTTGTATGAAAACCTTGTTAGCACAATTGAAAAAATATACTTGAGGCAATCGCATGACATTGTAGGCGATATCTGTATTTAGATTTAGAAGACTTCATGTTTAGGTCATTATGAATAATACACCTTTGCGTAGACATTTCGCAATGTGACTACTGTGACAAGAACAAAAAAACTATTAGCTGGATTAAACATGCACCACTTGAGATAAACGAATAAAATAATTGTCAGTTGTTGTTAACAGAAACTTTGTTAGAAGTATGAAGCAAAATCCAGTAAAAGAAAAATGAAATTTAAGAGGAATAATTATATTTATGCAAGCAGCAGGGAGGGCGAACAGACCAAGAGGATTCGACGGACCAAAAACCTTCCAGAGAAATCTAATCCGGAGAAAGATTCTATTTACCGAAAAAAGGCTTTCTGGAAGAGTTACATCGTTATTGATCCGCAATCCGGAAATAAACACTTAGTTCGAAACACTAGCTGCATTGATAATCTGTTCATGATTTTTTATTTTATATTGGTTATATTCTGTCGAGTGACTATTAATTAACGCCCTCCCTGCTGCTGTCGTATTTAAATGGATTTTTTAAGATTTTCATCGTTAAAAGATTCTATCTAGACCAACACGATATCTGGTTCTAGGATCACATAAATTTACTGTGACGAATTCATATGGAGTAGACTGAGATCTACCAAAAAAATTCTTGAATTTATTTATATCCATGTCGCCGCTACACCACGTTTGACGAATATTTCTTAACGTGTGCGTATCTACGCCGTTGAAAATCGCTAACATGTTACAATTATCTCTGATCACTTTGGGAATTTGAGTATATCTTTGAGTCACATAAATAACATCAGTATTTTTATGACGTCCACGTGAAAATATTCTGGCAGGATTAGATTGTTTATCTAACATAACATCGTCGTAGACTACTAAATTATTTATCGAACCATCTAAAGCGTCAAATGATGGTACTTCTTCAACATCGGTGATAAAATCAATTATATTCTCGCCATTATTCAACAACGCCGCATTTTCATTAAATTCTTTTAACACCTGATAATATCGTTGATCATCTACGGATGGTGCATCTAAATATAATTTGTCCCATTTTAACCATCTCATGATCAGATTCAACAATAATTGTGTTTTACCTGATCCTGATGGTCCTATGATAATCATTCTAATCGAGTTAGGTAAAGCCGCATGATGTTTCACTGGGGCGGATTTTTTTGTAGCTGAAAAATCAATTACATTCATGATATAATTATAATATGGATTTATATTGTGTGCGGTGTAAAAGACGAACTCCAACGGCGAATGTAGCTACTGTTGTTACAAAAAGCAATAGATCGGCCGTTACCGGTAAATGTGAGATATGTGGCACGAAGAAATTTAAATTCTCCTCATCTGGCGAAAAATCAGTTAAAGTAAAAACGATTAAAAAAAGAAAAAGACACGGAGGTGATATTACCTCAGGATTATCATCGTTACCAGGATTCCCTTGGTCAAAATATCCAGGAGAAAAGCATCTACCAGGATACAATTACTGCGGAACAGGAACACGACTCGATATCAGATTAAATAATCAAGATCAACCGAATCCTGCTGAGGATCCTGTAAATGCAATTGAACGTGCGTGTTGTATTCACGATCTTGCATATCGAAACAAAGATCTACAACAGCGGCATATAGCTAATATAAATTTAATTCATGCGATAGATTCGATAAAAGATAAAACCATCAAGGAAAGAATAGCTAGCTGGGTGATAAAAGCTGCAATGAAAGGTAAATTAGCTTTTTGGCGCTGGTAAATAATATAATGGAAGAGATTTATTACTCCCCCGTTGGATTTTGGCGAGGTAAATCAGCTATTAAGAAACTAGCAAAAGCTGCTAAAGTAAGACCATCAGTAGCTGCTACGTGTTTATCCAAACAGGCAATTTGGCAGATTTATCTACCACCACCTAAACGAATAGAATACGCTCACTTTAATGTTAGCGTACCAAATGAAGTTCATCAGGCCGATATAATGTTTCTGCCGCATGATACTGTTAATGATAAAACCTATAAATATGTTCTAACCGTGGTAGATATCGCTAGTAGGTATAAAGAAGCCGAGCCGCTAGTAACTAAAACAGCAACTGAGGTAGCTAATGCATTTTAGCTAATATATCGTCGCGGTCCGTTAACATGGCCGAGATTACTTCAAGTAGATCCTGGGCGAGAATTCCTCGACGCTGTTAGTAATTTGATGAACAAAACAAAATGTTGCAATACGACTCGGTAAAGTAAATATTCACAACGATCAGGCTGTCGCTGAGCGATTTAACAAAACACTAGCCGAAAAATTATTTGGTTATCAATACGCGAGAGAATTTATTCAGAATAAACGATCTAGTGAATGTGTAGTTAGACTACCAAGTGTTATTTCAGCGATAAATAACGAAATAACGAGAGTGATAAATATGAAACCAGCAATAGCTATACAAAAAAGAATTATACCGATCATTAGAAAAGATTTTTCGATTCGACCGGTACTCGGTGATGTTATTGTCAGGTATCTATATAAACACGGCGAGGCTGAGGGAGGGAGAAAAAGAGCGACTGATCCTATCTGGAGCGTATCAACACATAGAATAGCATCAGTGACAAGATCATCAGGTAGACCAGCCATTTACAAACTTGATAATTTTGCTCCTCAACGCGGTTTTACTCGGGAAGAATTACAAGTAATTCCTGCTGATACTCAATTACCACCTCAGTGACTCAAATAATCTATTCCGCGTCTATTACACTCTAGACAGGCTAGAGTAACATTTTTTCTGTTGTGTCCCAAATTATTATTTATTCTGTCCACAGTGAATTGTCTCGAATCATTCTTTTGATATGTCCATGTCATAATACAATTACAACCGCTACAGTGATTATTTTGTTTTTCTTTCAGGATAAAATAAATTGGACATCCAAATCAAATTCATGATTATTTTTCTTATCATTTTGTTTATAGCCGAATATTTTTTTTTTTATTACATATTCGCTGGTTTCATCGTTAATAACCAATCTATCTAAGGTAATTCTACCCAACTGAGATATTTTTCTCACTCTAGATACAGCTAAATACACTAGATTAGACCATTCTACATGATCGTCCACAATCCAAACTCGACAATCAGAGATAGTTAATCCCTGTAAGGAATGAATTGTCATAGCATATCCTAGATTCCACGGCAATTTCTCTGCATTCAGCATATCATTAACGAAACTAATATCAACGACGACGATATCATTCAACACAAGATTCTTTTTACCTCGTCCTGGTATATCAACGTCAATATTTTGTAATCTAGTATCGATCGGCCTATAACATAATGGAACAGGCATCAGAGGGAATTTTTCTTGATGTATCTTGAATAGCTTTTGTTGAAGAACATCTCTGATTATTTTTCTGCTGGCCACTTTCAAATCACTTGGTGTCCATATCGATAGGAAATATTTCATTGATGTTTCTTGAATTACTTCTCTCATCACGCTACATTGAATTTTATTTTATTTTAATCTGATTAGTTTCTTAAATTCACTTAATCTGCCATCTAACGATCTATAATCAGTACTAACCTCCTCGTAGTAGTCAACAAAATTCTTTAGCCACTCGTGAGGAGATTCTCCATCAATAGGGTTTGGTTGGCCATGATTGCCGCACATTATCACAGCAATATTTTTCGTTAATAACCACTCCAAGAACATTTTTAATGTACCAGCAAATACTGTGCAAATTTCGTCCCAGATAATAATTTTATTTATATATTTTCCCCCATCCTGGATGAACTCCACGTACTACCATTATATTTGAAAAAACTGTGATACGTGCATGAATTTACCCCTCGCTGTTTCATCTCTCGTGCTGATCTGTGAGTTGGCGTCAACACAATTACATCAGAGTTTTTAAATAATTCTATCATTTTGGTTGTTTTTCCTGATCTATCTGGTCCATTTATATAGACCGTTTTATATCTTGCAGCAGGATCATAAACACCTGGTGCGGTTGATGTTTTTGATATGCTATCTGAGTGATATTTTTCTTCATCAACTACGTCAGCGTCTTCACAATACCATAAAATATGTTCGTCTTTTACTCGCCATGTACCCCATGATCCGTCTCCAGTTAGTTTTTCTACCTCTGGTAGGTATTTTTTGTCAATATAAAACGAATCAGTAGCTACTCTTACCGAAGTATCAGGGAATCTATTTATCATCGAAAGTAAATTTATGCTCGCATATGCCAACATCGACGATCTTAGATGAGTATACTGCGGTGATTCTCCATCAAGATAATTAACCACGGTACCTAATTTAGTTCCATCAGCAACATAAATCTCTTCTTTATCACAGAATATACCTCTCTCAGCGGTATCAGCGATTATAAAATCTAACTCAGCCTCGTCGATAATCAATCTGCAATTACGTCTCTGATGATCATAAGCACCACCCTGAGTAAATTTTCCAATAATTTTTCTACCTAAATCCTTTGCGTCGTCATGCTCATTTGGTAGCCAGACGTCAAATTGTTTCTGATATGAGATAATCGCTTCACTGACCGTTAACGACGTCAACATCGCAGAATCTAGCATATATCTCAACAGTACTATCGGAGTCCATTTTTGTTCTGATAAATGTCTGCCAAACCAAACGTAACATATTTTATGTAATCCTGTGGCAAACTTGAATGATGTGACCTTGGCGAATCCTGCTAGTGGGAAATCTGGCAACGAGCCGCTAATTGATACTCTTGTCGTTACGTCACACGGATGACCAAATTGAGTGAAATATTTGTTACACTTCCCCATCCCTAAAAAACTACCCGGATAACATGCTATCATGTCAAACGAAATCATATCAATGAAATTATATTCTGTGTTCCATAATCCGCCATGACCATATTCAACGCAACTATCTTGTATATCTTTAAGGAAATCTTTTCTGGTTGGTTTCCACGAATTTTTCTCCCGTGCTGCATGAGCAACAACAGATGGAATAGTGAAACAATTGACCAATAATTCTTTATTTACTGAATATTTTCCTGCTATCGATGTCATCGAGTTGTGTAAAGATTCACTTCGATACATATCCCCGTTGGGTCTAACGAATTGATCGTATCGATCATCACTGGAAAATAACCAAACAGATACTGGATCCGATTTACTTATTTTATGAATAAAATCAAACATATTTCCCACAGAAGTATCTGCGGCAGAATTATCTGCGGGATAGAATTTAACAACACGATCTCGAGGGAAAATAGTCACTGCGCTACCCCATGCATGAGAATTGTGATCGATTATTTCGATAGGAGATCCTTTGGATTTGTACGCGGATGAGTATAATATCTCACCGGATATCGTTTTCACCGTGATGGGGAATTTTAATTTCGCTGATAACGTAGCTACGTCACTTATTGATGCACCATCATCAACTGACTCCGCCCATGTGTTTATTTTTTCTTTCCTTAAATCTGTTAATCCGTTACCGCGTTTAATGTTCGTGAAATGTTCTATGACTCGCTCAGCTACACAATTTATCTTTACCGACATTTTCATTTTGCTAAGATTCTCAGCGACTGGTTTATTTAATCTGTAAATGCCATAAACAACAGCAGCTACAGGATAGGCTCGTACGTGGTATGGTTTATCTATTCCAGTTAATAATCCCGGCCTGGAACTACTACTCACCGTGACGGATTTTTTACCATTTATCACAGGATCGCGTTTATCACGAGTAATCTAAATATCATTTTCATTATTTACAATAAATTTTATTCTGAATATATATTTATCACTACCGAGCTAATCAATTATCTTTTTTGCTCTTGTATCGTTCATCGTATTATCGATATCAGCTGCTTTCCACGTTGACCACACATGAGCTGCTCCATCATCACAGAATTCTTTTTTAGCCTGATCTAGCTCAGGAATTATATATTCTACTTCATCGAGGTCAAATACCATTTTGTTATATTTTAAACAAGTATCTAAATAATAATAATAATGAATAACTGCAAATGGTTGATGGTTGGTTCGTTTACTTGTTGTAATAGATCCTGTAGAAAAGAGTACTGTGGGATACATTTAGCTTATATGCGACGAGGTGGAATTGGCCCTACGAGATGCATTAGATGTAACATTGGAATTCGGAGAAAAACTAGAATATGAGCAGAATGTGGTGGAAAAAGATACAGAGAACTAAAACGTCATTATGATAAAAAAATCTCCCAATAGTGATATCGCTATCAGGTGCGAGGAGGATTATTTGAGTAGATTTTCAGACAAACTTCGATTTAAACAAATGGATATCATATATGAATCCCCAATTCAGGAAACATCCAATCTATGATAACTACAAAGCATCTGCTCATGGTACGATCAGACATTGCAGATTGAAAAAATCACTCGGTAACGTTAATGACAATGGTTATCTAACGATTACCGTCCGTGGTAAATTAAATTATCGCAGTCACCGATTTATTTATGAATGTTTTCATGGGCCAATTAAGCGCGGTCTGGTGATTGATCACATTGATGGAAACAAACTCAATAATTCAATAGATAATTTACAAGCAATAACGCTGAGCGAAAATCTGATAAAGGTGATGTTGGTGGAAGAAAAGTTTCTAAGGCAGTAAAATCAATCAATACAGAAACCAATGAAGAATTATATTTTCAGAGTATGACATTAGCTGCAAAACATTGTGGTATCAATCCTAATTCAGTACGTAGAGTTGCAGAGGGAACATATAAATCAACATTTTCTTACAAAATTGGATCATGGATAAAATTTAGTTACTTCCCACTCATATTAGACAAATAAATTATTTATGAATATGGATCAGAAAAATATCAGCGAAATAATAAAATCCATCGAAGCATTAAAAATCAAAGAAATACAATTGTCAGATGATTTAGATTCTGATAAGATCATTGCTGATTTCGATACAATATTACAACACTAACAAGAAAATAGATACACATTATCGTCTGAATACAGACTCATCAAAAAAATACAATCGGCGATGTACAAATCGCTCATCAACATTGACGAAGCTAACATAATAGATTTTGCCCCGTTGGCACGTTTCGTCGAGAAGATTCGATCATCGTTGTCCGATGAATACGAGTCTAAAAAAAAATGATAGATACACGAGCACGGCAATTACGAAGACTGATAGATAGCGAAAGTCAATAAATATTTTCAGGAAACAAAAGAATATTTCATTTTCTGTAAATATTTTATTTTCTGTAAATATTTTATTTTCTGTAAATATTTTTTTACTGTCCCTTGAGGGTCAAACTCATGATTTTATCAATAAATTTATACTCAACGTTTCTCCACGTAAATCGAGTAGATGACCAGACTGATCAGTTAGTGAAAAATTCACTCGCTGTAACAAACCATTGGGACATCTGAGATAAACAGGATTGATCGGTTCTTGTATCAACAGAAATCCTGGTAGATCTTTAGGTGAAAACGAATACAAAACGAATCCTTGTTTCGCTTCATCAGAAATAGACGCATCAGCGACGTAGCTGTTTTCGACGATATCACAATTGAGATTGACCGCGATGATGGCGGTTATATTAACTATCTCAGATGATAAATGTCTGCCAGTACCATCACCCTCAGCGTTATCGCGTTTGAGAATAGCCGGTGGTGGATGTGATCTTTTTCTCCACCTTTCATGTGATTCATTAAATAAATCATTGATGATATTATTGATAGATTTTTTCCATCTCATCGTAGTCATGTTTTCTAAACATGAAATTCATCAAATTCTCATCCCCCGGTAATGAATATGCAGCCATGAAACGTTCCCTGTCCCCTGTGCGATTTTTATCTATCCGCTCTCGCAGGGCAAAATTAACATAATTAAACATCTCCACGACGCTGTATGTTTTTTCATTTGATTAACAACCCTATCACGTGAAATCAATGATAAATCCTCGATATATTCTTGAAAAAGTCTTCTCAATATTGACAATTCTTCATTAAATTTTTTTACTAGATCATCAAACCAGATCATTAGAGAAGCAAAAGTAATGGTGTCGTAAGAACCCTTCCACGTCATACCATCTTTTCCTCTGAAAATAAATTGTGTTGATGGATCTATGAGGCCGGCGCGTACTTTGTTTCCGACAACAATTGAGTAGTAATACATCACGAATTCATGTCTCAAATCGCCCAATGGAAGAGTAAAATCTTCTCTCTTTGGTTCTGGCGGTGCTTGTGGTGTTGGTGGTTTAACCTCGGGCCAACCCAAAACGGTTCTTATCGAGCTATTGTAAATATCTACCTGATAATTTGAGTTTATCTCGATAATTGATTTTGATGTTGGTTCGTGTGTGGTTATTTTTATTCCAGGATCAGCTCCTGTTATATTCTTTATTCTGTGTATCAGCTCGTCGTTAATCTGATCAATTTGATAGTTACCAGCAGGTATTCCAATCACATTCCAATCAGGAGTACCATCAGGTTTGTTTTTATAAGCAAAAACAAATAAATTATTTGACTGTAGTCCAAAAAATGATTTTGATCTAATATTTGGCCAACTGTAATAAACACGTAACTGAGCCAGTGCTATCTCGCTGATAGAGATAGGAGTAGGAAAAATGATACTGAATTCAGGTTTAGTTGAACTAGCTGATATCATTGTCGTTTTTATCGCCGTCGTGTTCGTTGCAATCTGCTGCAGTATTTCGGTCATTATATATATTGATATCTTTAATCGCTTGATTATAAATTCTGGATATCAGCGTGAATTCTGCATCAGAAATAATGCCGTCATTAAGACTCTCCGATAACAACAAAGATAATTTAGAGTATGCTGCTGTTGCTGTTTTTAGTTTATCTTTATATGTGGTTAATTTTGTGTTAGTACACGAAGATATCTTTTTGGTTATGATGCCGAATACGCCAGCTAACGTAGTGGTCGTAGATACGATTATCGTGATAACAACAGGAGCGGTCATCGTTAACGCAGATAGAATTATACCAACACCGGTTATTACCGCCGAGACAGAATAAACGGTAACATCGATGATAACTAATCTTCGTTGGTATTTTTTTATTTTTATCTGATAGACGTCGATGATATTTTTCAACGACATCTGCCACGCGCGAGCCTGACTGTATCGGTATTCCATTATATTTTAACTAACAATTCTAACACGTAGGAATAGGATGCTCTGACTATCTTGTCATCGATCGACTGTAATTCAAATGTCACTTCAATATCTTTTTGTAATTCGACCGTCACTGGATGAGGCGTTTCGATTGATAATCCAGGTGTAAGTACCCTAAATTTCGTTGGACTAAGTACTGTTAATCTGTATATACCAGAAACGGCTGGAGTATAATTTATTGTATTATCTAATTGTATCCATGTTACATTCAAGGACGATTTCACCACACGAACCATGTCATCAAGTAAATTTTTAATTTCTGAGTATTTTATGCTGATCATAGCAGGTTTTCCAAAAAATCAACGGTGGCTTTGTTTGCATTCAAGGTATTTTTTCTAAAATTTGTGAATGTACCTAGGTGAGAATCGTACTCTGTACGTAATTGTTCTAACTTTAAAGTTACATCATCGACATATCTTTTTGTCACAGCATCTTCATTCGCTGTTGTAATTCCTAGTGAGGTTATTTTGTGTTTATTCATGTTAATTTCTCCCAGCATCGTATCACCGGCGATTTTTACACGATCATTCAGTTTTGCATTAATATCAAGAATTTCTCTATTATACACTGATGTATCAATTTTCTGACGCGCTAAATTATTTAAAATTTCAATATCATTGCTAGCTTTTTTAATATTTTCTTTAACATTGTTAAAATCAACCACGTGAGGGTCGTATTCGTTTCGTTTGATGATATCAGCTATTTTTAAGTTACTGGTCTTTAATTTTCCATATTCATCATGAAAAACAGCAACCTCACCAGGATCAGCTTCTGCTAGCGATAAAATATTGTTAAGGTCGTCTTTTGTAGCGTATCTTGATAAATCACCGGTATCAATTTTTTCTCTCTCCAGAATCTTTCTTATTGTTCTTGTTAACAGAGATCTAACGTAAATGTCAACCATTATACTCTTTGTTTTTGATCTAATTTATCTGACGTGTACTCGTGGACTGTTTTATGATAGGGTTTCGTTGATCTAGATATCGCTGATAAAATATTTATTGCTTCATCACCACATATCGGAGGATCAGTTAGTGTTTGTGTTGGTAACGTAGAATACCACGTTGGAACATTTAACTGAGCCACATAATCTAAAAACTCTCTGGGTGGAGCTAATCCGTATGAATCAGCGTAGATGACCTCGCGCGGATTTATCTCGTATGCTACCTAATGAGTACCGGGATGAGGCGGTAGTTGATCACGCATAAATACACCCCTGAAAAATTTTATTTTATGTTTTATAGCGGCATTAATTAGATCGCAATTCGACATCGGTGTTATCTTCTCCACACCGCGGGGGTTCCTGGCAGAGTTGTACCTCTCCCGTAGTACCATGGAGGAGTCCCTGGTAATCGGAGTCCTCGTCCTTTTTTTTTTTTTGTTATATTTACCACCGGTGACTTTATCGATGACCTTTGAACCAACAGCACTAGCAGCACCTAATCCTATGGCCTTTGCTATAGCTGGTATGGCTGTGGCTAGTAATCCTGGTATCGCAGCTAATACTGGGAAAAATCCACCTATCTTGATCATATCTTTTATAGCGGCCGGAGATAGTATAATTTGTGTTCCGGTATTAGATGATCTAGCTTTTTTGAATTGTTTCAGCTGCGTTTTTGTTACAGATAATTTCTTCGGTCCACCTTGAATTTGATTGTTTTTCAACGCCAATTTCGTCCCATATTTTTTTGTTAATTCTGATTGTAGCTTTTTTATCTGACCCTGAGTCAGAGTCACACTAACGTGTTCATATGACTTTTATAAAATTAGATTGAATTTAAATCAGATTTTCTCCACAGGGGCATCGATGATCCTCATTTTGCCTTCGATACCCTCGAGAATCATGGTCCTGTCGCTGAGTATAACAGCGACGGCTCTGTGTTGAGTAACATCATTTGGCTGATCTTGTTTAAGTGGACCGACTCTGGCTTTAAAATGAATATCAACAACAGATTGTTTCAATAAATCCATATGTTCCAGTGAAAAATAAAAGATAGGATATAATTTTTTAAAATCCAACTGAGATATTTGCAATCCGGTATCAATATTTTGATCTCGACCCATGTAACTCCACAATCTGTGATAACCACGTGCTACTGATCCTTCTGCGTAATTTAATTGAATTTCTTCAATAGGTTCTTGATGTCCATTTATCCTGGGTGATACATCGCTAACATTAAAATGATAAAAAATCATATGAGTTCGAGTTTGATCACCTACTCGATTAACTTCCTGGAGAGCCACAAAGATATGTCTTGGTGCAGATACACCTTGCTGAGACGCTATATGCCAGGTAAAATTACCTTTGATGTTATTCTGGATGCTATATGTGTATGTTGTCAACCATGACATGACGAATTTACCACCTTGGTTCATAAACGATAACAAATTTCTTTCTTCGTCTATCGATGGTGTTATCGACGGCATCCACAGCGTTAGTTTTTCTAATACAACCTTACCAGTATCACTTGCTCCTCTCCAGATAGCGTCGTTGCTGTCACCTTTTCGATAAAACACAACAGTATGTTTAGCCCCAAATATAACTTTTCTAAACTCTCTGCAGAATCCAAATATATGCGACAGCGGGATAGCACATGAGAATATTTTACTGTTACCTGATAACATGGCTGTACGAGCGGCAAATCCAAGATTGAAATCATCGGGAGAACTTATGATCATATCCTCAACATCAGCATCGCTATTATCTTGTTTCTTTGGTCGTCTTACGATAAACTGTTTGTTTTCAGCAGCATCTGAATTATCTTTGGTAAACATCATACTGGGACCAGCTGATCTAGTGAAATCATCTGAGTATCTCGCTAGACCTATGATTGTGGTTGCCACATCGACGTTGTCACTGATTGTATCGATTTCTCTGCCATCGATCATGTATGCGGCACTCTTAAATAGCGCCATAATACCATTGTTGACTAATCCAACCTTGACGTTAGCAGCGAAATTAGTATCATCATTTTTCACAATCTTACCAACAACCTCAATGAATGCCTCAAACGGTAGAAAATATCTTGTTGTATCTTGTACTTGTAATTCTATTCTACTGGGACTGTTTGGTGTTATCGCGCCGTACTAGTAATATTGGTAATCCCGCACTGAATCATCTCTCTCTACTGGTTCATCCAATTTAAAAACTTCATTAGATGTCCGCGAGAACATTTTATTAATAAAATATTTTTATCGTCTAAAACGAAGACAACCACCAAATGCGCTAGTATTAATTTCTTGTGATGTGTTGAGGGTTGTACAGTCTCTCGTGGAGGTAGTTGTCGTGGTGATATTGAGGGTTGTACTTGTTCTAGTGCTAACGTTGCTAGTTTTTGATTGACCGCATTATTTATGATTTTACTGATGTCACCAGGCATCTCAGCGGTGATAGGTAATTTATCAGCTGGCTTTGGTTT